>JASCZW010000642.1:154431-499424 GCA_034211315.2 Aedes japonicus
AATAAGGAACAAGTTGGCGTTCCAGAAGCAGCACCGCCCAGACGGCAGCAGTCAACTATACATGGCTTGTTGTGGCATGAAGGGATGCTTCCAACGATTCCAACGATACGAGGTAAACTAACACTAGATAAAGCGAACTACATGGGAACTGTCAACCCACAAAACTCACCTTTGAGCGTCAGCCCGGTGCCGTTGCCGGTGGCAATGGCATTGACGAAGGTCAGCTTTCCCCCGTGGCCGGTGGTGCGATACAGGGGAAGTGCCGTAGCCCCGTTCGTTCCCGCCGGCAGAATGTTCAGCTCGGCTCCGCCAGGGAGCCGGGCCAGTTCCGGCGTGATGGTGGTCGTCATGATCGGCGAGCTGCCGTTGCTGTACCCCGTCGTCGTGCCGGAGGTGGATATCGTGGTGATGCCATTGCTGGTGGTGGTGCTATTGGTGGAACTGATGAGAAGTTTGTGCAGCTGCGCTCCGGTCATCGATTGGATGTGGGTTTGTTGGGGGAGGCGGTTGCCCGATTGGCTGGAGGTTAAATGCGACAGGTTGGTACTGCTGATGCTGTTACCACCGGTGGTTCGTTGAGTTTGGTTTGACTGCGGCTGCACTGCAAGAAGGATCGGAATTAAAATTGGTGCGTCTGAGGAACGTCGCCGTTGGGCTTGGTAAACTACCATTAGCGGAGGTGCTAAGTTCGATGGTCGCCAATCCGTTGGGGGCTTGCTGGATGACTCGAAGTCCTTGCGACGTGAGCAATTGAATTGGGCTCATCACTAGTCCACCCTGCTGGACGACCTGCGGAGGAGGGAGCGTGAATTGACGGTTGAAACGAGCATTTGAAGTTGCAAAATTACCTGCGACAGCATCATTTTGTCCTTGTCAACCGAGGTCAGTCCGACAATGGTGTTGCCGTTGACCAGCTTGATGACCTTGGTTGCCGGTGGTTCTAGTGTGGAGCCAGCCGCTGATTGGGTTGCAATAATCTCAATTTTGTTGCTATCGGTGCGGAAACCATTCCGAGGCAAAGTGGTACCGTTGAGCAGTTCCTTGCCGGTGGCGGAACTGATCAACCCGGCAGGAATGGCCGTCCCGTTGGCGGTGGTTCCGATGATCTGCAATCCCGAACCAGCGCTGGTCATTCCGTTGGATGTGCTGACAATGGACGACGAGTGGTGGCCATTCGAGATGCTGGAAGTGACATTCAGGTTCAGAGGTAGTGTCTGAAGTGCGGTGCCATTTCCCGTCGTCAGGATGGTCGCCGTGACCGGTGTGAACAGTTGCGATTGACTCAGGGTGCCGATGTTGTTGGCTGAAATGGGGGGGAATGAAATTGAAGTTCTGTCTTTAGAGGAGGTTTTAGTTGTGACCTACCGTTAACGATCAGCGGCAGCGGGGTTCCATTGAGGCAGTTGGCACTGATGGAACCGCCGTTCAGGCTGTTTGGAGTGCTGCAATTGCTGCCGCCCAGGCTGGAGGCACTTCCTCCGTTGATGAGTCCATTTTGGGCACTGAGATTGAGACCATTCGGTAGACTGGTAATGCCCGTGGTGAACTTGAGCGGCGACGGGGTACTATTGTGCGTCTCGGACACCGCTGGGGAACTCTTGGTCGTGAGGGAAAGGGGCATCGGCGAGCTCGAGTTCCGATTCAAGCTCAATGACGGTGGACTGGCACGGGTTGGCGACGATGCTGCTATCAGCACAGGTGAGATGGTTGTCTGCAGCTGTGTGGAGGCGGAAATTTGGAACGTTAGAAATTGAACGATCAAAGCAGGCGGCGAATGCAATACTAACCGGTAGGTTTCCGATCGATGCAGTGGTGGCAACACTGGATAGAGAGCTGGACGAGCTATACCGGATCCCATTGCGGCCCGGCGGATCATTCAGGAGATCTGTGTAGCGAAAAGGCATTAGATTTTGGGTGACAAAGGAACGTTTATCGACTCTTACCTCGATCCGATTGCACACCGTTGCTGGCGCTGGTGATGTTGCTGCTGCTATTGGGAATGGCATCGGTGTCGGGTGCAAGGCGCGAGAAGTCCACGTCGCCCCACTGCGACAGCTCCCGTCTCAGCACCAGTATCCGGTTTTGGGAGGCAATTTTCTCCTTTGCCAGCCGTTCCATCTCATGTTCGTATTCGCGTTCCTTGCGCTTCAACACCTTCAGGAATCGGATTTATGACAGGAGGGTTTGTTTTGAGAGTCTCAAACGCACAACTTACCTGAATATGGCGTATGGCCGCATGGAGAATCGACAGGTTGGAGGTTTTCTTCTCGTCCGGTTGGAGCGTAAGCTGCTTCTTTAGCTGCTCGAAGCACTCTTTCAGATGGGCCCGTCGATTCTTCTCCAGCTTGTTGTGCACTTCCCGTGTACCAACGCTGCTGGAAGAGGAAAAAGTCTTGCGTTAGTCGAGCAACTATGTGTTCGTTATATTCGAAACAACGTACCCATTGCTGTTGGAGCTGGTGGTCCGCCGCCGACCACCAGTTGGGATGTGGCTTAGCAGTGTAGCCGTGCTTGTTAGCCCATGATGCGGCTGCCCGGCTTGCACTAGATGGCTGATTTGTTGTTGCTGCTGCTGGTGCTGCTGTTGTACAATAACGAGATCATGCGGCAGCGGCGATGAGTTGGATCCATGTGACGTTGCTATCACGCTTCCGTTGATGGGCAGCGGCGAAGACCCGCTCAGGTTGAGCGAGCTGGAACTGTTGGCGCTGTGGCTGGTGATGTAACCACTGGTCGATCCGCCACTCAGATTCAACGACGATTGCGAATCGTCCACCGGCGAAATGGTAAGAGTCGATGAGGACGACGAACAGCCGGACGACGGAGGCGTACTGGACAGCCGGTGACTGCCTCCGAGGCCGGTGCTTTTGGTCGAGAGATCAATCGTGAGGGAAGAGACGGCATGGTGCTTCTGGTGGATGTTGCTACTGCTGATGATGCTATTGCTACTGCTACCATTGGTCGATATCACAACGAGCGGTGGTGCCGTGGAATGTCCGTTTACGAGGGGTTCGTCTGAAATGATCGAGCAAGGGGGGAAAATGTCAGTTTTAGCTGGTGTGTTGCGTAATCAAACATGTGTAATTGAATCCATCGGAGTGAGGCGGGGGTGCTGCACCTCAGAGAATTATTGACACTGAGAACGGGTCGTTGTTTGTTGTTTGCCAGCGTGGCCGGGAGTGATTAAAATCCAGTTTCAATGTCATGCGATCTTGTGTGCTTACATGGCCGCAGTAGATGTATGTTCCGATGATTGCGTGTGTGTGTTTATTAGAGTGCAATGTGCGCGTCATCCAATGCAAGTAGAATGTAAATAGTTGATGCGAGAAACGTTGGATGTGCTTTATAGCGGCGTTTAGTTATCAACAGTGTTGAATAACTGATGCTGTTTGCATGGGTTGAGCTGTGGGAATCGGATGGAATCACTCCTCGGTTTGAGGTAATTGTTCCGACGTGTTCTGCCATGTGAAGATTTTCTATATTGATTACATTGATGGGATGTGGCGTATCGTACGTATGAAATTAAATCTTACAAAAAGTTATCCAAATTCAACAGATCTCCAGAGACATTTCTTCGCCGTTGATGCAAAACTCCGAGGGGCAGAAACCAAACTTTAATCCGCCCCATTTCACCCACGGCATGCCATTTCCAGAGCGTGCGTTGTGTCGCTGTAGGACGTTACAATGCACCGTGTTTATGTAATCCCGCCACGGAATCGGAGCGGCTCATCTACGCTGCCAGCTTTTTTCGCGGCTCCCGGGATGGCACCAGCAGCAGGAGGCAATGCGTACTTATAAGCACCACATCGCTGCCGGTCGCCGTCGTTTGGGGGACGTTATTGTAGTGCGCCATCTCACCGCATGGAGCAGCGGGAAACCGCAAGCTTAAGCTTATAACAACCGGCCGCGTGCTCAGCGAAAACGTGCACCCCGATGCTCGTTCGCGCTGATTCGCCACCCCATGCTCGATCGGAACTACATAATGTACAACCGAAGCTGGGCAACTATGTATTTTGAGACAAAACTCGGGAGAGAGGCGAGCGTTCAGCTGATGGGAGAATGAAAAGGAAGCGAAAGAGAGGTGGTTTGGCGAGCAACGTGGGTCGCTTCTAAGCCGTTTGTTTGCGACCAAATGCACCGGCACCGGATCGTAAAATCGACGGTTCCCATTTATATTTACTCCATATGTAGCGCTTGGGTTGAGGTTTATGGGGACTTAGTAGGGGCAACATTTTATCGGAGCATTCATTGGCGGCTCACGTGGAGAAGCCTTTTTGCCTGATACCGGCAAAAGAATAATATCTTTTGAAGCAATAATTGTTATATAAAGGGGTAAACAGGTGGATAGGATCCAAGCCATTTACTCATCCCCGAGTGCTATTGGCTGTAGGTTTGTCATTACTGTCTTTGTAGGAGATGGAAACAGTGCAGTAGGCGTTTTATAGGGTTGAGTGTGACGGAGTTTGGTTTCTTCCAAATTTAGCATATGAAATAAAATAAAATTCAGACTAATTCTTTGCTCAACGTTTGATTCCATAGTAAAATTCGAAAAACACACTGGAGGTTGATTTGTTTATAGTGCCGTAAAAAAAGCTTCGTGACAGATCGTCCTCAAATTTGACATGTAAACGTATAATCACGCTCATTCGGATTTACCCAAAATTGAGTAACTCAGGGTGACCACTCAATTTTTATTTTCAAATTCCCGGTTTTTCCCGGTTTTCTCGGACCAAATGTTAAAAATTTCCCGGGATAAGGCGCGGATCATGTAGTAATGAACTAGAATAACCAATAGAAAACAATTACTCTAAGCAAACAATTCTGAACGAATTGAGTTCCAAAGCTTAATAAAATGATATTTTCAGTATAAGCTATAATATAAAAAGTTATAATATAAAAATGAAGTTAAAATATAAAAATGACTACATTTTAGGAACCAACTATTTACAAATTCTGCTTTCAGTTTTAGGCCCATGAAGCTAAAGAAAATAATTTAGATGATAGTCTGAAAACAGATGACAGTCTGAAAGTCAGTTTGTGTGTGTACCGCCAAATGATTTCTTTATAATTTTTTTAAGAAACTTTTCCCAAAGATTCTATGAAAAGTTCTCAGCCATTGCTTGAGAAATTCCTTCTGGCGTTTCTATAGGTATTTTTCAGGAGTTTGTAGCCATTCCTCCAGCGATTCTGTCAGCAGTTTCTTCTGTCAGTTCATTGGCTGTTCTGTTAAACTTTCTTGTGATGACATTTATGGTGGAATTCCTGAACTTATGAAGTTTTGTCATTGTAAAAGAATCCCTGGAAGACACCTGAAAGAACTAAAAACTATAAGGTAATTGCTGAAATAATTCTTGGAAAAAACCCTGATTTATTGAAGAAATTTAAGAAATTTTGTTTGCACGAGTTTCATAATTTCGTGTATTCAATTCTTCACGTTAAATATTCTCCAAGGGGTTTTGTAGAATTATTTATAAGTTTTGTCTAGAATGTATGCAAGGATTCTTAAATAAAAATCTCTAAACATTTCTTCAAGTATTCCGCTGGAGCTGTGTTTTTTTTAAAGTTCCTCAATCGATTGCTCCACAAAATTCGACAGAGCTTCCTACAAGGATTTCTATAAAAATATTGTTCTTTTAATTTAGAAATATCTTCATGCATTCCTGCCGAATAGAAGAATTTTCTCGATATTTATTTTTGTTATTCGAAGCATAATACTTTGAAAGTGATTTTTGGTTATCTTTAATATCATATTGCCGTGCGAAAACCTATATATCGACATGGAATTTTCATAAGGGCCAATTTCGCAAACGTAAACAATGGCTTCTTCCGCAAATTTCTTGAAAATGCAAACTAACTCAAGTAAGCTACAACTTCTCTTCTACAGGGAACTCCGCTTCTGTACAATCATTGTGATAATTCTGAATAAGACCATCTGAATAATCTGAATAAGACCATCTAAATTCGAATGTTTGAAGCAAGGTTCTTGCCAAGATTTTCTGTTGTTAAACACAGATAGAAAAGATTTTTTGGTGAAAATTAAAGATGGAAACGAAAAATATTGTGACAACTCTGGTCGCTACAAACTTACAAGAATGATCCACACGCAAAAAAACCACAGTAGAAACTACCATTTCGAGGGTCAAATTGAGCGCAAACACCAACAATTTTCAACTGACTATAAATGCGTTTGATTTTACCATGCCTGCGATTGAATTCAACCATAGTAGAGTTGGTATCAACATAAGGTCTGTCAAATATACCACAAACGTTGAAGGTTTGAAGATAAACGTAGTAAATTTGACTGAAATTTCATGGTAGTTTTAAAGATAGGCGTAGTCGGGTAAAATGGTAGTTTCTACTACAAGATTTTTTTCTGTGCAGGATATTTATAGAAGGTAAATCAATTGACACACTCTAAAATTTCACAGATCGTTATAGATGAACATGCTAAGAAAGGAATACCTAGAGCTCGATGATAATAACACACAATCTAAATTATGAACAATCATGTGAACATAAATTCCCGGGGTTTTCCCGGTTTCTTCCGGTTTTTTAAAATTCCCGGTTTTCCCGGTTCTGTGGCCACCCTGTATCCTTTTCACCTTTCGGTCCATGACAGGATCAGCGCGTCCAATGTTTTTGTCACTTCTCGGTTTCCTCTCCACCGTCAAACGTTCCGAAAATGATATGAGCACATCGTGAACAGTGGATTTAGACAAATCCAACGTTTTTGCAAGGTCCCGTATTGACAAGTCAGGATTTGCCGTACGCCCGTACAAAATTCGCTCTCGCACTTGTTTTTCGCCATCTTGAATACTAAACATCAAATGTAAACATCAATCATAGTCTTTTTCATCATAGACTCTCAGCTATACCACAGTGAATTTTTTCATTCCTACGTGCGATATTTAAAAAGTTACAATGATTTGAAGGTGTCCGGATTGATGTTGATACAGACCTTATGTATATTTCAATTCAATTCAGTTTATCACATTCGTTCATCTTGTCGATGGTGAGAGGGCCTATCTCATGCTATAAACATGCATGTGAGAACAAGAATTTGACCAGTAGTGAAAGTATCACATACTTAAGTCATTTTTTCACTGCCACGTCGTAGAACGTTTATATAAAAGCACTAACAACGGGTGTGATACTGGCCGCAATTCACTCTTAGACTTCTTACTTTCAATCTAGGGAAAACGTCTAAAAGTACATTTTTCATTTTCGTGTCAATTAATGTTGTTGTTTATCCATTTGTTTTATGGAATAAATAACCAGAATATCTGATTTGCTCATGGCATAATATCTGCATGTAATTGCACCATTTTAAAAAGGGGTGAATGTTTTGATCAGGGTAATTATCTGATTTCAAAATGAGGCACATTTATTTCAATTCAATTCAATTTTTATTTCTTACTTGCTGAACCCTGTGCGGTTAGGTACTTGCAGCTAAATGAATGGAAATTTAATAGAACTGGCGCTTTTGTGGGTTTTTTCAGGAACGAGTTTTGTTAAAATATGTTTGTTTGGTAATTTGTGTAAATTCTGCAAAATGAAACGTAGGTGTGCATTACTAATTGAACGTGTAAAACGTGTATTTTTAATTTAACCCTCGAAACCGTTAGTTTCTACCATTGTTTTCCTTTCTGTGTTGAAGTTTATTTTTTAATACCTTGATTATCGAGATTTTCAGCACTGGGCTGGTTCATCTCCCGTCGAAGTCATTCAAATACCTTTTGGGTATTTTCGTAACTTGTCCGGGGGTAAGATTTGAACTTTGGGGTGAGAGGTATGGATGATAACCACTACGCCGGGTCGCCCTCCTTTTCTCGAAAAAACCACCATAGAAAAAAAAACCATGCCTCCAAAACCCCCAAATGCCAAATTTGGTTCCATTTGCTTGATTAGACTTCGAGTTATCCAGAACTTTGAGTTTTATTTGTAAGGGAGTCCCCCTTTCCAGAAAGGGAAGGGGTCTCGAAATACCATAGAAACATTTTTTGCGTTCAAAATCTTCCACATTCCAAAATTTGGTTCCATTTATTTGCATGATTAGTTCTTAAGTTATACAGAAACTTCTGTTTCATTTGTATGAGAGACTCGCCTTCCATACGGGAGAGGGCTCTTAAACTACCATAGAAACATTTCTTGTATGATGTATGATATGTACTAACACCCATTGTAGCACGGAAACTAAGTCTGACAGCAGTGGGCTCTCCTCTCTGTTAGACTTGATCAAGCTCTAGTAAACACTGGTTATCCTAATCATGCCATTGTATGAACGGCCAAAAACGGGTTGGGTCGATCGATAGGCAACATCACTTATACGTTTCCACAGGGATATAAAGAATCTCCTTCCCACAACAAGATTGAACATGAACATGATCTAACATGAGGATTGGCTTTTGCATGTGTAGCGTGTTGTTTGAAAGAGTCAGATCTAACGTAGATGGACGACCACGATCGGTGGCCTTGAACAGTGAAGTAAAGTCTGAGACGTTGCAGTTGAACTGGACTCTGGTGAGCTGCTTCCATAATCCACGGAAGTAAATGCAACCTTGCTAGCCTAAGTACGAGTTCCACCCCGCTGTACGGGTAAAGTCTAGGCCTGCACCAACTACGAAATGTCTGTTCTCCACTGTCTTGGCGGCAGCCAGACGTGGACTCTAAACAGAGCTGTGCACGATGGTCCTCGCGACTAGAACAGGGGCTCCAAAGATGTGCCAGATCCTCGCAACAGTCATGGTCATTGAGATGCCAACACTGCGTGGATTTGTCGAGCATACATAAGCATTGGACTACCTGATACCGTTCCATGAACGACAATCAGGACACCTGCTCAGCTCAGTGACAGTCGAAACGTAATCAAGAAGAACGAACGTTCAATTTTCAAAATGCTTTGCAGTATTCATTCATGTAAACAAGTTCATTTTCAGAACGAATTTCGAAATGTCGAAATGAAATTCAGTCAACCACAATGTCAATAGCGAGTCACCCGTCAGGATCGGAAATCAATGGCAGAGTCGGGTAAAAGTTCAGGCCTGCACCAACCTGAGTGTCTGTTCTCCATGTCATGGGCGGCTCAAAACGGCGTCTGTTCTCAAGGGGCGGCCGATCATCGTCTTCGTGCCAGCATGGGACTCTAAACAGAGCTGTTCACGATGGTCCTCCGACGAGACAGGGTTTGGTGCAGTTCCTACAAGCCAGCCGTAAAATTAATACTAATGGAAGCACACGATGTAAATACGGACCAGAACAATCGGAATAGACCCAGGCAACAAAAAAGGACTAACGATTGGAAACTCGGAACATGGAACTGTAAGTACCTCAATTTCTTGGGAAGTACCAGCATTATTTCCGACTTACTGAGGATCCGCAAGTTCGACATTGTAGCGCTGCAGGAGGTTTGCTGGAAAGAATCAACGTTACATACGTATAGGCATGGTTATACCATCTACAAGAGCTGTGGCAATACACGCGAGCTGGGTACATTGGTTCGTGGCCAATCCATAACAGAATGTGCAAGTTGAGAATCAAAGGCCGTTCCTTTAATGTCAGCATAATAAACGTACACAACCCTCACCTAGGAAGTGACGATGACGACAAGGACGTTTTTAACGCGCAGCTTGAACGGGAACTCAGCAGCTGCCCAAATAATGACGTCAAAATCGCCATCGTAGATCTCAATGCTCAGGTTGACCAGGAGGAGGAATTCAGTCCGGTTATAGGAAAGTTCAGCGCCCCCCAGCTTACGAACTAAAACGACCTCAAACTCATCGACTTCAGCGCCTCCTAGAACATGGCCCTAGGTAGTCCCTACTTCCAGCATAGCCTCCCATATCGGTACACCTGGAGATCACCACAGCAGACGGAATCGCAAATCGACCGTGTTTTGATTGATGGAAGGCACTTCTCGGATATTATCGACGTCAGGACCTATCGCGCGCCAACATCGACTAAGGCCACTATCTGGTAATGGTCAAAGTGCGCCAAAGACTTTGGCGTTGTGAACAACATTCGATACCGGCGTCCGCCACGGTATAATCTGGAGTGACTGAAGCTACCCGAAGTCGCAACTAATTACGCGCAAAGCCTTGAAGCAGCGTTACCGGAATAGGAAGAGCTAATCGAAGCCCCTCTTGAGGGCTGCTGGAGTACCGTCAAAACAGCCAACAACGCAACGGAATGGCGTCATAGAGTTTGTGGAAAAAAAATGATGGAACGATTGGTTCGATGGATGTCAAGCGTTACAGACAGAAAAGAAAACAGCAAACCCATCTCTTTCGGGATAAGAAGCGTCACCTGGAGGAGTTGGAGTGCGAAGAAATGGAGCAGCTGTATCGTTGTCAAGATAGTTAGGATCCGGAATACAGAATATCTACCGGAGGAGTTGAAAGTGGGAGTTATATGCCCAATATACAAAACGGGTAGCAAGCTAGAATGTGAGAACTATCGAGCGATCACTATTCTCAACATTTACTGGCTACATTGTGCTTTCGGCTTCCGATTCATTTTTGCCTTAAACGCGGCACCATAAAATGACCAACTGATCCGTTCGGAATCTTCGAGCACTAGCACTCAATCGAATCTGGAAACGAAAATGAATCATCAACAAAAGCCATCGAACGAATCAATAAATTCAGCGCCAACATTAGATTAGGGCGAATCGGCTTTTGTAAACAATGGCTTTCGTAGTCATTTTCTCTTGAAGAACAGGTCACACACACGAATTAAGCACTCTTCAAAGAAGAGGAGCATTATCTCTATCCGCTGATACATTTAATTTGGAGGAATTGTATTTTACTTCCGATAAATTAGCAGACAAAGTGTTAGTTTACAAAGGCAGATTCGCCTTAATAAAATGTTGGCGCTGAATTTTACAAGCAAGCAGTGATGAATACGCATACAAAAAACTGTCAATTATCAACAGGCACCAAAGTTCATGCTATGTTCATTCAATGTTCACCTAGCCGCATCAGTTCAACTTCTCATTGTGTGCGTTTATTGAGTAGGAAAAGAGCGTGCAACGAATTATTTTTGATACGGTTGGAACCATCCTTGGTAGGCTGCGAGTAAAAGAAGCTGATTCCCTTAGTTTGACAGTTGCACCCATGACGAAGAGGCAGCGTATTCTTGATTTGTCCCACGCGCAAATGTCGCAAAAAGACATTTCAATCGCCGTGGGAGTTATCCGGTGGACCGTGAAAAGAGTCTTGAAACAAGAAAAGAAAGGAAAACTATCCGCGAAGGTGGCCACAGGACGCCTGAGGGTAATAGCAGCGGCTGGATAGTCAAGAAGGAAATGGATATAGTTATTGGCTCAGGAAGTACTAGACCAACGGTCCCAAGCTTAAGGGGACCCTCCCCTGGATTTGGGCATAAATAAGGCAAAGTTTGCATTTTTTGTGGAAGAATGAAAAGGCGTTCGAACTTCCGGTTTCGACGATTAAATTTGATTATTATTCAAGATTTCAAAGAGATAAAAAAATTGTGAAAATTCAAAATGGCGGCTACAAAATGGCGATTTCTCGGAACCATGTATTTCAATATAACTTCAAGCCCCGGGCTTGATCTATTAATCCGATTCCCTCCATCAAATAACTGTTTGAAAGGTTATAATTTTTTGTACGGCTTGAACTCAAAATTTGCATTAATAATTAATTATTTATAATTTTTAAGCACCGTTGAAATGAAAAAAAAAGTAGCGAAAAATTAAACTTTTCAGTTCAAATGATCAGTATGCAATGAGTTTAAAATTAAATTGTCTGAATTTAGTTCAAGCCGTAGAAAATTTCATTATCTTTCAGAAATGATAACTAGATTTGATTTCTGTCCACTACTAGAGGCTGCAGGCTTGAAGTTGTCGCCCCATGTTTTGCGCACAGAGGCTTACGGAAATCGCCATTTTGAATGTTTACAATTTTTCTATATACATCTCACATGATTACCAACCGCATCCGGGAGCTACGAGTCGAGCGATGTAAGAAAATCTTCAACTTCCTCAAGCGAAAAAATACGGTAATCCTGTTCACCGACGAGATCATGTTTACCGTCGATTGCAGTAAGTGGAAACTCGATCGATGATAAACATTGACATGAAACATTTCCCTTTCGATGGTGCAAACATTATCACGCATACGGTAGTCGTTGCCTAGTCGTTAGCTCGAAGAGAGCTAGAAGTTATTGCTGCTATGTTTGACAGTTTGCCAGACGGTCAACCACCGCCAAGGTGGACTTTGGACGGGACGCGTAAAGGGGGGGCAAGGAACTTACTACCTGCGATCGGCCTTAATTTTCTTCAATTTTTCCATGTAGATCTTTCGGCTGGAGCAACCACGATAGTTGGCAGTACTGGC
The DNA here is from genome assembly GCA_034211315.2 of Aedes japonicus. Lineage (NCBI taxonomy): Eukaryota > Metazoa > Arthropoda > Insecta > Diptera > Culicidae > Aedes > Aedes japonicus. Next base: position 166,788 of record JASCZW010000642.1, read on the forward strand.
CACTGAAATTTTCACATTTAATCGAACCAAGGGTCGCGTTCTTGTCGATGCGCAAATCCGCTTTTTTTGAAGGATGCATTCGCTCGAACGATGTTTGTGGCCGCATTTGACGCATAATAGGAGCAGATGGCAGCTCCGCATTGCAAGTCCCATTTGCTGGCAATGGTATCTGCCATTTTACTACGATATTGAAGAGGGCTTTGATCTTCCTTAGCTCCGATAATTATACTGCTCCTTTCAGTCAGTGGATTAGGTGTTAACGGTGTTGCGAAAGACCTTTTCTTCCTTACACAGGGGTTGAACTCCTGTCTCAGTTGCCTTCATGTTGCACTCGTTGTACTCGGTCTGCGCTACGTTGATAGTCGCCATCAATTCACGGACCAGCTTGGTTGACAATCGAAATGTCAACAGTCGACTCGATTGCTATGATCGGGAATTAGTTAGCGTTGGCATTTCTACGTCTTCTTCTTCGTTTTGGATCAACTCGAGCTGGTTACTCCCTGCAACGTCGATTACATGCTGCAAAGCAGTGTGGCAGCTGGTAGGGCTGATAAGTAGTTCAGTCAGGGTGGGCAACTGATCGTCGATATGGGCTCTTCGAGCGAGGAGATGAAGATTATACCTGGTACAGACATACAACGTACAGCGTTGTACAAACTGTCAAATACTTTAATCCAGTACCGAAAAACACGTACTAGACTAAAGGAGTACAACGCTGTACGTTGTATGTCTGTCCCAGGCATTAGAATCGTTTGGGTTATGGTCTGCCTCCAGTCTGTGCTTCTGCCCTGACTTTGATTGGCTCCGGCTGGTCACACGCGACGGTTCTAAGGCCGCATTTTGTGCAGTCGGATTCGCCGGATATGTCGGCAAACTCAGGTTGTCGAAGTAAATCGCACAAAAGTGGTTTGTTTACTTGGCATAACACGGTTGCCAGGGAAAATAAAATATTGAATTCATTTAAGTTTGCTCGTTGCCGTTGCAGCTCCGAAAAAAAACACGTATCTTCAAGAACCACTTTGGACCCGGTATGCTGTGGAAAAGGGATAACATCGAGTTTCCGGATAGCTACGGGATGGCGTGCCGGCGCTTGTGTTCGCTGAAACGACGACATGTCAAAGAACCTAATCTTTGTGACTGTGTGCGTCAACAAATGCGGGAGCCTACTTCCTTGTAGAAACACCAGCAGGTCCAAGTTAGCACTAGCCGCAGGAAAGGTTAATGTTCCTCCCCTCCAGATACTGTCCATTCCCCATCTGGAGCTTCAAGGTGTTGCTTTGGTGGTTTGTAATTGCTGAACAGTGTGATTAGTATGCATAAACATTCGATAACCCGGCGTATGCTTTGAACGGATTCCGAGATATTTTGGCGTGGTTGCGCTCAAAACCGTCGAAACTATAAACATGTTCGCTAGATGTAAAATGTACTTCATTTGTAAGATTACAAGGCGTTTATCAGAAGCCTGATTGAGAAGTAAGTTCAATAAGTGTATTGTAATTAGTGGCTATAACATATCATGACAGCTTTGCATTGAATCTTCAACAAATCATGTTTTTAAATTAAAATTCGGGTTAAACTTTGTGAGATACTTCAGGGTGTAAAACATTTCTTTCATTTTGTGGATCTGTAAATCATTTAAATTTAAATGATAAATTGAATGATTTCAAAAATTTACTATTTTGCGATATGTGCGGTTGTTCAAGCTTGAACAAAGATTACTTTCGTAACCGCTGAGCTGAAACTATGCTCCATTTTGCTCCTAAGGTAACCCCTAGAAATAGTTAGTCTAACATATTCTTCGCCGATTTCGCAACCGTGTAACACACATACAGCATTTACAATTTAAATGTTACCCATTTACAGATCATCCTCCCAGTGCCAACCTCAGTTGGACTTGCGGCTGGCTGGAATTCGCAACATGTGGCAACCCGAGCACATGTCCGGCGCCGAGGGAATGGAGTATGCAAATCCCACCTTTCCGGTCCCAGTACGGCTGCCTGCCCTAAACGCTACAATCGGTGGGGCTTCGTGCGAGGACACCGCAAGCACGTGCTGATGGATTTTTCAGATGTAGGTATGTACCAATGTTGGACGTTGCCGCACTCGCTTCCGAATGAATCGGTAAGTAATGGGAACGCATGGTACATTTCAATATATGCAAAGCATCTTGATTTGACGCAATCGAAGCATTCCATGATTCGTCCGGAGCAAATCATCAACACTAACGAAGAACTCGAGTTCCATTCTTTCCACCAGTCTTTGTTGTTCTGAAACGCATGCTAAACTGCTAAATATAACTGGTCACTAATCCGGTTGAGTTCCTTGCGTCATAAACACTCTTTCTAACGAACTGACCGCGGGTTGCGATGAAGTGTAAAAATCTACGGCAAACGACATAAATCCATAATCGAATTAGGTGTCCATATAAGGAACTTATAGAGCTGACAGGTGAGGAGCGATGGCGCGGCGGTGGCCAGCAGGTCATTGTGGCCATTGTTACTACAATCGGAGGCCATACGTCCATGTGGTTCGCTAAAGGTGCTGCCCGACGGAAACCTGTTGTTGATTCTCGGTGGGATATTTTTATCACTGCTTGTTTCTTGAATTTACTAAAGCGCAATTGATGTTACGAAGTTACGACGATCTTAAAAAAAATCTGGTTATTGTTCAACAAATAGTGTGCCGTTCCGAAACAACGGTAAGCATTGAAAGAACTTTACAATGTAGAAGAACTCGGAAACCCCATCCCATCTTCAACTGAAATGACCATTTACGTAAATCTCCCCCCAAAGTGACATTTTCCATCGCAGAAATCGGCCGGCTGATGATGGCTCCTGTTGATACTCCAGCAGCTACAACAAGGTAGTGCCGGAAAAGGTCAACTTATTTTCACCTGCAAGCCACCCACCCACATAGCATTCCTGTGCGCAGTATCACCCCTATTGTTCGTCAGGCTGTCGCAATGACGTCTCTCAGCCACCAACCGGACAACCGCCGCTGCTGCAAAAGGTGTTGAGATTTTCTTCTCCTTCCATACCGAAACCATATATAATGCGCTTTCGCAAGTGACGTTGCGTAACGACATTGCTTGATGGTTGCCGTTCTGTGTTATGCCAGGACAGCCACCACACGTGGCACGGTCGGACCCGGGCACTAATTGCCCGATAGAATTATGTACGGTTCCAGGAAAAGTAGAGCCCTGACAATTGCTTTGTTATTTTCCTTCTGCATCGCGAGAGTTGTTCTCTTGTTTTACCGGTTACGTGGTGTAAGGCTTCAAGCACTCTGGTCGGGCTCGGAGCGGTTGGCAAATACACGCAGGATCCGGTTGGGTGAATCGCTGGGAAGATGGGCTCTATACGATCCATGTGAGTCATGGTCTGGGACACTTATTTCGAGAGCTTTTTCGTTTGAAGTGAAATTTATGGTTACTATAGTCTATTCTTATTTTCACATTCGGACTTACATTTTAGTCATCTTTTAGTTATTAATAATATCAATGATCGCAAGGTCTATTGACGTTTGCCTCAAAACAAATCTAGAGAAAATTAAATTGAGTTTTACACCAACTTAACATAACCTCGCAAAATGAATCGGATGAATTTCTTTTGACAGGAGTCCGTGGTTTGTTTATTTAATATGTTTGAATTCGAAAACAAACAAAATTTAATCATTTAAGTGCGAGATACAACCTGACAAAATCTGAATTACTCATCTGTGCATTCCAGTGGATGAACCACACGTTCACTAGTGACGTCATCTTGCAAAATTCTATATCTAAAAAAACATGTTTGCTTGGATTGATAATTCTCCGATGCGAGACTGAGGGAAAGTTCGCGAGTAATTAATGTTAAGGGCCAAAAAGCCATTTGCAGGGTGGCCACACAATCTTAATATAAAAATTCCCGCATTTTTGCCTTATTTTCCCGACTGTTAAGATGAGTTAATATAAATTACTCGTAGCTAAATCTCTGAGCTCCCAAACTTTTTCCAGTTTTGATTTACCACCAGACACTTCCCATTTATTTAAAATACGCCTTTTTGTGCGACAGGATTTTCAACAAATGTTGTCAAATTTGGTAGCTCCTTCTTGGTTCTAGCCAAAATTTGTCCAAACCATTTTCTTTTCTCTGGAATCCGGCAAGCAACGTCAGACGGCATTGAGCACAGCTGCCCAAATTGTTCTTTCACCATGTGTTAACACCCTTACAAACGCAATTCGCCAAACTTCAAACACATTCGCCACCACATGAAAGATAAGTTCATTTCTGGCCTCACCTGTTACAGCCGTGTAGCCAGATTTTCTAAGGGCATCTTCAACGGTGGTTCAAATCGTGGTTTCGACGCAAAAACCTCGCTGCATCGCAGGTGTTTGTAAATTTTGTTTTATACTGGATCTAGTTTACATCATTTCAGAACTTATATAAGCTTCTAAGTTTCTTACTGAACGCACTCTTCAAAAATTTAATTTAATGAACTTCGGAATATCTATGAAGATTGGGTGGAAATATCTATAATGAACATGCCAGAAGTTGATTAAACTTCTCAGCAGTTGAATAATATAATTGGAAGTTTCCAGATAATCATGAAGTTTGCTAACTGTCTTTTGAGAAGAGAAATGGTGGAACTTTAGAGAATTTCATTGAATTGCCGAAAAATTATTAACGTTTCTGGAAAATTGGATGAACTTCCAAAAAGTTTGCTGATCATCCATGGAATAGGAACAACTTCCTGGAAATGGCGGGAACTTAGAAAATCAGATTTCGCTTCCCAGAAGTTGTTTTAACTTCCAGCAGGTACATATTCTGTGATAAAAAGCAGAATATCACAGATATTTAAATAACTTACGAGAAATTGAAAAAAAATCTTGGAAGCCGTGGAATTTCTGTGGAATAGTTAGCATTAGCGAGATGTTGTTAAACCGTACAAGAACTGTTAATGATCTCCAAGATAGTGAATAGGTGGAAATTCTATGAAATTGATTAGATAGTAGTTGGTTTCTTTATTCTCGTTTTGGTTGGGTTCGAAAAATGTTCGAGTAGTAAGAAGTTTAAGTTCTTCTTAAAACTTAAATACCCTGAACTTTTGGGATGCTTTCGAAACGATTGGAAAGTTTCTCGATCACCTGGAAAGATCCCTGAAGTTCTAGGAAGCTCCTCAGACTTATGGAAAAATCCTTTGAATGTTTCCTAAGCTTTTCGAATGCTCAAAAAATCTAGTTTCCTGTTCATCTGGGACGTTTTCTGAAATTCTGGAAAGTTCCCCGATCTTGGGGGAAGTTTTCTGAAATTCTTAGAAGATCGCAGGACTACTGAGAAATTTCCTGAATTACTGAATCGCCTGAGCATCCGGGAGTTTTTTCGAGCTTCTGGAAAGTTCCCTGAACTTCTGGGAAATTTGCTAAATTTCTGGGACGTTCTCTGAACGTCTGAGATGTTTGCTGACCTTTTGGAAAGTTTCCTGATCTTTGGGGGAGTTCCATGATCTTAGTGAGCATTTCCTGAAGTTCTGAGAAGTTTTTTGAATTCATGAGAAACCCTGAACTTCAAGGAAGTTTCTTAAACTCCTACATGTTCGCTGGACTTCTAAGAAGTTCTGTATATGTCTAGCAAGTTTCATTAAATTCTAAGAAGTTCAATAAACCTCTAGGAAGATCCGCAAACTGTTGAAGAGCTTAATGAATTTTTTGACTGTTCTCTATTGGAAGTTCTCTAATTTTCTGGAAAGTTCCTTGAATTTTTGGGAAGTTCCCGTAACATCTTGAGTAGTTTTATGAACTTCTGAAAAATACTTAAAATAATCTGATAAGTTTTCTAAACTTCTGGAAGCCCCCTGAATTTCTGGATAGTTACTTGAACTTCTGTGAAGAACCCTTTACTTTTGGAAACTTCCCTGAACTCGTGGCAAGCTCCTTGAATTTGTGGACAATTCCCTGAATTTCTAGGAAACAATCTGAATTTCAGGGAAGTTGTCTGAACTTCTAGGAAGAACCCTTAATTTCTGGAAAGCTCCCCGATTTTCTGGAAAGTTCCCTGATTTTATGGTATGTTCCTTTGACATCAGGGAGAATAGCTAAACCTCGGGAAAATCTAATTCAAATCTAAAAAGTATACCGAGCTTCTGATAAGTTCCCTTAGTTTCTAAGTGTTCTGAATTTACAAGATTGTTTTCGAACTTTTAGGAGGAAATTTTTGTCCATCAGTTTCTTAACCTTTTCCGATATTGTGGGCGTAAATACTGCGAGCCGTAAATCTTAAGGACAGATTTGCAAAAATTCCTCAGGGTCACCAACCCCCAAGTTGTCGTCGAGAGAACTAGCTGAGGACATACGCCAACATCCGTTAAGCTGTAGTGTAACACTGAGGCCAACATATCCAGCTGCATCGCAACTGCTGGAAAAAGTCATCAGTTGACTCTAGTTGTCGCATAATGTTTAGGATCATATCCCTTGGCATGTTGAAACGTCGCAGAAAGTGCTTCTTGTCATAGGTTGGCGTGGCGCTATCTATCCCTATCAGCACTATCTAATACCGTTTAAATGAGATGCATGCATTCACACACTCACCACCACTCAAACCAATCCATGGTAAAAAGTTTGCGAAAAATCATCGGTCTCTGAAAAAACAAAACTTCTGATCTCTGGATATTGTATGATTGACAAGATGATAGGTGTTGGTGGGTTTAACAACAAGAAACACTACACCGGTGCGGGGAACGCAAAGTTGGTATGTTTTCGCTGGTTCTTTTTAAGTTTGCTGATGCAAATCAACTATAAAGATGTTAAAATAGACCACCGCTGAAGATGCTCTAAGCGGTACGTTTTGAACAGGCTGAACAATGAGATCGGTGGACCGAGTAAATGACAAAAACGCTACTCAAATCATTTGAAAAAGGTGTGAGTATGGTTCCTTCCATATGATAAAAATTCCCGATGACTTTTGAAATTCCCGCCTTTTTCCCGCATATTTCCCGATGATTTTGGATTCCCGCATTTTTCCCGCATTTCCCGATTTTCCCGAGTCTGTGGCCACCCTGCAACTAGAGGTAATTATCAGCATCCGAGGCAACCAACACAACTTTTTGTGCACCGCCAGCATCACACGCAGCAAACACGGTTACTTTTCGGCTCACAAATATACCTCAGAATATACTCAATAAAATTGAGTTATTGTTTAGTGGGCGCTGAAATTTTACTCAATAATTGGTATTTTTCTTGTTCCCAATTGCTGCAAGAATAGATCAAAACATAAACCAGTTTTAAAATGATGCAAAATAGATCCAGTATAAAACAAAATTTACAACACCTGTGCAGCAATGTTTTTGCGTTTGGTCTAAAAAAAAATCCAATCCACGATTTGGATCGCCATTGAAGATGCCCTTAGCGTAGATCTGAACGAGCGCGTACAACTTATTTATTGTAAATTTTATACTACTTTTTAGATGTTCTCCAATACAATTTATTCAAAAAACAATGAGCAATCAGTTTTATTCCATCACTATTGTAGCATGTAATTTTTCTACTCCTAGTTTACCATTCAATATAGAGTTTTTAGGTAGTAAGCAACCAGTTTTCAATTATTAATAATTTTCCGCGTAATATCATGAAATTAGTTCAAATCTACTGAACTGGTAGAATTTTGCAAGTAAATTATCAGAATTCTCAATCTGATCAATTGCCTGTTAGAGCTGGTGTTCCTCAGGGTAACATTCTTGGGCAGATAATATATAACATTTTCACTTCAGATCTTCCTGATTAACCTCGGGGATGTGACAAATCTTGCTTTGCTGATGGCACAGGCATTTGGTTATATTCAAGAGGCTACAAAAAAGCTTGGACATTTTTACAGATGTTTTTCAAAAATGGAGGATTTCTCCTTATGCTTCCAAAACTCAACTTATAATATTCTCACACAAGCCTAGAGCTGCATTTTGGAAACCAAGTAATAGAGGGTGTTCCGATCAAAATTTGATCAAAATTTGAGTCGATCAAAGCTTTTATTAATAAGTCGAATTCAAATTCTTTTTCAAGTTCAGTTAATACATAATACAGGAGAAATATTCAGCTAAGCTTCCTTTTAACCGAATGCGAACTGCCGGGTCTTTCGTTCAACACCTGCCATAAGATTTTGTTCAGTCTCCTTGTCCACTTTATTCGCCGCAGAAAGCCAGTTTGCCTTGAACTGTTTCTCGCTCACAACAGCCTTTGGAGTCTTCTTAAGGTTCCGCCTGACGATGGCCCAATATTGTTCGATTGTGTTGGGAGAGTTCTTGTCCTTGGGCACTACTTGAACGTTGTGGGCAGCATACCACTCCATGGCCTTTTTTCCGTAATGGCAAGATGCCAAATCCGGTCAAAATAGAACGGAACAATTGTGTTGCTTCAGGATAGGCAGTTGACGTTTTTTGTAGGCACTCGCTCAGATAACTTTCCTGGTTGACGGTTCCGGTCGCAATGTGAACGTTGTTCTTCAAGCCACAGGTACAGATGGTCTGCCACACCAGATATTTCTTCACGGGCTTTGAACATATCTGCCACCTTTCCAGGCAATGAAATTCCTGTCCAGGAACCTGTTTAAAGTCTGCCTTGACGTAAGTTTCATCGTCCTGTACCACGCAATCAAACTTCGTCAGCATCGTCGTGTACAACTTTCGCGGTCGTGCTTTGGCCGACGTGTTTTGTTTATCGTCGCGATTTGGAGCCACCAATTTCTTGTAAGTCGACAATCCAGCTCGTTTTATAGCTCTCCACGGTTGAAGGCGCTACTTTCAGCTTCTTTGTGACATCTCGGACGGAGAGGTTGGGGTTCCGTTCGAAACAGCGGGCAACTCTGTTTCGATTTCCCCCCGATCCAGCTTTCCTGGCTGTCGACAAACGTTCACCGAACAGTTTTAATACGTTGGTTTCTGTTGATTTAGCCACATTCAACTATTTCGCCAACTTGGCGTGAGAGTAGTTTGGATTTGCGCCATGCACGTGCAAAATTATGATGCGTTGCTTCTCTTTCTTCGACGACACTTTGATAACTGTAGTGCTAATCTCAAAATCAAAATATAGGCATGACGCTACAAGCACGCATCTTCAAATTGAGGGGTTTGCAAGTTTTTTTTTTAATGTACGATGAAAGGAAATGCGTCAAGTTTAGGCCGACCAAATTTTGATCGCAACACCCTTTAGTCACTATAAACGGACCAATTTCTTGGTCAATTCAAGTAAAATATCTTGGACTGATACTTGATCAAAAATGAACTTTCAAAGATCACATGAGGGCATTTAAGTCAAATGTAATAAATATATCAAATGTTTATATCCTTTTATATACAGAAAATCCAAACTTTGTTTGAAGAACAAACTTCTAATCGAGGGGTACGCAACTTTGCGATTGCAGATTGGATCTCTGCGAATCTTTATCAAGTTAAAAGCCATCGCTTCCACTATCGTCATTTATCGCGGAATACATGGCGTAATCTCGTCCCATCGTGACCGATTCTTACTCGAATCGTGAGCATTGATATTTATAACTGGCAACCATGCCATTTCTATTCGGGCATCCCTTTCCGTTTCTGGCAACACTATCTAAATTTGTTTTGATTATTTCGAGCAGGTGAATCGAGTAGCATCCATCAGTGTTTTCCGAAACAAAATCGGTAGTATAAAAAGTAATAGGATGTGGTGAGTGTTTGTGTTCCACCCTGTCCGCCTGTATGTTTTGTATATACGAGCTTATATGCTTGTTGGTTCTGTAGGAAGCTCTTCCAGATGGCGGAACAACTGAAGGATCACGAGTGCACCGGGCAACAGCATACCTTCATTGTTCGAAGTGTTTAAAGGTGTTTTCTAATTCCATGTCGCTCTAGGGGGTGGCAGCATGGAAAAGTTGCCCACCGATAGGTTGCTCTTCGAACCTGAAGGAGGAAACGATTTTCTAAAACCGAATGATCCACTAGAAACAACCAGCGGTGACGGTATGACGCTGGGCGATAAAAATTGCAATGTCTTGAATGATCGGGATCCGTTTAGGATACAAGAAATGTAAATAGTGTTAGAGTATGACTCTACCGTGCAACCCATGGTGATTGCCGCACCCAGCGTCACAGCGAATTCTAACACTAATTCCAGCCAAGATATGATCACATATGTGCAAGCTCTTAGTAGAAAGCAGCAAGCAGCAGCAGCAGTATCGTATGTACTAAGCTTTTTAAGAATCCAAATGCATTTGCGAAAGGTCCACACGGTCTACACCGTAATAAATCTGAAAAGAAAGTAATAACGCAAACCAATCACAAAAGGACTTTTCTAATCAAACCAGCTATTCCAGTCTTGACTGCCTGCTTGCCATCATCGAGAGCTGTGGAATTGCTGAGGAATCCAATCAGATGACGGCCTAATCGCACGAAGCGTATCTTCTGATCAAAACCAGTAACGGCTCTGAATCACAGCAAATGCTGTTGGCTGTGGATCGGACACCAGCGCATTTAAAAACGGTTTTCTCAGACTGGAAGAATCAAAAAAAGATTCATCATTGTAAAACATGTTTTTACCCAGAAAATAAGTTTTCAACTTAAAATCCTAACTTTGAAATAATGCCCAGCCGCTACTGGGTACCCCAGTTGGTCTGAGTTTAATCCCAGCCTGAGGTTGGTGAGATTATTTTTGAAGCGAAAAAATCTCCGGTCCTACTTAGGAAGGGAAGTGAAGTCGTTGATTCTGGCTCATGTGTTGATAAGTGCGATACGTAGGATGGAGGTTCCTCCCTATGGTGATGAACCAGCCTAAGGCTGATAGCCACCTTAATAAAGCAAAAAATAAGAATAAGAATAAGACAAAAGAATGCTCCACCCTAGTCAACACCCTCGCGCACTTTAAAGCCAACTGCCCCCTTTAACGAAGATATCTAGTTACGCTCATGAGTGCCACTTGCAGTCCGTTGATAACTAAATTCGATTCCGAAAGCGCTTCGGTAGTGTCGTGCCACGCGCTTGTCTGTTTATCAAGCCTATATTTGACCAACTGAAATAGTTCGCTGATAACCGTTTTACAACGTAAATTCCACACAATCAGAAGTTGCGAAGGCATATCCACGCAAACAGTTCCAGTAGCCCGCCGTTCGATTGACGATTGACGTCATCCACGAGCACGGTTCGCCACAATCAAGGACCTCGTAAACCCCGAAGAGATTCCGACACGATCAGCTCAATCAATGCAAAACATCTCGAGTTGCACTACTTGTACCCACCTTCCCTTGCATTTCAGATTGTGCAATACAATACGGCGTACTTCCAACTAAATCAAAACATCTGCCGTACCACCGCGCGCCACCACTGCAATTCTCTCGTTGATAAATAGAAAATAAATAAAATCATCGAAACCTAATACCGCAATCTTCCACTCCTCCGCAAGCCACGCGGTGAAATGTAAACACCCATTCATTTTGCGCACCACTATTTTTCCCTTCGTGTGGCAAGTGGAGGCAGCAACCCTCAAGTGCAGCTATGTACTATCTGCCTTACCCCATCCACGCTGTTTGTTTTCGCTCACACCCCCACCCAACAACCCACTCATCGGACCAGACGAAACGAGCCAAGTAGGCGATGGCGGTTCGTTAGCTCATCGTGCACCGGCTGCCACGTGCATCACGAGAATCCACCCGATTGCCGCGTTCTCTCATTTAACCGCACACACACACACACACACGTACGCCACATTTTCCTGCGAAGCGGCTGCAGAACGATAATAATTGTCATGTGCAGCATTTGATGGGAGCCGTGCTTTTCATTTGCGCCGTGGGGCGGCGGACAAAAAGCCGAGACCATCTATGGTGGCAGTCCCACAGGAATTGTGTTATGAGGCGTTATTACTACACGAGAAGTGCCACAGTCAATGCGTTGTTATGCAATGGGAATTGGTTGAATTTCACGCGGCGCACTGAACTGGGTCCGGTTCTTGGGACTCTTCAATTAGTGTTCTAAATTTGGCGTTCATAACATAGGTGAAAAGAGACATTGAATTTTCTGCGTTATCCAATGCGCACAGAGAAAATGCTAGTTTTGGCAGAAAATAATGGGATATTTCATGTTAATTTAAGTCAGATAACGCCTGAATCTAGCCTGTTGTATGAAAGATTGCAAACATTGTTCTATGGCGCATGAAAGATTGCAAACAATTTCGTTGTTTACGCCTCCTTTGGCATGGAATTAAACGAGGGAAAATTTGACGCGCTTGTTAAAATTAATTTTTTTTTCCGTAAACATTAAGAAAATAGCATAATCATATTAAGAACAAATCTACACGATTCATCTACCACCGAATTGCTTCAAAGATGAATGAGTTATAAACTCAGCAACAGCTTCGTTCGGATCCAGTTCAGTTCTACGAAATGTAATGAACCATCAAAACCTTCCAGAACAACTTTTTGTACATGGATTTTTTATTCGACATAAAAAGTAACACAATTTTAGATAAAAACATGTTATTTTCTGCGTTATCCGATGCACATACAGAGAATGCTAGATTTGTCAAAAATTATTGGGATATTTCATGTAAATTTAAGCCAAATAACGCCTTAATCTAGACTATTGTATGGAAGATTGCAAGCAATGTTGTATGGCACATGAAAGACTGCAAACAATTTCGTTGTTTACGCTTCCTTTAGCTTGGAAATAAACGAGGCTATATTTTGCACGCCTGTTAAAATTCATATTTATTTTCTGTGTACGCTATATCATATAGTTGCTCGAGTGATAACGACAATATTTACTTAAAAAACCGGCAGTTGATTTTTCTACGAAAAAATGATTTCCGTCTGAAATGGATCTAATCACAGTTGAACGACATCATGACATTCGATGCAGATTTGGTGAGTTCGTTCCTGTATATTAACACGTACGTCCCCAACCCCTCTTGAGACAGAAAAATTCAAATTTAAAATTGATGATACTCCATCAGATTAGCCATAAGATTTTGATACGGTTTTTTGAAATAGATCACAAAATTAACCATGTTTATAGATCTGCACTGGCTATTCCGAACACTTCCGTAGTTTCGGATTCCAAGGTGGGAGTACTGGGGTAAGTACATGTCCTGGGATGGTGGACAACATATTTTTAGTTGCTAAATATAGCATGCGGCATATCAAACTTCATGATTTAGAAAAACTAGATCAACAAAGGAAATTTTAAGAGATATGGCCATACTAAGAGAAGCCCTGCGGGATCCGAATTCCTCCGGAAAAGTGGCCATATTCAAATCGTTTCCAAAGCCTGGCATGCGACATATCAAACTTCAGGATCTTGCAAAACTTGGTCTTCGGAGGACATTCTGAGGGTATCTGGCCATACTGACCACTTAAGGAGGCCCTGTGGAATCCGGGTTCCTCCGGGAAAGTAGCCATATTCAAATCTTTTCCAAAACCCTGGCTTGCGACACACCAAACATCATGATTTTGCAAAAGCTTATCTTCGGAGGACATTCTGAGTATGGACTGGCCACTTAGGGAAGCCCTGCGGGATCCGAGTTCCTCCGGAAAAGTGGGCATATTCAAATCTTTTCTAAAACCCTGGCTTCCGACATATCAGACTTTATGATTTTGTAAAACTTTATCTTCGGAGGGTATTTGACCATACTGACCACTTAAAAAGCTCTTGCGGGATCTGAGTTCCTCCGGGATGCCATAATCATTTGCTCATGCTCGATCACTTGCTAATGGTGAGTCTTAGACTATTTCTTCCAGCCTTTCAACTCTTAGTCATCTAAGGAGAGGTTGGTGAGTCGCTGGTCTCTTGATAAGTAGAAGATATTCATCGTTATCATTCGTTTCAATGAATCGAATTTTACAGGAAGTTTCCGCTATTTGAACCCTTTGAGGAGTGAGATCACTCTCGCGCCCCTTCATCAGTCAAAACCGGATTCGTTGCAAGGAAAATAAACAATGACTCCAATACTGACCATGCTTCAGAACCCAACACACCTCCAAATGTCATGTAAATTTCGGTGCGCTGAGACCGACAGATACAACATAAGAATGAGTAGAAAGAGACGAAAAAATAAATTCAATCAAACACACCTTTTGTCGAGTGGCGTTTATTTCGTGAATCCTAGAGGGTTTGAGCTGTTTAGTGGAATACTTGTAACTATAAATTAGAAGAAAAATTAGTAATCTCCATTTAATTCCAACTACCTTTGCTTATCTTCGACAGATACGCGTATTTCGTCTACAATGTGCAGACTTCTTCAGTGTCTCGTACTAATAACTCGACAGTCGAGTTATTAGTACGAGACACTGAAGAAGTCTGCACATTGTAGACGAAATACGCGTATCTGTCGAAGATAAGCAAAGGTAGTTGGAATTAAATGGAGATTACTAATTTTTCTTCTAATTTATAGTGTTTATTTCGTTTTTGTTTATGTTCTATGATTTTTGTCAACGATGAATTACGCCTCGTGTAAAATTAATAATTTTTAAGTGTGTAGTTCAAACTATAGAGCATCGATACTAGAAAATGATAACTCACATAAATGAAGACAAACCATGTTTTCGTTATTTCATGTTCATCCTTGGAGGCTCAATTCGAGTATTGTCGAGTACTTTTAACAAGAACTCAAATGTTAAAAGTAAGTGTAATTCAGTACCCGAGCAAAGGTTTAAACCAACATTGATAACAAGTTCTAATATCAGGTTATCAGTATTTGATAACTAAATACGTAATCATTTAGGCTGAAGAAACAGCAAAAACAACAAATTAATATTCGTTGGATATCACAATATTAACTAGTTTTATTATCATTGAGTTCATTTTGATAACAAATTTTATGATACGAACAAAATTTTTGAGATAATTTCAAATTATGTTCCAACATGATATAAAATTCATACACTAGTAACTGAAGTAGTGCTTCTAATGAGAAGCTCAATCTCATATAAATCACATGCTAGTAATATTCAGCACTCGTCAGCATGCTGGTAGAATTTAGTAACGTTCGTTAAAAATCGTCTTTGAAAATTGATAACAGATGATAACAAAATTTGTCAATGTTGATAACTGAATTTGTTATGCGATAACAGGTGAGTTCAACATGATATCTGAGATAACAAAACTTGTTACTTTTTTGATATCAGTTTGTTATGTTACTTTACTAGGGTAGCGTTAAGTTCTCCGGACTTATTCTGACCTTCTGAAGAATCGCATTTAGATACTCAAATTGTTTTTTTTTTTGTATATCTGAGAGAAGCTGAACTTATTTTAGGACTTTTAGTAACTTCTTCGTGATCTTTTGAAAACCTTCTTCAAGGTGGTTTCGTTGCACTTTGTGAAGATTACCGAATTAGTTAATTGGGGATCTTGCAGTAGCCTTTTTCTGCATCTTTCAGTGGACATGTTCCAACGTTTTCAATATTATAACCTTCCTATGAATGCTTCCTCATGAAAAAGACCGACATATTTTCTTGTGAGTTCTGACCTTTTTTTTCATATCTTGTGATTTTCTTTTAACTAACTCAAAGCTCGTGTAGATCTTCCTGCGAAATGCTTTTAGTTATCAAAACTTCCTCTAGATTTTATTGTCAACTTTTTCGAAATTGCTCAAACATTCTACGTGAGAGGTAGAATGCTGATCATGATATTCTTCAACCCGGTGAATAATTTCGAACTGAAACGACGGAAAATCGACTAGTACCAGCTAGTTTCTAGCATATCTCATCATTTTGAATTGAATGAAAAATCAGTGCACAGTTACTACTTGACGATATGTCACTGCTTCTTGGGAACTTCGCTTCGAAGTACCGTATAAGTTCACTGCGAACCTTTAAGCAGCTTCAAAGCTTCTTAGAAGTTCCAAATTTTGAGAAATTATTTACCCAAATCATTTTGCGTGTCTTGAGTACGTCAATGTTAAGGATTCGCTAACGCGAATGAAACAGTGTACAGAGTATAATCAAAAAGATGCTGGATTTGAACCAACGCACTAAACGTCCTGAACTTGAATGCATTCTTCGGTCTCCCTCTCTCTTCCAATGTTTTAGCTTTAACTTAATTTAAAAGAAAGAAGAACTGCAACCGTGAATCTTTGAGGTAAGCTACACATAATTACAACGTCATCTTTTGAGAAGATACGTCGTTGTTTTCGTCATCTGTTGACTGATTTGAGTAGTTCTTAAATTGTCATTGATTGATTGTGCACTTGCAATTTTGAAATCCACGAGACGACACTTGAAGGACTTAGAGGAGATCTTCTGTGGTCTATCTGTGATGGAAAGAGTTCCGGAAGCATTTCTGCGTCAAACCTTCGCAAGTTCGCTTTTCAATGAAAGTGCCCCGCATCTTAATGAGAACAATTTTGGTTTTTGGATGAATCACAGTGATGTCTCTGAACACGGTTTTGTCTGATTTTTCCGTTGACTTCTCTGAGAACTTCTAATTTTTATTTTGGCTTGCCCCAGTTCTTTTGAAAAGTAACTCTACATTTTCCGACACTTCCCTTCAGATCCACTTTTCAGTTCACATCCTTGGCATATTCGTGGCAGTAGGCTGTGCTTTTGAGCGAAGAATACGTTTTATTTCACTGCCATATACACAAAGTTTTTTTTTTTTGCACGGGATAAACTTCCACTTTTAGTATGGAACCGTGTTAATAGAGATAAATAGAGTTGATAAATTCACATGCTTAAACATTTTATATTGTTTCGATTTTGTTTGCATGCGTTACCTTTCTACACAATGGTCAAAATACAGTTTTTAAAATGTTGAGTATTTACACCAAAAATTGTGAATTTTTTGAAAAACTGCCATATGATTACTTTTTGCTGAATTAGGTCGATAAGTTGTTCCGTTCTGGATTTATCACCGAAAAAAAACGTGTTAAAAAAATCGTGTAAAAAAAAATTGTGTACATCGGAAAATTGAGAAATTTTCGTGGTTTAGACGGAAATTTATACTTGAGGTGTACCAAAAGAAATTCTAAACGGGGTTTGTTCAATTGTATGTCAGTATCTGTGCAATTCCGGTCGATTATCGAAGAAACTTTCGTATCATGAAAGACAGGACCAGTGTTTTACGCTTTATCGCGAGTGATATGATGATTATTAGCAATTTCAAAGCTCGATAAAGAGTCATTCCACAATGGTGGATTTTGAATATTGGCAGAGTGTGAAGTGAAAAAGTTTTAATAAAAAGAAAACCAGTGCAATGTACACAACGGCCATTTGCTGGTCAAAACCAACAAACGAAGCTAACGAGCAGGCGCGCGTGCGAGGCGGGTACATAATTCAAATGCACTCGCTTCGTGATGACCAAAATTTTGTTACACTGGTTGCATATCTTAAAAGCGGTTTAGCAGGGTTAATTTAAACATTTTTTGACGCGAGTGCATAATATTAATCGCGAATCAGCGTTGAAAATTTTCATTTTTATGAATAAACAAACTAATGTTATTTTGGAGCCAGCCTTTGGTGAGGTCTATCTGATTATAAATATACTACAAAAACCTATTTTCAAATAAAACTGAACAGGTGCTTTCTTTGGAAATTTAACGTTTGCAAATCTACAATGTGTTGCAGTACTCTTATCCAAATGATATCCACATTCTAGTTTCCGGATTAGAGCTGCTGAATATAAATCTGCGCTAGTTCAAAATCAAATCCGCACCAAATTCGTGTCTTAAAATCAAATCCACACGCGAACTTTCCAAGTCTTACCAAGCATCAAATCTATACAGTGGGGAATGGCTTCATCTATAGGAGAACCCGTTTCAAACACGGGGTAAACAATAACATACAATGCTGATTGACAGTATGGTGCTTCATGTTATAAAAAGTAAATTCTTCATTAATTTCTTTTCAGAAAAACCCCGCCATTGGAATAGGGTCCCGGGAGGGCTGAAGCCATTACCCTTTCCAAGATTATCTCCGTTTTTGAACCAATCAGATGAATTGTTCAAAACAGTGATCTCGACTATGATTTTTCATTAGTGCCTGACTGACAAGTGTAAACAATGGTTTCTTCTGCAAATTTCTTGTGATGCCAAGTCTACCGGTGTAAACAAACAATTCTATCGGATATCAGAACTCTTCATATTCGAAATTATCATGGAGCATCAATTAGGCGTAGTTTCAATGCCGCAAAATTCGTGGAAGAAGTCATTGTTTTCGCTTTTCAGTTAGGCCCTTATGAAAAATCTTTGTTTATGTAATTAAAAACTTCAGTGTGAAAGAAAACCTGCAAAGCCTAGTATGCAGTTGGTAAGTTTTTTTTTGTTGTCACGAATGCATAATTTTAATTACAAACTATTATTATTTTTAGCCAGCCTTTGGTGAGATCTATCTGATTATAAATGTACTACAAAAACCTATTTCCAAATAAAATTAAAAACGTGCCTTGTTTGGAAATTTAACGTTTGCAAATCTACAATGTGTTGCAGTACAGTTATCAAAATGATATCGATAACGTTTACATACGGGGCTTACAGTATGTTTAAGTATGGAATGGGTGTGACTCTTAAGTAATTTTGCCCATTTCTACCGAAGTAATTTTGACAACTGCTCCAGTATGGGTGTAATGTGCGTTATGGGTGAAATATCAGCCATTTTTTTATGGGTGAAATGTCATCCGCACCAGATCTCGAAATCCACGAAATTTGTGAAATCCGCGCTGCCGTAACAATCCGGCAACTGACAATTTTAAGTATATCCAAAATTTTATTTTACATTACTTCATCGGCTCAGTATGAGTAAGGATTTGAAAATATATAAGTAACGGAACTCACGGCAGGCCAGGGGGACAGCTATAATGGAAGATCGCTGGTTTTTTTAAGCTTTCAACGTGGGGGAAATCCTAGCACCACTCAATTTCCAATCAGAACTTTAGGACATTGATGGCTAGGATGTTCTTGAAATAAATTCAAGACTATCATGCCCATATAATGACGATAATTTGAATTCTTCGGAAATTTGAAGAGGATAGTTAAAATATTCTGAAAGGCTGAACTTTTGCTAAAATAATGATCACATTTTATTCGAACCATCAACTATTTGAAACAAAATGTCTGAACACTTTGGAAATCTAGTTAGTTCTCGAAAACGCGTTGAAATTGACATTTTTGGAATGCAAAATCATTCAAATGATTTGTTATCTGTTGCCAAGTATTAATTGGAAAGGATTTTATTCAAACCACTCCGATCATGGAATAATGAACAATGTTCGAAAACATGGGGGAGGTGGGGTGAAGTCAGCAATGTCTCCGTTACCCGACCCGTGCGGTGGCTGCAGCCACCTCCGTTCGATTCCTGGGGAGGTTCTACAAATGAGTGGTCTGTTTCGACTACTGCAGACCCCTCCGAGCATGGATTGCTGGACATTGTTCGACGGTGCGGGGGAGTTGGGGTGGAATAGGCCCAATATCTCCGTTCACTGAATTTTGCATTCGATTCCCCAGGAGTTTTCACGTGGGGAATGCTGTTTTTCACTAGCCTTGATCTGCTTGGAGCTGAATTATGGAGTTTTTTCGCGATTCATGTGCCTTTTTCCACTGTGCACTGTCCCATTTTGTAAGTGACTCCAGCGGCATACGTACTGCTGGTGTAGATTGGTCTAAGTTGGCTCTCAGGCGTTGAGAATAATTGCCTTGTTTTCCTCCACTATCACACTCTGTGAGTGGCCTCAATAGCATCCTTACTGTTGGTTTAAATCGGTCTAAATCGGCTTTCCAGCATTGTAAAACATCTCCTAGTTTCCCAATGAAAAACCACTATCACATTTTGTGAGTGGCCGAATGGCATTCTTACTGTTGGTTTAAACCGGTCAAAATCGGTTTTTCAGCATTATTAAAAATCACTTTGTTTTCCCAATGAAAAACCACTATCACACTTTGTGAGTGGCCCCAGTAGCATCCTTACTGTTGGTTTAAATCGGTTCAAATCGGAAATCACTCCTAATTTTCAAATATTTAACTTGACAGCTTATCGTTAAACAAAACAAACCCTGCTGCTACCCAATCCTGTTATCCAAAATCCCAGTGATTTCTCGTGGAAGTGCAGTGGATTCCGCGGCTTCCAATAAAGCGTCCTTTCCTTACTTGACCTACATTCGGGCGGGGCCGCCGCCGGTATTGCCTTAGTTTGGGATCATCAGTTTTTACACATTGAAGATGTATGTTAGTCCCAAGCATCATCTGTTGGTTCTTCGTGTAATAACAGCTGATCTGGCAATAACGGAGTAGCAACCTCGGGCGGTCATTCATGCTCATGCTCATTTAGTTTGTTTTACCTAAGAGTTATCCAAATGGCGCTGAGATCTAGACTAATACGTTCAACACTATACTAGTTCTCTAGAGATCTAATTCTACAAAATGATTAATCAAATTATCTGTCTTTTTGAAGAATTCAATCTTGAACGAATACTGCCGAGACATTAATTAAGATCTAGTTGTGTGAAGGACAGAGAGCTGGTTCAAGAGTTGACCATTTGAAAAGCCCCACAAGAGCATGACAATAGTAATCAGTAGCATCTAAATCACAATTCCTGCCAAATCAGAACGAGTTTCAAACAATTCTGTATCCGACAAATTACCTGTCTATAAAGTAGATAATGGTTGAGTTCGAGACATACCTGTGAGAAGAGAGAAAAACAAATAGAAACGTTAGTTTATGTCTAAAATGGCATTTTGTTGAATATGTTTTCAAATCAATAAGTTGAACCTCAAAATTCCTAAACAATTTGGTTCCGCCAGCTAACTGCGTTCGCCCTCCTTAAGCTAAAACGCCATCATTCCCAGATGGAGTGCCGCAACCGGTCAACCTCACCGATTAACAACCGTGCCCGACCACCGATCTGGTTAGTACAAGTTCCCATCTTTATTCATCATTAATATCGTTATCGAATGTCTAGCTACACACGGTTTAGTTGAACTATAATAATTCTCCTTATATACCTATTTACATCCCCATTCCGATCTCCATTCCATCGTCGTCATCGCAGTATGCCACGTTTTTCCCATTGAAACCGGCTTCACTTCAGTTAGTATATATATAAATGTCAATTTTGTTGTTGTTGTTGTTTGTAGGTTGAAGTTTTCAGAGCTATCGCTAAGTACATACATAGCCTCTCCACCAGTTAGCAGCAAACGACACCGAGAAGATGATGACAGTCAGTGGCTACGGATTGGCACGTGGAACTCCACCGGGGTGCCCGCCTCCACAGCAGACTACACATACGACCATCTGTACAGCATTACGATACACCACATCCTTCATCTAACAAATTTACGAGCTCGAAGGATGCGGATTCGAAAAGATATCAAATTCTTAATTCCCCAGGCCCAGGCAGGAGGTGGGTTGTAAAACAGTTTGAAGCACCCTGCGCCTCCACGGTCTGTTTCCGTGACTGTGGAGGTGTTCGGGAAATCTATACCCTATCATCTCTGGATCTACGTCAATGCAAAGCTGGATGAGTGGCTGGTATTATGCAACACCATTTTTTCCTCCCCCCGGCACGTCAAGCAAGATTGTCGGGATACAGCGGGAAATTCACTGCCATTAGCAGCACACACGACCTGGCAGCCGGCAGGTTATGTAAAGCCGCGCGGAGAAGTCTTCTAAGTGAGTCGTAGGTACCTACACAGTTAGCGAGAGCTTGGGAGAGCAATTGTTCCGATACTTCTGCCTCCTCATTGTTGTTTGATAATAAGGCGCTGCTTTTAAATTTCCCACTTGCGAGCGTAATGGCTCGATAATTGATTTAAAATGTCAAACGGTGTTTGTCCGCTGGAATGGGTGAAGGAGAGTTTTGTGAAATTTTTAAGTGTGATATCGAATAATTCTTTGTCGAAGAACATGTTTTGCGATGCAAACGAGCGAATGGTAATCAATTTTGAATTAGATAGTCATCTTGTGCTTACACAAGTCGGATGCTGTCACGATCACGTCACGACGGTAGGACGATTACTTGGGTTAGATCCGATGTGACAGCAGGTACTATTATAAGATGCCTATTTAAATCGAATAGGATGAAATTAGAATTGTTCAGGTACTCAGAGGATTGTAATCTATTTGATCGTCATGATGGATGGTTGTTTGTTTCATAATTTTTCAAGAGCTACGAACAATCGGGTTCCAATTTAGGTTGGATTCGGTCGTATAAAAATCGTAACTTCTTATAGATTGGGGTTTTTAATTTTTCTAAATGCGCAATTTGAAAATTCAACATTAGGATGATTGTTTAATACTCGCAAGATCAAACTCAATGAAATTACATATTCATATTGTGTTCAATTTGATCTATGTATTATTATTCCTTTTCCTCAAAAACAGAGAAAAAAACGTTAGGAATGGGAACCGGTTTAAACCAATAGTATGGGTGCTGTTAAAGCTACACGGATTTCATAGTATAGATTCTGGGAACCTAAAAATGGGCGATGTCCAACCATTGCCGGTTGGGCAGTATCGAGCCCGAAACCGATCGCCAGTAAAAGATAAATTTCATGTTCCTTTTCCGTTCATAAGAACCATAAGTATTGTGTCCAATATCGATTGGCATTTTATGAGTGTAGTACTCGTAGCTTTATATCCGGGGATTCCGGTTTTTTCTCGTTTTTCCCAATATAAAAATAAATTTTGAGGGGTTTAAATTGCATTAAATTTCAAGATTTTAGTATCTTATTAAATTTCATGATGTAATACAAATATGTAAACTATGGCATATTTAAGAGCAAATAAAGAATAACTACTAGCGGATTCCAACCCAAGTACACCGTGTCCAATATATTCTTATACAAAATAAAACTCTATTTATTTCAAATTGATAATCCAGATTTTATTGATAACTTTACCCATTATATTGCAATATAATACTGATCAACTACAGCATATGTTTTGGAAAAACACCACCTTTAACCTTCATGACCATTTCAAGACGTTTTTCGAAACCGTCACAGGCGACACGCACGGCTTCCATCGGCATTTCGTACCAAATTCGTTTGATTACGGTTTTGAATTGGTCCATATTAGAGGCCCTGTGGTCATTTACCTTCGCCAGCATGTATGACCATACGAAATAATCCAAGGGATTCAGATCTGGTGAACTGGGAGGTCATTCATTCGTGTCCAAAAAGTCGGTCAAATTTTCTCGGCACCAGCCCTGAACGATATTTGCAGTGTGCTAAGGCGCTCCGTCCTGCTGAAACTCATAGTGATCATCTCCAAACACCTTTTGTACATATGGCTTGACAACTTTCTCCAAAACTTCCGTTTTATAATATACGGCATTCACTTTAACGCCTTTTTCGATGAAAACCAGTAGGTAATTTGCCTCGCTTGCAAATTCCTCCCCAAACCATTACTGACGCAGCACTTTGGAACCGTGGAATTTTCCCATCACTCTCTGGAACAGTTCTCGACGAGAGAGCCCACAATCTGTCGTTCTGGACATTGTGGGATTGTTGCAAGACGAATTACTTTTCGTCGGAAAAGATAAATTCTTCCCTACCGTGCCGCGACAAAAGCAGACTTGCTCTTTCGAGTCGATTCTGCTTGGAAGGTTCCGAAACTCCGTATACCTTACGTTTCTTGAAATCTTGGAATCCGAGGTCATTTTGTAGTATACTGTGAATTGACGATCTCGAAATATTCAGATCTGCGGCCATTTTACGTACAGAGCGCTGTGATTTTCGTCTAATCCGTTCCCTGACCACTTTAACAACTCGTGCAATCCGCACCGTATGAGTACGACCGGATCTCTTCCGGTCATCCAACTAGCGGGTGTCACGGTACCTTCGGATGGTTCAGTACACAAAATCCCGCTTTACTCCGAAGTTTTTCAAATTTCTGAAAATAGCGCCCGGGCGCTCACCTTTCAAAAACATTTTTATCACCACAACACGAAACTCCTTCATTGCTGGTAAAAGATAAACACCGAATGAAAATAATGGGACATAACCTAAAAGCGTTTGTATAAACATAGTGGAAAACTACACCAATACATACGTGAAGCATGTTGAATATTTGCACAACACCAATGCAAGGAAAAAGTCTATGAGAATATATTGGACACGGTGTATGTAGACACATGTTTATCAGACAAATGTTCAAACGTTGACAAAAATGCATAAATGTTTATGACTTATCTGAGTGTTCTAGATAAGTCAGCAAATCTAGTTTAGTTCTGTTCCATTCGTTCTGAGCTATTTAATTTGTCGAGCGATGCGTCAGAGTTTCACACACGCCGACGTCACGGCATTGCTAGGTGCCGGAAAAATATGAATTGAATGACAAAATAGGTTTTCCAAGACTTACTTAAAGCCTCTTTATTGATTTTATTCGATTTTTTTTGCTGCAGAAACGGTGAAAATGAGTGACAATATGACGTAAAAAGAACAAAAAGTGAAGCCTAATAAACTAAAAAGCAAGCTTTCCTCATACAAAAATAAAGCGCAACCAAGCATGAGATTCGAACACTAATGCTTGGCGAGACAGGTTTGTATCATCTTTACGCCATCTGATATTTATGTGTGTTCTTTGTTTTCTTTTTTAAATGCGAAGTAGTTGTTTATGAAAATTAATTGAAAAGTTACACAATCGGAATGGTCTCACCAGGTTCTGCGGTTTGGTGTTTAAGAACAAATATTAGAAACTACATTTTTCACATTGTATGCTGTAGAGCAACAAGAAAGTTTTAGGTAAACTTTTAAGCAAACTAAGTTTTTAACGTTAGCTTCGATTTTGCGTGTTTCGAGCGTTTTAAATGCAATGAGGGAGTAAATGTAGTTTCAATTTGTATGAGAATGTATTGGAGACGGAGTACGTTTCTTAAGATTTATCTTAAGAGTTTGGAGAAAATGATGTTCAACAAAGAGCTTCTTAAGTTGTACCATTTTGCTGAATACTTTATTTTTCACTTTTTATCCAGGTAACCAATAGCATATGCAGTAAATCAACCCTAAAATTGCATTTCAGATGCTACTAGCATTATATTAGCATTTCCTCAGCATCTTGAATGCTATCTGTTGTAAAGTTGGATTTCGAATGCTATTTGAATGCTTGTAGCCTGTAATAAGCATTTCGAATGCAAAATAGTATTCATGAAGCATTATCATAGCATTGCTGTAAAGCAGCCGTATATTGGGCCAAAAGCGGCATTTATGTTGCATTAAAGGTGACTTAAGTGCTTGATAGGCTGCCGTAAAGACGCTTTGGAACTGCTTATTGGTTACCTGGGTATGTATAGAAAACATGCAATGTTATTTATGTTTCTTTACAGCGTCAACTTCGATTGTTGAAAAGTCAATTCTTAGTATCTATGATTTACTTTTAGTTGCCAGTGGAATCACAATCTTTAACAATAAAATATAGTTATGACACAAACTACATTTTGCAGCACAGGGTTGGTTTCACGTTATTTCAACAATATTTTAAACTATCAATAAAGTGTTGTCCTATTTCGTTTTTTAAGAATGTATGGAATGATGTTTTTGAGTACGATAATGAATAATGAATCGTTTGTAGCAGTGATAAAAGTATTTTCAGCTAATTCGTTAGCCAGAGTGAACTGATTTGGACCATCATTCATATGAAATACCAGATTTCCAAATGGGACATGTATTCCAATACGTTTATAATGCATTAATAAAACAAACTGTTTTTAAATTCTTTATTATTCTTTCGTGTGTCACACGGGCACTGTATGGAAAGAATTTACCGGCTACTATTACAAGTGTATCAAGAATATGAGCGAGTTAAATTGCTTGTAGACAAACTGTATATGTGTAGGTATAAATTTGGTGAATCGCTGAGAATGCGTCAATCTTATCAAATTCCGAAGACGATAGTTTGTACATTTCCTTTTTCAATGAACTTTCAATAGCTTCTGATATTCCGATATTTTTTAAACTTTCTTTAGATTGGGGTCAAAAAAGTTTTTTTTAAAATAGTGTTTTTTTTAAAGTGAAAGCGTCTTTAGATTCTTTAGAGAGATAATCGTACACACATGCTGGATTACTATGTGTGGTTTATTGTTTTTCTGTTTTGTTTTTCGTTATTTGTTTATTATGTTTTCGTTATTATGTTTTTCTTATTTCCATTAGTTTGACCTTTCAGTAAGGCTAAAATTTAAGAATAATACTCCGTTCACACTACAACTTATATTACATCATATTGACTATCTTGATATCAGCATCTATACCTCTAGTTTTCACTGGAAATAATGTGCATAGCATTTGATATCAAGATGCTCTATATTACGTATTATAAAGTGTAGTGTGAACGGGGTATAAAAATTTATATCAACTATTTGAATGCTGTCAGAAATCCTAGGCAACCACCTGCAGCTATTTCCATCTAGATTTTGAAACTATCATTAAAATTAATGACGCCGATATCGGGTTCTATGATAGGAATAAAGGCAAATTAATCAGCTTCATGGAATCCCAGAGCATCATCTTCCTATGATTGCTCCTGTTATATTTGCTACAAATTTTGGCCAAGTTGATTCCACTAAATCGTTCTTCACTGACATTAGCAAAGGAGTCAGCAGGCTTTGCAATATTTAATTAAATTCATAGCGCCGCACGAAAACTTCAAGCTCCTTGTTCCGTATACGTATACTGAATTAGCGGCAATACACTTTACGTTATTCTGTCATACCCTTTATATGGGTCCCTTCTCATTGTTCGATTCTGGGCAACGAGAGAGCGGACTCGCTTGCAAATCGCCTTTAATGATTTTTTTTCCTATTTTTCGTCAGCTGGCAGTATAAATGGAGTAAAGGAGATTTGGGGCGATAGCAACATTCGATTATCCCGAAGAAATCATTATTCTTTGAACGCTCATTTATACCGAGTAGGGTTGAGCGACAGCAATCTCTGTGAATGTGGACAAGGTTACCAGGATGCTGATTACATAATTTGGTCTTATGCTGAGCATCGTGGAGTCAGATCTGAGCTTTATGATTCTCTTCGGGCTCGAGGTAGATAACCCAATGTTCGAGATATTCTGGCGCTACGTGATCTGGAGTTTATGAAACTCATTTATGTGTATTTGACTATTATTAGCCTTAGATTGTAGTTTGTTTAACCTGTATGTTTAGTTTAAGTTATTTTTAACTGTGTTTTTTTTTTCTTTCTAAAAAATGTTCAAGTCAAAAGAAAACTCAAAGTTGTATAGTTATAAGTTTTTCGACAATCTAAAATTAATGATTCAAAAAATCATTTTCAAATTCTCGTCCATCTTCCTATCTTTTAAATTGTTATTAGTGTTAACCTCGAGACGGTCGAAATTATTCGGTTCTATCCTGTCAACTTTAGTTTTAAGATAACTGATGTATATGAACATGAAAACTTGGCTCTGTAAAGTTGATTCGATTGAGCCT
Source organism: Aedes japonicus (assembly GCA_034211315.2). Classification (NCBI taxonomy): domain Eukaryota; kingdom Metazoa; phylum Arthropoda; class Insecta; order Diptera; family Culicidae; genus Aedes; species Aedes japonicus. The sequence continues at coordinate 194,133 of JASCZW010000642.1, forward strand.
GTACAAAAACTTTGCCGAAATTCTAGTAATTGTTGAATCAATCAACTATTTCTACTGGTCATTTTGACCATGATCATAGTCGGTTCAAAATCACTATACTGATAAAGTCATCGAAACCCCCAATAATGATAAAATTAAGTATCAAACTTTTCTCTATATTGAACTTTCCGTTTCTCTCATACGTAATGATCTTAAATTGTTATGGAATCTCTACCTAATATTTTAATAAATTTCTAAAAATTCGTTTTCAAATAAGCAACTTTTTATTTTAGAAATTGTGCTAACTTCAGACTTACGACTTCTTTAAGTTTTTCGCCACACCTACTCCAAATTGCTCCTAGATGTTTGAATGTATTTACTCCAGAACTTCCTGTAAACAACTTTTTGAGTTCATTTTCTCAATATATTTCCATATAGATATCATCAAATGTGAATTGATGATCACTTTAAATTGAAAAAATACACTAAGGTCTTTTTTAAACGTTTTTGTTAACACGGTTTGGTTTTAGCAATAACTCCAGAACGGAACAACTTAAGGACCTAATTCGAATCACATTTTACGTCTTGGGCAAAACTGTCCGATGAGCATCAAGAACATCGGTTTTAAGCTGATCTGTCTGTACATTCGTATGCTATTTTTGAAAATTAATTGTGTATTTTTCTAAATCTTTTGAGTTCCAATAAAAACTTTCTGAAAATTGGATCTTGCTTTAAATGGGAGCTATTTAAATACGGTTGTATCGGTTGGTTCTCCGAATTATCCCGGAAGTCTCCCGGTGATTCCAAACTCTAAGGTTTTTCTCGATTTTCTTGGAATTCTCTGCAAATGTAGCACCGTAAACATCCAGTGTAAACTCGTTGGCCACAACGAACCTGCCTTAGGCTGAAAGTCGCGTAAATACAAAACAACAACAACAACAATCATTGACACTGAATCTAGGAACAAACCTACCCTTCATGTGCTGGCGTATCCATTTTTTCTTGGGAGCGGCCGTGGTCCGTCGGAAACACTCGTTCAATTCCTTACTCTGCGGAGGCTCCGCGACGCTTAGCCGTGCCTTCATGCTAAAATCCTGCGGTTCTTCATGGGCCTTCTCGCCCGCCTCGTCCTCATAGTCGTCGTCGTCGTCGTCGTCGTCGTCATCCGGCAGTGGTGGCAGTTCGATCGAGTCAGCTTGGTCCGATGAATCGTCCACGTCCACATGGATGGGACTTTCCGCTCGATTGGCAGGAGCGGGACTGGGCGTTCGAAGTCGCTGAGGCGGGGAGTCCAGCATCGTTTTCATGCCATTGTTGCACTCGGTCATGCAAATGTCGTAGTACTGTTTGTCCATAAGGTTTTTGGAGGCATTTCGACGGAACTTTAGCGGGAATTTGCTTTCGGTTGGTGGGGGTGCAGCTGGGTAGTTGAAGTAGCTATTGAGCTGCTGACCGTAGGCTGCAGCTGCCGACGCCGTTGAGCCCGCGTTGGTCGGTAGCGGGACGTACGGGACGGCTCGGTTGTTGTAGATCTTGACAGGGATCTTGGGGTAGGCAAAGTAAAAGGGGGCATATGGTATACTGTAGGGCGAGGTGGACGGGGAGGAGTGGGACGAAGACATTGACATGCCATTGGGTGGCGTTAGATTTCGTGCTCGGTATGCAGAGGCTGTCGAGCGGTATTTGGGTAGGGGAGGCGGGACGTTGTTGACCGGGGCTGGTACAGCATCAGCGTAACCTTTGCCCAGTACGGATAACGAAGGATGGCCGAGTTGGGGCGGGAAGTCACCGTTCAAGTTTACGTTGCTCATACTGAAGCAGATTCCAACGTCGGTCACCATGGTGTTTCCGTAGAAGGAGGCTCCCTGAGCCGATGGTGGTGGGTGAATGTTGATGGATGAGTGTGAAGTTTGCGGCGAAATCGAACTCTGATAGCTTCGAAAGCCGTGCCCAGCCGGAGGTTGCTGCGGCGTAGAATAGTGTTGTTGCTGTTGCAGTTGTTGTTGTTGCTTCGAAAGAATCGAATAGGGATAACATTTGTCCTTATCATCACCATTTTCACAGAAGGCACTGCGTCGATTAATGCTGTTCATCGCAAACCGACGAATCGCTCGCCTAATCTCACTGCACTAATCAACTTCAAAACAGTACTCGTAATAATCACTAGGCTGTATACGTAGTTTTGTGTATGTGTCTATCACAGATGCTTAACTACTGGCCTCAGGTGCATTTTTCTTCCGTTCAAATATCACCTGATTGCACTTTATGTAAACTGAAATCTTTTGATATCTCTCTCCTTGGCACAGGCACTCCGAGCAAATGCTACAACTTTCACGTGGTCGTGCACGGTTTTTAGAAGACTAGAATATCACAGCTTCCGGCAACTGATGCTTCGCGAGTTGAGAGCGATCGAACTCGAGACGGAACAATCAGAACGCTGGTGCCTAACGATCTTGAACGGCGGCAGGCAGTGACGGTGCCGGTCGGTCTGAAATCCGTCCGAACGCGACGAAGAACAACAGTCGACTGATGGCCGATCCAGACCTGGAGCTTCCCAGTAAACTTACCCACTCGACCGACGACCAGGAGAGCGAGCGTGAGAGCGACTAACTGGACTAATTTACAATTCCGAGCATTTCGAAAGAGTACACATGGGAACACTGGGTTGTTTGGATTAGGCACAGTGGGTGGTGGAGCGGGCAGGCGGCTGCTGTCGGTGGGGGCTGAGAGGGGGAAACCTGCAACTGTGCAATTCAATGGCACGAGAGCAGGAGCGCTTGTTTTATTCTCTCATCGGTAGCGGCAGTAGAACTCGTCACAGTTGGAATCTCAATCAAACGCTCGGCTCATGGCGAGTTTTTAATTTACAATCCGGGCCATTCGGGGAGGGCGATGAATCCACAGTGCCAATCAGGGGGTTGCATCGCGATGAGCAACAAGCGAGTAGTACGAACCGTTTCATTTGGGAATTCGATTTGTGCAGACAGAATTGGTCGAACAATGAATAGCAAGAAGGATGCGTGAAAAATTCGTCTTCCTTACCCCGTAAATTCGTTATCTTCGGAATTTGACAAACAATTGTAGAACAGAACAGCTCCTTCTCATAGGCGACTTCATTCTTGTCATAATTTTCAATAAGCCTGTTGAGCGTTTCCAGGCGAAATGACCTACCGACCAACTTCGAGTGTCTCCGATTTAATTGAAAATTTGTACACACGGTTTAGCCACAATAGTAAGTTTTTTTTCCATTGATGCAAACATTTTTTGGACTCGAGAATCAGTTTTAAACAGGGCGTAAGCATTTTGAATAGCACTTCAATTAACGATTTGTAGCTCGAAAACCTTTGGTTGTACAAAAAAAAAACTGTCTAAGAACAAGTTGTGGCCCTAGGTGTGAAGGTCGTGAAAAAAATATACACTGAAAAAAAAATCGAGAAAAATCGAGATTTAACATTAAAGTTTGAATATCTCAAAAAACATTTTTTTGTTTTTTTTTTATTTTTTTACCGTAAAAACTTGAAATTCTACGCAAATTTAAGCGAAGGCTCCAGGGTGGAGGAATGTCAGGAAAAAAATTCCTAGAATATCAACTTTCTGTGTATTTCTCAAAATTTTAATATTTGAGGAAATAAACGTATTCTGATGATATAATCTGATTTTTGAAGTATTTAAAAAAAAAAATAAGCTCCTGATGAATGATCTTCGTAAGAGCATCCGTTTTCAAGATATTTCCGATTTAATTTGGCATATCAGAAAAACATTCGAAAATACGGCCTTTTCATAAATTATTCGCGTTTTTCCAGAAAACCACAAAACGTTTTTCGAAATGATTGTTAAGTTTCCTACTACTCCCTCTTTGACAGCAAGGCGATTGGTTGAACGGTTCAAAAGATATCGAATAAATTGGTTCAAACAGTAACAGTATTTTTAAAATCTTCGTTTAAGAGCATTTCCAGCCAGAATGGATTTATTGAAATTTTGTTCATAAGTAAGTATCTGCCCAAGACAAAAAATTTCATAACAAAAATCAAAAAAAATCCTGGACTATTTTTCTATAAGGCCTGTAATATATGAATTTCTTTCCCATCGCGTCCAAACAGAAAAGGGAAAGTCTGATTGCCACCGTGTCAGAGAAAAAATTGCCTGTTTTTTAATAGTCTATTATAAACAATACATTTTGTTGTGGACATCACGACTAACTATCAAAAAGGGCCAAACAAATAGCAAAAACATAAGTTTCTGATATTAAAATTCGCAATAACTTGAGAACGGCTAGGCTTAAGAAAAAAGTTTTTATAGGCTTGTTAAATAAAAGTGATACATAAACTCTTTTGTTGATGTATATCGTTTTAAAATTTTCAAAAAATTTATGAATATTTAAAAACAAAAAATAAAAAAAATATAGAATTGAGCATCTAATTCTCTTCGCCAACTTTAAGGTCATAACTTCAGCTTTCTTAAAAAAAAATAGAGGGATCGAAGAACGGGGAGGGGGGGGGGGAGTAGAAAGAGAAAATCAACGTTTTATGATTTTCAAGCATGAATTTACTTTTTTTTTGTTTCAGTGTATTTTTTTTCAGGCAATTTCAAAATCTCAACTATTTGCCAAAATAAACATGTTTCGATGTTGCAGTATAATTCCTGCAGAAAATACGGCCTTTTCATAAATTATTCGCGGTTCTCCAGCATCAGCAAAATACCCTTTTCGAAATATCATTACCACTTCGAATGCATCCTCAGCCGTATCGAAACTGTTCCTATACCCAGGAAACACATAAGCAGTTCCAAAGCGTCTTTACGGCAGCCTATCAAGCATTTAAGTCGCCTTGAATGCAACATAAATGCCACTTTTGGCCCAATATACGGCTGCTTTACTGCAGTGCTATCATAATGCTTCATTAATGCTATTTTGCATTCGAAATGCTTATTACAGGCTACAAGCATTTAAATAGCATTTGAGATGCAGCTTTACAACAGATAGCATTCAAGGTGCTGATATAATGCTAATATAATGCTTGTAGCATCTGAAGTGCAGATTTAGGGTTGATTTACTGCATAGCTAATGCTTATTGGTTACCTGGGTAGTCATCCACGTAATCTCGTTTCTTCACTGCTACTGCTCCTCTTGGAAGCTCTGCTTCTTGCTCAGTCGCGTTCAAGTTTTTTACATACTGCGAATGCGCTGGAGAGCAGGCAGCTCCAAATATGACCACTTCAGACACCATAGTACTCATCGGGAGCTCAGGGGAACTTTGGTACGGAAACAGCAACGCACTGCGATCATGTTCCCGGACTAGCATCTGCAGAAACAATTTTTTGACATCTGCTGATACTGCCACTTCACGCTCCCGATACGCAAACAGCACAGACAGTAACGGTGTAAGAAGATCTGGTCCCTCAAGCAACAAGGAGTTCAACGATACCCCGTCGACCTTCGCCGCCGCGTACAAAATAACTCGCACTCGTCTAGGTTTATTCACATTGACGACAACTCGACCGATCGGCATATAACAGGTACGCCGCAAGTCAAAACCGTCCTTGAATTCCACTATTTGTTGCCGGACGCTATCATAGAGTTTGGGGTTCCGGGCTAAACGCTTCTCGAGACACTTGAAGCGTCGTTCTGCCATCGATCGGCTGTCAGGGAACTCGATGTAGTCATACTTCCAAAGTAGCCCTATGTCGAACTTTCCGCTGGTTGTACGGCGCGTAGTATCATTCAAGGTTTTGCAAGCACGTTCTTCTTCGACTCCTTTCACCGCTTGTACAACGGCAACACCTAGATCCTCGACATCGGTATACATGTGGAGCTGCCTACGCAGCGTGCTGGCTTGTGGCTTCCGTAGACTACCACATATCGTCCATCCTATCCGGGTCTTTGTTGCAATCGGCTCGTTTCATCTACCCTCCCACAACTTTAGTGTAGCTAGCAGGTGACAATTGCTTTGTCCTATGAGGATTCCTGGTACAGCGGACCTGTTACTTTTCACTGGGAATTTGTCGAGATGTGCGAATCGTGTAACGAGGTCTGTTGTGGTAAGCCAAGGTTGTCAACAGTATGCACTTCCGAATGTTTGTAACGCTTGCTCCCGCCAACTTCGGATATGTCCATCGTTACGACTTCTGCTCCGGCAATCGTCTTGTTGACGCCTCCAGTCCATTCTATATGAAGCGTTTCTAAGCGAGGAATGCATATGTATTGAACTGCCCGTTTTTACCGTACAGAGTAACACGAAGAATGCGGAAGAGTATTGATGATGATATCTGACGATGAACGATTACAACTGCACTATTAGTCCTCACCACCGGCGTTGGATGAAAATGGAGTAAACGGTGATGTCGCTTAGGGCAGTCGTTGATTCCACACACATCCCCTTTGCACGGCCACCTTACATGCGAGGTGAGACAGCGAGCACAAAGTTTGTGCGCCTTCACTGTTTTCCATTTGCCGTCCAAATCCTCTTCTCGACGATTCGCTTTCGAGTGGTCCGAAGATACGTGCGTGTTTACGAATGATCTCTCCTCCTGTCGACCTCGCTCTTCTTTCTGCGGAATGATTGCCAGCTGGGCTACGCCGGATATTTTCGCCATATAGGTGCTGAACACGTTCAGATCCACTCCAGGAACTTGTTCTTGATGAGCGCCCAGTTGAGTTTCACTGTTGCTGGTAGCTTGTTCACCAGCTCTTGGAGTAGAACAGGGTTAGATGCCTCAATCGCTTTCAAGTATCCGCATACTTGATCATATTATTCACGATTTGTTACGGTCGCCCGTACAACTGCTGCAGAGTGGACATGACTTGAGGTACCGTCGACGGGTGGAGTAAAACACTGCTGACTGAGTCCTTTGCACTACTTTTTAGGCTACGTTGCAAACGCAGAAGATTTTCAGCGTTGCAATACCCGCAAGCTTCCGACGAATGCTGATAACTGCTGATGAATATTGACCAATCGATCGGATACCCTGAAAATATCGTCAATTTCTTTGTAACTACCTGTCTAGCATATATTTGATGTGGGGATGGTTCTCCATGGCCGCCCAATGTTCGTTCCGATTGATGAACTGTTATACCTCGTTGTGCAAAACCCAGTATTCCTGCTCAGCTTCATTTCGCTTGCGGATGGCTTCTTGCTCACTGGAAAATTCCTGTTGCAAGCTTTCTTGAGAAGATGATGTGATGGATGTAGCCGAAGGTATTTCTTCCATAGTGTACCTTGATGTAGATGATTGAAGCTTCGGAGCAGGGTTGTGTGGCTGCTCATCGATATCATACTCAGTTTCTGCGTGTTTCACTTTGTTTAAATGTAATCGACACGAATCACAGATTTATACAGACGTATCCAACGGAATTCGTACAGACCTACACAGACCTAGCCAAATGACGAGTTTTACAAGCTACTGAGAGCCTTTGATGCTACCTAAAATTTAGACAGGCAGTAAGTTGGTCCAACATTTGAACAAAACAGTTTATAAACTGTAGAGGACCCATAGGCGATGACGTCGTTGGAAAAATATCTTTTCCTGGTTTTAATAGGCCAGGGACATAACTTTCTACACGAAAAGTAAGCGGCAGCTGCTTCTTGGAATGACCAATCAGTTCTCGCCAAAATTTGCCCAAACGCTGTTCTTTTTTCGGGAATCCGGCAGCACCGTCTTTGAAGACGGCATTTAGCATAGCTGCCCAAATTCTTCATCTACTAACGTTTCTATACACAGCTCGATGTGCTTTTAAGCTATGTCCGTGAAGTGAGTTATAAGGCTTTGTGCACAAATTACGAAACGCCTGAGGGGGGTTTTTAAAATCGTTACGTAACAAAATAACCAATTTGAAAAAAAAATCAAAAGTGAATAACTAATTTGCATTATTAAAATTTCCTGTGTGCCAAGCAAAGTAGCAAGTAGAAAAGGGTTAATTTATACTAGTTAAGAAGTATGTTAAAAAATTCTGGGAAAACCCCACTTTCAATACGTCAAATGAAAGCTTTAACTCCATATTTTGAAGGAAAAATATCGAAACTGAGCCAAAACTTTGTTTTTGTATTCCAAATCACGTTTGCCATGACTGGAACATTGCACCAATTATCGCCATAGTTTTAAATGTTGGTTCCTTTGATGGCCAATTACTTATGTTTCTTATGGGAGTGGCCATTACAGAAACACATTTATGAATCCTAGAGGGTTTGAGCAGTTTAGTGGAATACCTGTAACTAGAAATTAGAAGAAAAATTAGTATTTTCCATTTTCTTCCAACTACCTTAGCTTATCTAAGTCGAGTTATTAGTACGAGGCACTAAAGAAGTCTGCACATTGTAGACGAAATACGCGTATCTGTCAAGATAAGCAAAAGTAGTTGGAATTAAATGGAAAATACTAATTTTGCTTCTAATTTCTAGTAACACATTTATGGCCAAGTGGTGCAAGAAATCTGAAAATTTAAGAAAAATGGATTAAGTCTATCTTTTGATTTCCAACCAAATACTAAAATTTCGATGAATGGAGACGTACTATTTAAATGTGATCTACTCCACGAAAGGTATCTCATGACGATTTGTATCACAAATTGGGGAAAAATATATTGTTTGTGTTACCACCCCAAAAAACACAATCCGCCACACTTCAAACACACTCGCCACCACATGAAAAATAAATTCATTCCTGGCATCACTTACACGAATCGATTGTTTGCCTTCTCACTGTTTTGTTTCCCTCTTGCTTGAACTCATGTGATTCAGATGATGCATAAGTGTGCGTGAATTAATCGTCAAAAAGGTCCATGGTTGCCAATAAGCTTAAGTTTTTGATTGTAATATTGACAGATGAGTTGAAACACAAAAACACCTTCCGACATACTGAAACACAAACGCAACGTGGCAGAGTAGCTAACCCCCTGAAGTTATATGAATAAAATTTTGAACTTCTTTTGTGGTACTTTAAATAATTTAAAGACATTTGTGTAAACTTGTTAAACTATTACTTGTAACAGTTTTAAGAACATTCAGTTACCTGAATAAATGCAGGTTTATTCTCTCGTTTTCTTGATTGCCGATTTAGTGGCAAAGCCGATTTATACATCATAAAGCCTGGCAGAAGAAGGCTGGCTAGCAGATCCCTGATTTCCCCAATCAATTTTTTGAACATCTTCCAGTTGACAGTCGGGTCATCGATAAAGCACTAAGCTATCTTCTTCTGTAATGGTGGATTTGCAGAAAAACACTGTTTCATTCCGTTAATGAGATCGTTGGACTCACTCAAGAATTTGAAAACTTTTTCCAGCATATTTCCCGATGATTTCAAACTCTCGCATTATTCCCGCATTTTCCCGAGTCTGTGGCCACCCTGGTAAAAACTTCTAGTTATCACAATCAAAAAATAAAAATAAAAAATATCGTTTCTTGAGATATTTAAATTTTCATGTTCACTGTCGATTTTTTTCCGAATTTTTTTTCTCAGTGTACATTTTTTCACAACGTTCACACATAGGGTCACAACTTGTTCTTAGACAGTTTTTTTGTACAACCAAAGGTTTTCGAGCTACAAATTATTAATTGAAGTGCTATTTAAAATGCTTACGCGCTTTTTAAAACTGACTCTTGAGTCACAAAAATCTATGTTAGCGCGGAAAATGCTCAGTCTTCTAAGCCAAACGCGTATGCAAAGTTTCATTAAAATAAAAAAGTATCGGAAATAACTTTTCACAAATTATTTTCTAGGTTATTTCGCCTGGAAACGCTCTGTTGTTCTTCTGTTGCCTCGCTTCCTTCGTAGAAAAGATTAATAATGAAAATTATTTTCAATCGAAGTAGTCATGCTATCACCGAAAGTGTCCCACAGATTGCCATTACCGCCCAAACACAATGATAACGGAAACGGAACGGAAAACGGCAATTTTGACAGTTGCTGGAAATGACTTCGATATGTCCAATTAGAATCGGCTTGGATCTAACCTGTTTTTTTTCCGACAAGCAGTCATACTCAGATCGGGCTTTGCCGTTTTCCGTTGCCGTTATCATTGTGTTTGGGCCATTAGTCCTTAGCACTTTCATGCAAACTAGGGCCACCAACTTAAGGAATAACATTTCCTTAATATAATGGTGATGCTACTTGCCGAGAGTGTGCTATTACTAACCTCTAAAGACGCTGCGTTCTTAAATGATTTCAAAACTTTCCTAGGAAATTTATTTGTTTCGAAACTTTGCGAAACCATCTGCATTATCCGCAGATCGTAGCGGAGAGTAGGCCCGTCGGAATCCGATCAAAAGGAAGGCTACTTCAATGTTGTTGCTATTAACAGTCAACAGTCAACTACACTGCCCATTCATCAGGAGCCCACCCACAATTCGCTCAACCCATTGCACTACATTATTCAAACGACGGTCACGCGTATTGGAATGTGAATTAAACTTAGCCCGTCTCCTCCGCCATATGGTCGGTCTCGGAAAAATCTTGTTTGTTATTTTTAATCTTATGAATTTAGATCTCCGAAGCGGTTTGCAATCGGTGCTTCAGGTAATGAATTTGGACGAAACAAATATGCATTGTTTAAGTAGAATTTTTGGGTAAAGATGACTATTTTCCCGATTTCTATTAGGAAAAGACAAATTAGTGTATTTATTTCGAGAGATCGCAATTAATAATTCAGCGCCAACATTTGATTAGGGCGAATCTGCTTTTGTAAACAAACACTTCGTCTTCTTATTTTTCGGAAGTTGATTACAATTCCTACAAATTGAATATATCAGCGGATAGAGATAGAGCTCCTCTTCCTTAAAGAGTTCTTTAATTTCATTTGTGACCTTTTGTTCAAAAGAAAATAGCTAAAAAAGTCATTGTTTACAGGGCCCTAATCTAATGTTGCCGCTGAATTGTCTAATAGGAGTAAATACCAGCGCACGAAGCTTGAAAGAAGTCTCACATCCAACCCAAGTAGCCCTTTCAATTGCCGCCATCCTTTCACATGGTTGGAAACTCGGTCTTGACACCAAAGAAGAGAAGATTCGAATTTTCATTCTGTTAATTCGTCATAGGGTAGGGAACGGCTTAAGCCCCCCGGGACCCTATTTCTCATTTTTCGCACCATGATGCTTCATCTAGTGAAGCAGTTCCCTACCCTAACTGGGTTCTAAGCAATCTGAAGCCGATGTCCCATTCTCGACTGCAGCTGAATTTGCAATTCTTGTCTATCGCTCCTTTGTGCACATCAGATGCACCAGAAAATGCAGCAAACGGTTGGGAACCGCCACGCCCATCGAATGGTGAATTTCATATATGCATTTTACACAGCATCGGTCGCAGTGGATTTATTGGAATTTTAAATTATGCCCATCTTCGCCGTTTCACTCACGAGTCCGTAGGTCAAACGCTTTTGCAAAGTGGCAGTATTGGGAAGCAGAAATCGTTGAATCCGTTTGAAATGGTCGATTTTCAAAATGGCGAAAAAGTGGTCAAAATACAAATGACACACGTCGCTAGGTTTGTGTTCGGTCTCAGTTTTGAATCTGTCAATTTTTTGTTTTAGAAAAGTAGCCGTTTGCAGACGTTAACGAGCAGGTTATTCCAGTACAACCCAACGAACTAAACTGGAATCGCCCATTGCTATAATTGCTGCCAAGCGCGGCTGATTCTGGACAATCACCGAAAGGTAAAGGTATCCACTTTCGATTTAAATTTACAATTGGTCTGCCGTTCGGACATTCGCATAGGTAAATTAAATTCTGTAACTTTCAAGCGCGTACCGAGATGGAAATCAGACTCTGATCAAAATGGAACATTCTAGAAGGATTTTCTCCGTTCTCGGGCGTGGGTTGTTTAGTGTTCATTCTTAGTATTCTTATTCGAGTGACAATCAGCTGTCTTTGCAACCATTTGGGAAAACAGAATATCTGTAACTTGTGATTTATTGTCGTCTGGGTTAAGCCTGGTTCGGCTCTCAGTATGAAGCATAACTTAAAAAGATTTTCCGATTTCCGTCAAGAATAGGGACGCAAGAAAAATCGTCTTACTTCCTAATTTTATCCGACGGATTTTCACTTGTTAATACCGATTGCCGGTTGTTTTACTATCAAAAACAATTAATGTGCACAGTCAACCATTTCCTAAGCATACACTTCCAAAGGTGAGTCCATTCCTTTTTGTTTTTTTTTTTTTGCATAATATGTCATAACTGGTTTTCGTTGATGTACAGCCTGTCACACCCAAGGCTGCTCTTCTGGAGCTTCCATCGTTGCTACATCAGCCAATCCAGGAGAGTGTATGGTCGCTAATATTGCACAACTGTTTTTGCTCAGTAATCATGGTGGTAATAGAGCTATTCACGTGAATCTTCGATTTGGATAAAATTTTGCACAATTCTTCGGGTGTGGGAAAACATATTCTTGTTATGAGTTTGTAACCAATCGATTGCTTGTCAATTGTATTGGTTTTATTTATTTATTACTTAAGTTGATATTATATCACCCCACAGGGTGGCCACACAATCTTAATATAAAAATTCCCGCATTTTCGCCTTATTTTCCCGACTGTTAAGATGAGTTACTATAAATTACTCGTAGCTAAATCTCTGAGCTCCCAAACTTTTTCCAGTCTGATTTACCACCAAACCCTTTCCATTTATTTAAAATACGCCTTTTTGTGCGGCAGGATGAGCCAATTTTCAACAAATGTTGTCAAATTTGGTAGCTTCTTCTTGGTTCTAGCCAAAATTTGCCCAAACCAATTTCTTTTCTCTGGAATCCGGCAAACAACGCCAGACGGCATTGAGCACAGCTGCCAAAATTGTTCCTTCACCATGTGTTAACAAACGCAATTCGCCAAACTTCAAACACATTCGCCATCACATGAAAGATAACTTCATATCAGGCCTCACCTGTTACAGCCGTGTAGCCAGATCTTCTAAGGACATCTTCAACGGTGGTTCAAATCGTGGTTTAGATTTATTTGTTTAGACCAAACGCAAAAACATCACTGCATCGCTGGTGTTTGTAAATTTCGTTTAAAATCGGATCTGTTTTTTATCATTTCAGAACTTAAACAAGTTTCTAAGTTTCTTACTGAATGCACTCTTTAAAAATTGAATTTAATGAACTTCGGAATATCTATGAAGATTGGGTGGAAATATCTATAATGAACATGCCAGAAGTTGATTAAACTTCTCGGTAGTTGAATAAAATAATTGGAAGTTTTCAGATAATCATGAAGTTTGCTAACTGTCTTTTGAGAAGAGAAATGGTGGAACTTTAGAGAAGTTCATTGAATTGCCGAAAAATTATCAACGTTTCTGGAAATTTGGATGAACTTCCAAAAAGTTTGCTGATCATCCATGGAATAGGAACAACTTTCTGGAAATGACGGAAACTTAGAAAATCAGATTTCGCTTCCCAGAAGTTGTTTTAACTTCCAGTAGGTACATATTCTGTGATAAAAAGCACATATTTGAATAACTTACGAGAAATTGAAAAAAAAATCTTGGAAGCCGTGGAATTTCTGGATTGTGAATAGGTGGAAATTCTATGTAATTGATTAAAAAGTAGTTGGTTTCTTTATTCTCGTTTTGGTTGGGTTCGAAAAATTATCGAGTAGTAAGAAGTTTAAGTTCTTCTTAAAACTTAAATACCCTGAACTTTCAGGATGTTTTCGGAACGATTGGAAAGTTTCACCTGGAAAGATCCCTGAAGTTTTAGGAAGCTCCCCAAACTTATGGATAAATGTGTCGTAAGCTTTCCTAAGCCATCCTTTGAATGTGTCCTAAGCTTTTCGAATGCTCAAAAAATCCAGTTTATCATGGACGTTTTCTGAAATTCTGGAAAGTTTCACGATCTTGGAGGAAGTTTTCTGAAATTCTGGGAAGATCGCAGGTCTCCTGAGTTGCTGAATCCCCTGAGCATCCAGGAGTTTTTTTTGAGCTTCTGGAAAGTTTCCTCAATTTATGAGAAATTTTCTGAATTTCTGGGACGTTCTCTGAACGTCTGAGATGTTTGCTGACCTTTTGGAAAGTTTCCTGACCTTTGGGGATGTTCCATGATCTTTGTGAGCATTTCCTGAAGTTCTGAGAAGTTTTTTGAATTCATGAGAAACCCTGAACTTCAAGGAAGTATCTTGAACTCCTACATGTTCGCTGAACTTCTAAGAAGTTCTGTAAATGTCTAGCAAGTTTCATGAAATTCTAAGAAGTTCAATAAACCTCTAGGAAGATCCGCAAACTGTTGCAAAGCTTTATGAATTTCTGTTTTCTATTGGAAGTTATCTAATTTTTTGGAAAGTTCCCTGAGTTGAACTGAATTTACAAGATTTTTTCGAACTTTTGGGATAAATTTTTTGTCAATCACTTTCTTAACCTTTTCCGATATTGGGGGCGTTAATACTGCGGGCCGTAAGTCTTAAGGACAGATTTGCAAAAAATCCTCAGGGTCACCAACCCCCAAGTTTTCGTCGATAGAACTAGCTGAGGACATACGCCAACATCCGTTAGGTTGCAGTGCACCTATGTAACACTAAGGCCAACATATCAGTGCACACAGTGCACCTATGTAACACTAAGGCAACAGCTGGAAAAGTCACCAGTTGACTCTAGTTGTCGCATAATGTCTAGGATCATATCCCTTGGCATGTTAAAACGTCGCAGAAAGTGCTTCTGGCATAGGTTGGCGTGGCGCTATCTATCACTATCAGCACTATCTAATATCGTTTAAATGAGATGCATGCATTCACAATCCTCGGTCTCTGAAAAAAAAACAAAACTTCTGATCTCTGGATATTGTATGATTGACAAGATGATAGATGTTGGTGGGTTTAACAACAATAAATACTACACCAGTGCGGGGAACGCAAAGTTGGTCTGTTTTTTTTTAAGTTTGCTGATGCAAATCAACTATAAAGATGTTAAAATAGACCACCGCTGAAGATGCTCTAAGCGATACGTTTTGAACAGGCTGAACAATGAGATCGATGGACCGAGTAAATGACAAAAACGTTACTCAAATCATTTGAAAAAGGCTTCCATATGACCAAAAAATCCGATGACTTTTGAAATTCCCGTCTTTTTCTCGATGATTTTGGATTCCCGCATTTTTCCCGATTTTCCCGAGTCTGTGGCCACCCTGTATATCTTCCCATTTTTCCGATTTGCCTCAGCGTGGTGGGCAATAAATGTTTTCATGCTTATCTACTCTGAATCCTGTTTGGACAATTATTACTTCCCAAATAGCTTTTCATGAGCAATCGAAATAAGAGTGATGAAGTAAGTCTCATACCAGCTCCCAGCATGCAATCTACGCATTAATTAACTACTAATGCTACGCATTGCAACGCAAATATAATCACCTATCAAATAACTTTATTAAGAAACATAACAACTTATATTTTGATTGATTGAGCTTGGAGTTTAATAAGGCTGTATTCCTCACCGTTCCCTACAAATTATTCTGAGAGGCCATCTTAAACAATAATTTAGAAAACTCTGAAATTAATTACTTCTATACAATAACTATGTTCATTCCAAGTACCATGTTTGTCTCAAATCAGTTAAAAAAAACTTCTATAAAAGCGATTTTAAACTCATTGTGATGGAAGGTTTGTGTCGACCTCACTCTATGAAACTCTCCTGTCTTTAAATGTTTGTGATTATTTGAACCAGCTAGAATTTGTTAAAAACCATCAAGTCTCACAATTTCAATTGGTCGAATGTTCTATTATTTGTACAGAGCACTTTACGTCGCGAAATTTCCAAAATATAGAAAAGAAATGCCATGTTGTTTCTGCAGTCCAAAAAATCTCATAAGTTCTCTTTTAACACCCGTACTTAGATAACCGTAAGCCGTATAAGGCTAGGACTAAAGTTAATGCTAAAGTCTCAACCGTTTGGAGAGAAAATTGAGCATCACTTAACCTTCTTAGACTCGATGCTCCCAACGTCCTTATAAATAAATTTTTATTCTGTAAACAAAACAGAGCATTCTGTTCAACTATTCTATCCGACTATTCATTCCTTTTTTTCCTTTGATATCTACTGAGGGCTACGCGGGTTCTCCTTGTCTTGTTAAGGTAGATACCAAATCATCTCTATCTCCAACGGTTGCATGGACGTGGCATAGCTCCATCCACGAGGTGTGCAAACGTCAATGCTAATGCTAGTGCTAATAAGAATAGATTGCTGTTTAGATTGGTCAACTTGCTTGATGCTGATATGGTTTCCAGTAGTAAAATAGTTTGAAAAATTTAATTGTGCAAATTGAAAGTGTTTTCCGAATTAAAAAAAAAACCACAATCACCCTTTGTAAGAAACCCCAACAGGATCCATGTTGGTTCAAATGGGGCCAACTCGGCTCTCCGTCATTTTACCTTGTTTTCCCCATGAAGAACCGTTATCACACTCTGTTGAGAGGCCCCAACAGTTATCCAATGAAAAGCCACTATTCTACTTTGTGAGTGGCTCCAACAGCATCCTTACTGCTGATTTTAATCGGTTCAAAGTGGCTTGCATTGAAGAAAAAAAAAACTGGGTGATCTCAGACATTGCGAATCAACACAAACCCAAAATGGAGAGAGTTCCTCTCTCATGTGTGCATCAAAACAGAGTGCATTCAAACGACCGCTTAAAACTACCACAAAGTTATCAGTAGTACATGAGCGCGTACCAATACGCTACTTTTGCCTGTTGAGGTGGCGGATTCGTCCGTGCCTCGACCTACCCCGCAGTGGGATGTTAGGCAAAGGTAACGTGCTTGGTTCGAGTACAACTTTACCCATGCCCTTTCGCTAAATTTTCAATGCTTCTATTCTATTTCCAACCTACCGTACACTGACGGAACTTTCAACACTTTCTTTTCATATCTTCATTCTAGCAAACATTACTGTCCACTCTTGGTGCTTCATGGTGATGAGCAAACATTTCCTTCTATATCTTACGTTGTTTTTTTAAACAAACATTAACTCAGGTATTACCACTTTTTACGTCAAAATATGGCCGAAATTTCATGCTTTTTTGATAAGTGAACTCTCGTCATAATAACCGGATGTACTTCAGACAGTAATTCATCTTATTGGTGCTCCACGAGCCCGCAAGACTTTGGGATAAGGATTTGTGGGTTGGTCATCATTAGCACATCGGTTTTACGGTACTGAGTTTGCCAAAAGGCTGGTTTCAAATGATTTCTGTCATATTTTGAGCGGAAGTTGTGATACCTTTCAAATAACATACTAATAAAATCAAGTAACTAATTTAGATTCAGATGGACTTCTCATAGAATGCGTCCATAGATAATTTGGGCCTTCTTATAGCAGAGCTCTTGAGTCACAAGTTGTTATTTTTACCATTTTCTTGGAATTGACTCCATGTGACGAATTGCTCAGGCGAATTCAAATTGAATGACTCGACCCATGATTTGGGTTTATTCAAGTTTTGAAGATAATGATTCACAGTTGTAGAATGCTATAAAATCCTCATAAAACTTGCTATCGATTTCTCCGTTGATTTGAACTGTGTTTATGCATTTTTGTCTTAGTGCTCTTCAAAATTTGACAGTAAAATCAGCTGGACGTTTGTACTGCAAATATGTTAGGATGTGTGTGAAAATGTGCGTTGTAATGAACTTTTGTCCTGGAGAATTGCAAGCAGCTTTCAGTGCTGGTTTTCTATTCTGCTATGGCCAGAAATGCTACAGCTGAGCATAGTAGGACGAAGAAAGCATTAAAAATTCCCAACAAATACTTTGTTTGGCGAGCAATTTACACACTGAAAATTAATTTTAGTTTATATTACGAAATCGAAGGTAGAACTAACAAATCTATTCGTTGTTTTCTGCAACGAAACTGGTTCGTACTTATTATGAAGATACATTCGTTATTAATGGCACACGCTAAACTGTAAAGAGTGCGAAGCTTTTGTTGACACAGAAAGAACATTCGTGCATTGTACGTAAACAATACAAAGAGCTACGAATATTTAGTCACAAATTAAAAAGAAACGTCTCTCTGGTGGTTGCATGAAGGAATGACAGATCTACTTTACCGACTCGAAATGTATTGAACAAAAAAAGCAATCACGTGGAGTTGTCCAGCATCTTTTTAATGATTCTGACATGGGATTCGAACCTGATTTTTTTGAAAGTGCTGATACTGATTCCGTGGTTGATCTCACTAGGCCATGCTGACTCGTGAGAACAAGCTTGATTAATGAGCATGAAGTTATACCTCTAGACAGTGCTCTAAGTTTTATGTTGGGATAGATAAGTTATTACCACCCATACCAGCAGCAACACCATCATGTATGAGTACGGTATAAAAGAGAAACAGCGATTGGCTGGTCTTCACGAAATTTATTTCGTGCATTTTACAAAAAGGTGCAATGCTTGCATTTCACCAGATTAAAAGCATTATTAATGTTTCATACAATATACGAGACATTTGTTCTACGTACAAAATCCATGTTTACGAAACGCGTGAAAGCTATTTAACGAAAATAAATTTTCAGTGCACGTATGGTAGGAAGAGTACATCTTTCGTCACTACAGACACAATCAGCAAGAAGATTTACTAGAAAGTGTGCCTGCAGAAACGGTTGCTACCTCCATCTAAAACCACAAATATTATACCAACAACAGAAAATCCGCCAAATCGTCCAAAGTTACGTCCAATTGAGAGATACTGGGCTCAGATGAACCGAAAGCTTTCTCGAAATAAACAAGGAATCAAAGATATCCAACACTTCCAACAAACTTGGACAAAGGCGGCCAACACGGTATCTGAAGAGTCTTTAAAATAAATGGAGTTAATCGCAAAGTTCGAATACTTTAAAAGAAATACCAAATAACTATGTTTTGACATCGTGAATTGGTAAATCATATCCCACGAATCTCAAATAAAGAACAAAAATTGAAATATAATGCGAAATTTGTATTTTACGCAAGCACTTAGCTGTCCGGATTATCGAGGATGCAGACTTTAAAAATGAAGTGATGAATAGATGCTTATTTAAGAAAGCGACGAAAACTCAAGGTGGAGTTAGAATGTTGATTTTTAACGAACTATCGGTAATGTCAAACGAACTGCATATAAATAATAGGGGTCCCTTGGGCAACCTTAAACCTAGAATCATGCAATTATTAGCTGTAGCCCTATGGCTGATGGTTAAATCTTTCACCTACCATGCTAAAAAGCTCAATTTTTTAGAACTAGTATTTAAGATAGTAGAATTTCAGAAGGAGAAGTCCTTACTCTACAAGTCAGCGCCAACATTAGATTAGGGCGATTCTGCTTTTGTAAACAATGGCTTTCGTTGCCATTTTCTCTTGAACAAAAGGTCACAAATACATATTAAGCACTCTTTACGGAAGAGGAGCATTATCAGTATCCGCTCTTATATTCAATGTGAAGGAATTGTATTCAACTTCGGATAAATTAGCAGACAAAGTGTTTGTTTACAAAAGCAGATTCGCCCTTATCAAATGTTGGCGCTGAAGTGTATTTTGATATAAATAAATTAATTATTTGGGCTAAACATTTATCATCCTATGGACTTGATCATAGATAGTTAATCAACAGTAGGTTCGACCTAATGAGAAAATCACGCCAAGCTTATCATTAAGAATAATCGAGACCCTAAGCTCAATGTGAAGGGACTAAACTCCTAATATGGCCGCTTGAATATTTGTAAAAAAAAAATGGATAGCCTGGAGAGTACCAATCTTGCCAGCAACCACACAATTACAGTCTATGCATGTGTGGAATACGCTGATAACACGTGGTCCTCATCAATATTGTGTTTGTTTATCACTCTCTCCGGGTTGTTCCAGTCTCGTGAAAGAGCAAGCGAAAAATTTGAGAGAGGAGAGGTACATAGCAGAAAGAAAGGGAACCACGCACACTACTAGGCAAAACGAAGAGAAATACAGAGAGAGGGCGAGAGAACGCAATGCATTACTTTTGTGCATGCATCTGAACAGCGTGGAAAGTATTGCGATCAGTTTAATGGAGTGATTGCATTTTAACCGAAACAGAAAAATCACGCTTTGTCACGCTTTGTGATGTTTATGTGGCGAACAAAATAATGTCAACCACGGAACATCTGTCGATTCTTATAAAGTATATATCAAAGAAAGAACACTCACCTTTTCCGTAACCTCCGGAGCTGTGGCTGCTGGCATTGCTGATGGTACGTTTCCGAGAACCACTGATGAGTGGAAGGATGGCCGCACCAACAGCGCTCTGATGTCGCGGGGAAGACGTCGTCGAAGACACCACCGTCGTTCCAATCGGCGATTGGTTCGAAGTGCCGTTGCTGTTCTGGCTATTGTTAATTACGGTGGTGGCGTGGTTGGTCAGGTAGGCGGTCGTACCCTGCGGCACTAGACCGGCTACGATGGCTGTTGCCGTCGTGGTGGTAGAATGTCCGCCACTGATCGGTGACAGGATGCGCGCCGGCGAGGACGTTGCCGTCGAACCACTACTGATCAAGCCATTCTGGCTAAGAAAACTGCCACCGCTGGTACCGCTTGCCGTCAAGATCACCGTACCGTTGCTAATCTTACCGATCGGCGGTAGGAAACGATTCTCACTTACACTAGTTGTGACACTACTGTTACTGTTACTTGGGATAAAACTAATGGTATTATTGCTAGAGCTGTTCGTATGTACACTACTGTTGCTATTGGCTGAGCCATTCTGCTGTTGTTGGGTATTGTTGGTCGTCGGTATGATCGAGACTTCACTGCTCAATCTGTGGGGCGCCGGCACATGCTGTTGTTCTTGCAGCTCAATAAACTGAGCTGCCTGTAGTAACGCATCCAGCCCGGACATCTTCAACGGCTTCCCGTCGAGATCGCTGCAAAGAAAGAGAAACGAACACTATTAAGAAACGTTCTGTGGAAGGCAAGTGGCTGCTGGAAACACTCCTCTGCATCTAATTAAAATCATAACGGTAGATGTTTATTTTGCGTACGAGCTGCCCTCCCCACGTAACTCAACCCCGTTTCGCACCTGCTCACGAATGCTGATTTGGTCTACCGCTTCGTCGTTTACTTTCGAAGTGATCGACGTTCGGGTAAAGACTGGAGCTGGTCGGCTGCAGCAGGACCCAAAAACCAACTCTGGGCAGCGTGAGACTCGAAAGATTGTTTGTAACATTGGACGTGGTGGTTGTGCTGTTAAGAACATCCGACCATATAGCTTCGAGTTTGATGTTTCCCCCTTTCGAAATATTTGTGCGGGATTTGTTTGTACATAGAGCGCGCGCACCAGGAAAGTTGAGCAATAAGGCGAACAAGCCGATAAATACACGGGATTTGAAAGTAAATCGACGGAAGCGTAAGCATGCGAGACTATATGGTAGTGGAAACCCGAACGGGTCAAAACAGAGAATAACAAACTTACGTGGAAGTAAACAAATGGTTCAGTCTGTTGACGATCTTTCACGAGCACATGGGCGTTTGTGTTGGGTGAGTTTTTCGAAAGGGGATTGAATTTTATATGCCACTCTTGCATGGCGGAGGGTCTTGGGAATATCTGGCAGAGAAGCCGCTTTTTACTGTGGCTAAATGGAAGAACTTTTATCAGGACGTTGCAGATTTGTTGATCAAGATATGACGGTTTTTGTTTTAGTCTAACTTTTCTCGTAATATCCGAACGTGCTTCAGGCAGTGATTTCATCTTATTGGTACTCCACTCGCCTCGCGGATGAGCCCGCAAGATTTTGGGATAAGGATGTATAGACTGGTCATCATAAGCACAGGATTTACGGCAGTTTATTCACTGGTTTCTGTCATATTTTGAGTCGTCAAATCATTCACGAATTATAATTTATGAAAACCCCCTAAAACAGCAATCCAGCTTAGAACCAAATGTGTGAGCGAATTACAATTTGAGAATTGAATTGGAAACTAAGAGAAAAGTAATTGATGTCGGCAGAGAGTTCTTTGAAATGCGGTTTTCATTGTGGTTTTAGTGACTATTCGAACCGATTTTATTGTTCGTTCCTATTGTTAGCACAGATCTCAGTTCATTATTTTCTAAAAAAATAAAATCAAAAGTTCTCGTGCTTTTTAAATTTATCCAATAATCATTTGAAGACCAAGTTTAATGTTTTTACTTGTGATTCATCTGTTAAATCAAGATGACCTTAAAAGCACGAATTCAAAACGGATATGAACTATAATTGTTAACATTCAAAGAAGTTTAATTGAAAAGATTCCGAATGTAACGTCACTATTACTATCGCTACTGCTACTACAACTACTCTACTGGCAATTTTTCCTCCGATGCAACAACACACGCCGAGCTAGAGCGTGAGAGGAGAACCGCAAGTCTTTAAAATGCTCCCATCATCGTTTCTTAGTAAGAGTAAAAGAATTTTAAATAATTTACAAAGCAACAACGAATCAACACTCGACCGCCGTTGATCGCAATGTCAGTAATGTTGTCCCGCTCTTTTGCTTCTAGCGTTGTATTTATATTGCAATCTCACATCTACTTTATTCCTTCAGCAAACGCTGATTTCAGCTATATATAAACCGCTCTAACATGACGAAGCTGTTCGATATAAAAAAAATGTTTTCGACTGTTTTTCAGTGAAAAAATACGTATTTTTAGAACATTCGGCCAGATGTGGGACTTTTCTGCTGCGTCGAATTGCTCCTTAAAATAAGACGTTAAACTGCACAATGCACCAAATACCTGACATCATGCAGAATAAACGATTTTTTTTTCTGTAACCTAAAATTCGATATGCCAAATAGAAGGAAATTCAAATTTGTTTCCACAAAACGGTACACAACTCATACAAAAGTACGTCAGGTATGCGCAAGAAGTGCGTAGGTATAGTGTGCGTACGATTCGTAAACACAAAGATCTAATACCGTGTGAGACGTGGAACTTCGAATTGGCTTGAGCTATAAATTCAATGACCGTCGGAACACAACTTCGAGAAGACGGACAACGGAGGAAAATAAGATAATTATACATTTACGCATGTTGTTCCATCGTACGCACCGCACCGAGTATACGAGCATCCGTTCGGCTTCTACTGTTCATGGAAATTTTCCACACTCTCCTCTAGCTGTGCTGATTTAGAACCAGGTTCTATTTTTTCCGACCCGAAACGCGTCAAAGCTCATGAAACATCACGAGAACGAGAATCGGAAATCAAACAGTTGCGGACATATGTTGAACTACAACATGTAAATTTTCATTCGCTTCCCTCTACTTTGATGGGATGCCGGACTTTTTTGCTGAATGAAAATCGCATAGAAGTCATGATCACTATCTTCCGACCCTATGTGGAACGTGAGGCGTACATAGCTAGTTGTCATTTTTTTTCTACAAACCGCCGTGCAACACAGGCACGCATCAGAGTTGGCGTTTTTTTTTCACACGCCTGAAAGTAATTGAGTAAGTCACACGCATTCCCTCTCTCCATTCACGTCGTTCTCTCCAGCCGCACACGGAGCGTGCGAGAACACACCTATTTTTGCGTGCGTGTACGCACTCGCTCCTGTTGCGAAAAGAGAAAGAGATATAAATACCCACCGAACGCACATTATTCATGTGCGAAAAACCGGTTTATCGTTACAACCACCAGCAATGCAAGCGTGTGTTTATGCGTGCGGGGCATCAGTATGCGTGATCACGCATTTTTCGTGTTCCATTCAATGCACACCCAAAACGTCAAACGATGCGAGGGGGGAGGGGTAAGAACTGTATCTATAATAGTTCTTCTCGATTGCCTAAAAATCACTCGACGAGTGAAGCAACGAACCGACGAATGTTTGTTGCACAATGGAAAAGCAAGGCAATTCAGCTTCGAGTTGAAATTAACAACAAACGATAATTTCCGACTTGATCAGCATTTTCTTCTGAATCGGGTTGGAAGGGCAGCGGGGTTTCAGAGTACACATAAGAGAAAAAGTGAGCGAGAGAAAGAAAATGAACATTGCACTCATCTTCATCCATCTGATTGCAGAGATGGAAAACCAAAACAGTTGCAACCAACACCAGCAGCGAAGGCAGCAAAACAAACAATGGTGCATTAGTGTGCGCGAGCGCTGCGTTTGTTTGGGCTCACGTCATCTCAGCTGAAAACGCTGAGCAAGCCCGATGTGGAAGGGTGATAAAACGGAATGCGAGAGCGAAGAGGAGTCGGAAAAAAGCAACACTTTCGAAAAGTTTTTGAATGGCAAGGTCATAACCAAGGTGTGCACTTCCAAAGGTTCTCCTATGTGCCGACTCAGATCAGATCGTTCGCAAAAGCGATGCACGGAAGGAGAGAAAACCCGTGGAAGCGCGATTAAAGGGGCAGAAAGAAATATACCAGACCATGGTAACCGGAGGCTACCGCCATGTTCTATCGTTTCGGATTTTTCCGAACACAACGAAAACTGTGCTACTTCGAGATTGAAATTGTTAACACTGCAGCACACATGGATTAACACAGTCATGCACGAAGTCACTGCTTCACAAAACTCGTAATGATAGAGCTAATCAGTAATCATGGCGGCCGCTGGTGAGCTCATTACAAATTCACTTTTCTTCCCGATTTTCTAGCGCAATTTTGGAAATGGTCTGGTGTTGAAAACTTATTTCAAAGTAATCTCGTGTAATCATATTGAACAAAAAGTTAGGTAAAAATTGAGCAGATAATGAACAGAATTTCGCCAACGCATATATAGTTAAGTCAAGATTCCAAAATTTACTGTTGAAATTTGTCGATCATTTTTAAAATCAAGTAAAATATTAGGTATTAATTATTTTATTACTAGGCACTAAGAGGCCTTTTTTACATCATTTATGTGACTTTCAGCCTCCTGAGCTGGTTCTTTAACGTTCACGTAAAGACTGAATACCTAGATTTTTTTGTGAAGGTTTACTGACGGGACTCTGAATAGAGTACAAACCTTTACGCCAGGCCTTTGATGATATATCGTTGCGTAAATCCTTTCGAATCATTTCAAGCCGTATACGGAACATGCCATCCGAAGAAGACATTGATGCAAAAGACTCGAAAGCGGTCACGTTTGAGAATTTTGAGTCCTTTCCCTTTTTTTTCTATTGTCTTTTTGCTAGACAGTGTTACGTTTGCAAATTTAATACGGCGTTTCGTAATATCTTCAGTTTTTTGTAGTTTATTCCGAAGCAGAAATGTGCCATTTATGTGTTATGAGAGTCTCTCGAAGTAGTTTTTTCGATCCGAAAATTAGGTGTTAGAATGCTATAACTCCTTTTGAAGCATTTTACCAGACGTGCAAGGATAGTATCGTCCATAAAGACGCAGTTGTTTAATTTTATTTTAGTTCGTTATTTAATGATTCAGTTCGTCATTTATGCGCTGGGAAAGTGTTTTTGAGTAGTTTTCTCGAATCAAAAATAAGTTGTCATTATGTCGTAGGGATATTTGCATTCTACCAGTTTTAGTAATGTCTGATGTTACAAGTTTCAGTAGTACCAAGAATATAATTGTTATGGTTTACTGACAGGACTCATGAGAGATAAGATTCTTTGATAAGTGCCTGAATTGTCGTTGTATCTGTTTGTTGTTTAATTCATGTTTCCAGAATTAAAAAAACGGGCGCATATCTAGAATTATGTTTATATGAAAATAAAATTGTCGATCTCACCGATGTTTTGTTTCTTCGTTCTTCTGTCCCTTTTGTTCCCTTGCCTTTTTGTTCGTTGTATCCTTCATATTGGTCTACCTCGAAATATGCTGATCGCTAGGATCTTCGGATAGTTCCAATTCCAATTCGGCCACATTGTCCATTACCGATGCGTACTCTAAAACTGCAATTTTTCTTTTAAAACTGTGTAGCTATAATTTTATAAGTAAAATCGCCTCACCATGAAAGACCTCATTACAAGTATAGTATCTAGGGTTAACAATCTTATTTTCATCGCAACACACTTCCAAAAGTGTGGTGATTGGTGACAATAAACTGTTTCAGCTTTTTCAAGTGAGTTTATATGATCAAATGCAACATTTAAACTATTTCAACTACTGTACTTGACCATTGATCACTATCTCCAAATTATAATGTTCATCGATAAGCACTACTTATGAAACTTTAGAAGCACATTTGGGCTGCATTATCACTGATATGGGACCTGGTAGTTGAAGTTAAACTACATTAAAATTTTGCCATTGCCCAGGGAACTTAAAGGCAGAATACCAAGAATTTTAAAATTCAATTTTCTCAACCGAGTACGTTATTCTTGCAAGGGTGTATCATTATAGACTGTTTGAACCGGGTCGTGATTATTGACAATCGCTTAACTGAATTACACAAAAGAAAAAACGGAGTGTGTCTTGACTCCGAGCTGATGAGTTTTTTTTATACTGTCATTTTTTCCACTAGTTACCTTTAGAAACAAAAAAAGACTTAAATAATAAAACTAACTATCAATACAGTTCCATTCGCTAAAGAATCTGATTAGAAATGTTCAATTATGAAGATTTTAGTGCAAATGTAGGTGCTAAAAGTGAATAGATGCAAGTTGAAGTTGTTTTCTGTGCGTGGTCGTCTGCAATGGGGCTCTTGACGCTTTATAAGGCTGGCTTGTTGCTTATCATCACGATGAGATTTTTTCATTCAACTAGCTAATTTGTCTTTTCCCTAAGATCTCTCCATTAAGTGACGTCTTTTTTTTTTCTTCAAACCAAACGCCATAATTCGCTTCGTCGTGTAATTCAATAAACTGGCAGACTACATTCATTTTTATCTGAGTTAAAAGAGTTTGAATTTACCTAAATGCAGCGAATTGATAAGGTCACTAGAGTCTTGATTATTTAAAAGTACTACGAAGAACTGTCTTGTAGATATATTACTCAAATTATGAAAAATCGAAGACTGGTGTTCACAAAATCATCAAAAAGTTTGGAGAGGAGCATACTGTGGACTATCTGCCAGCTTCTATTATCCGGAATATTGAACTCAATCCGACAATTTGCCAAGAAACTGGCAGTATCCGTTGGATTTGTCCAAAGCGTTCAAAATAGAAATAACATCAGGACATACAAGTAGCAAAGAACGCCAAACCGGAGCGCGGAATAGCTGGAAAGAGCTAATGAGCGATGCCGGAAGCTTAAGAATGTTAAGAATGCATCCCAATCGTTACATTTTGATGGATGTCGAAACATATTGTTGGACACAACTACGCTACCGGACTCGCAGTTTTTTAATGTGGTTGTTGGGGAAAACGTACCTAATGACAGAAGAACGATCGGAATGGAGAAGTTCAGTAAAAAAGTTCTTGTGTGGTAGGCTGTTTGCTTGAAGTGCCGTTCAAGGTTCACAAAACAAATAAGAGGTGGATTATATCAGGGATATAGCCGCAAGGTTAACGTGGACCGTATAGCCGCAAAATTCATAAGAGAGGACGGACCTCAATTAATAATTTGCAGCTGAGAGGGTGGAGCTATGACTGAATGAAACATGGAATGAAACTTAATGAAATAAGAAGAAAAAGACAACTTGAACCATTTGTCACCCGTTTTTGAGGACACGGAAAGGGAAAACCATATTTTCAACCTGTTCATATGCAGATTTGTATGGGAGCAAAAGTAGGTAATTTTTAACTAAAGTATTTGAACTACTTATACTAATAGCACTAAATTGAAAATTGAATCAAAAACATTTGTACGTTTCCCTGATCAAATGGTTTATAACAAAATGCCTTTCTGTTTAGTCAAACGAGTGTTAATAGCGTTCCAAAACCTTTCACTTTTGCGTAACGCTCTCATTTTTCAAAAGTTTGAAATTACACCCGGTATAGAAGAGAGAAACGTAGGCCTACGTTAAAAAAGTTGATGTTTTTAATTATGTCATTTATAATATTATCTTTTCAGATGTTTCACGTAACGGACACTCTCTTCATGGTTATGAAGATTTGAACCCTACTGAAAATGCAACACAAAACGACCCGTTCAAAGCCATTTTCATTTGGCCATTTGGTCCTACAATTTTCTCTTACCTTTTTACCTTACGATTTTCACACAGCCCCTTTTGTAAACGTAACTGTAATCGAACAACTGGCGCAAATTCGTTTCAAGAATGTGAAACTACTGGTATCTTTTTATAAAAGGGAAGAAGCCTGTCAACTTTTTGGTAAATTGAAAATAGTCGATCAGGATGAATTTCTGAAAATACTTGGAATAGTGGAAACAGCCTTAAAATAAAGTGTAGCATTTCAATGAAATTGCTCTTACAACTTGATTATTGCCGACGAAAACGGTACACGCTATAGGATACGTTCGAGAGTCGGACGAAAACAAGAAAGCAGGGAAGAAGTTCGAAGCAATGATTAACTGTATTGCCCAATCTGAATATTGCTGTGCCGAACTTCGATCCCACTTCTTCGTCAGAATCAGATATTGACATGGATGCTTGATGCTGTTTTTCTTTTTTTTTCTTTTATTTGCTTCATCTCCTAGGGTGCTTGATGCTATTTTAAACCTGAAATACTAATATAATAACACATTTTAACCCAGCAGATGCACTTCCACAATAATTTATTGAGAGTTTTGATTCCATTACCCATGTATGAATTAACCAGAAGTTCTAGCAGAGACAAACAGACATGACACATACAAACATAATAAATACACACGAAAGAATTCTCAAATGGTTCGAATTGCAGGTATTTCTGGTAACTGCCGAACGACACACGATTAATCTAAATTAGAACTCCCGGACACGGAAGCTCAACACTAGTGTGGAGCCAAATCACCACGGGACGAAACAATCAATGAGTCAGGTCGATACGAAACCTTTTTATCCGACCGGTTTCGAGCATGATGCAGCTCATCGACGGGGAGATGTCCAATGGTTGGACATCTCCCCGTCGATGAGCTGCATCATGCTCGAAACCGGTCGGATAAAAAGGTAAATTTTGAAGTCCTTTTTCGTTTGTAAGAACTATAAGTGTTGTGTCCGTTGAGTGTAATGCTGTTCTTACGTTAGCACAAAAATCATAAATATGAGCGATACGAAATACCGAACAAAATGAACTACCCGTTGATACGTAAATCGTAGTCTGAAACAGAAAACGTTCAATAACTGCCTGTAAATTGAATTTGACGTTTTCTGGAACTTACCTTATATTCGATGGAGCACTGAACAATCGAATGCACCGGATACAAATTGTCAGGTGAAACAGTAACAGAACGTCTAGTTATATCTGCGGATAAGAACCCTCAGACACAGGTCGGCACGGGTATGAAACAATCGGCGTGTCGGGCTATAAATTGCAGGCGATTCGAATTTCCGGATGAAATTATGAATTAACGCCTGACGATTGACGTTGGCTGTGAATATAATCACCCGGCCAAAACGGCGAACGGACTCGATTACGCGGTATCAAACAGCGAACCACAACAAACCTTTCGATAAAGCCGACCAAGCAACACTTCAATTGGACAAGGAAAAACTTATTTTTGACACTTGAATATTTCGAAGGAGGGGAAAAAACTCATCTGTCAAGTTTAAGTAAAAATACGCCAAACAGACACAGCCTAAATGCAGTTTCTTTACCTTTCTTTATAGTAATTAATTGATAACTTTCGATGCCAGGTCCAATTTTTGCTTTAGTATGATTGTGTGGCAAGTACAATAATACCCTATGCCCGGGGAGTCGAGCAATTTTCCTTAACGAAAAATTCATAGATCAGACCGGGGGTCGAACCCAGCCACTCCAACAGAAGACAGAAGTCAAAGATGTATAAATCAAAACATCTACATTATGCACTAAGATTATGGATAGCCTGAGCAGTACAAATCTTGGTCGTCACAGTGAAGTGCGAGAGAATATGAGAGTGCACACTTGAAGGCTGCTGATGCGCTTGATGATGTTAGTAAGTATCTAGTAGGGTAGGAGAATTCGACACAAATTTTTCATTAGGGCCTAACTGACAAACGTAAACAATGGCTTCTTCCTTAAATTTCTCGTTATTGAAAACTCGCGTAATCAATCCACCACGATCATTTCGAAAAGGAAGTGTTCACCTATCCGATAGAATTGGAGGCTTACATGGGTAGCTTTTGTGCCACGAGAAATTTACGGAAGAAGCTATTGTTTACGTTTGTCAGTTAGGCCCTAATGAAAATTTTGTGTCGAATTGTTGGCTTCAGCAATGTTGACTATTTTCGGCAACCGATTTTCAAACCTCACTGAATATATTCATATTTTCACTGAATATATTCATATGATAACTTGATAAATTAGCTTGATTGGATTAAGCGAACAGAAAGCCATTTCTTCAGTTTTTCGTTGATTTTAAACAAATATTTAGTTTTAAGCGCAGTTTAAATGCCGAAAAATAATGGCACTCACTTGGGATGTTTGAAATTTTACAAGAATACTCCAAGGCGTTCTGTTTGATTCTTTTGATTGTAGTCGAAATAAATATCACGGAGCAAATAAACGTAAAAAAACAACAATGTCAAATGTGCGCACGACGATGCTCATTAAAAGGTGGACTCTTCAAGGCTTGCCTAGATTAGGTGATGCTCCCAATCATCAACTAAGTTAGAATAATTCATATTTCTGGAACCTTTTGATCGGTCTATTTTGGTGGAAAATTCTGGCGATGCATTAAAAAGCGAGCATTTTGAAAAGCGAACAAAATCGGTTGATCTGCCATTGGCTGACTATGCGCCGTGTCATCGTCGTTGATAGAACTGTTTACCTCTCTCATTTCCGTACTGTCGGACGAGAAAAAAAAAGCCGACCGACCAGCGACGAGCGACGACGACGGCAGACGAGAATCTATTTTCGTGGGATTGGAGTAAATTATGACCGAAAGTGCACTGTACTCTTCTCGGTCGACTCGTAGTGTGCGACTGTGCCGCATCGATGGGGAAGTGTGAGTGAAGGACTGAAAGCAAAAGTATCAGAGAAGGTTGCGAAAATTTGTTGCACGCGGTGTTCTGACCAGGAGTTTTTGATAAAAAATAATACTATTGGATTATTTCATGTTTTGGTTTAAGAATTTTGGAAGCGAAAAATTGAGGTGTTTTCAAACGCTTCAGTATCCTATTATAGGATGTGATGTGATAAGAAGTCACCAACAGTGCAGGACTTGCCATGGCGTACAGTTCTTCTTAATGGCAAGTTGTATGAAGGGCCAAAAACGAGGGTATGGACCCGTAAGCAGAAGCACTTACACGAAACCCACAGACAGGACAGAGAGTCTCCTTCCAACGAAACGCTTTTATTACAGGAGTATCTCCCTTTTTATACAAATCCCCCATTTTATATAAAGATATTTTTTTGGCATTCTAATGGTACGTTGAAATCTGCCTCGATATAACTAGGAAAAAAATTCCGTGAGCAGATCCGTGAACTGCAGTCATAAATTCGAGAACAAGCAAAAATACACCGTGAACTGAATCACGTAATCACGAACTAAGTAACGTTCAAAGGAAAAAAAAATTCTGAAAATGTGAACTACTTCACGGTCCGTTTTCTTGTTCGGGAACACATTTTTTTTGTGTAGAATCGCCGGTGGATAACAACTGCTGTATTAAATCTGCAGTCTCTTCTGAAAACCATGGTTGCTGTGATTCTCCCACCGGCCGATGTTCCGATTCCCCTGGAATATCTGGCATCGGAGGCTTCGTCAGTATAGAATCTGCAATTTGTCACATTAAAATAAGTCGGTAGCTGGTACAGCTGTGCTCGCTAGGGATCTTTCCCGTAGTACTATGAGGTGTTGAGTAGTACATCAACAAATATGTAATCATATCTTGTTTTCAATCGCGTTTCAAAGCCTGGCTGATTTTAAGTCTTATGATCAGTAAGATCTTGTTCAGATGTATGCCTCGGCGCTTACAGTGTTCTTCAAACTCAGTGCTTTCAAACTGACGGCCGTTGTCTAATATGATGGTTTGAGGATATCCAAGTCTAACATTGATTCGATCCAAGCGCTCGGAAGTTTCTTTTGGCGTTATCTTCCGAAGAATTTCTATTTATTTGTAACGGCTGAAATAGTCAACGATTACTAGTAAATAATCGCCCGAAGGTACCGGGCCCAAAAAGTCAATAGCGATGTCTATTCACGGCATAGCGGGCAAATTTCTCCTTTCCATAGGTTCTGGGCAGTTTGGCAGGCTGACAGCCTGTGCAAGAACCTACTTACGGGCTATAAGTTCGTCAATTCCTGGCCACCAACAAGTATGTCTCAATCGTAGCTGCATCTTTGTAAGACCTGGATATGTGACTACCAAGTATCCAACTGTCAGATGTGTGATTAAAAAAATCTCGTGCTCCAGACATTTTGATAACTGAACTATCTCTGGATCACTGGAAGATACCGTTTCAAGTTAGTTCAAGTCAACTGCAGCCAATTCTAAAACATTCCGAATGTACGCCTCTGAGTCCGGATCAAATTATTCAGCTTCTGATGTTTGCGAAAGGCGTGACAGGGGATCCGTAATGTTTGATTTGCCTTTGCGGTAAACCAACTCGTAATTGAATGATTGGAACCTCACGACCCAACGTTCTATACGGAGGCAAGGTGATGAATCGGGAGAGAATATAATTTCTAGAGGCTTATGGTCAGACACTAGTTCAAAACAGACTCCTGTTAACTATATTTAAAATCTTTCGACTACCCATCTTTGTCTGGGCATATCGACGTTCAGTGTCAGTAAGGCTTTTACTAGCGTACGATACGACTCGTGGTTCTGCCTCGTTAAATTGGAGAAGAACAGCCCCCAAACCCACATCTGCCACAACTCTCATCTTCAGTTTGGGATCGAAATGAGTCATCTACCTTCTACCTTCTCCATTGCTTGTATGAGATGATCAAACGACGTCTGTTCTTCGACAACCCACGTGAAATCAGTCTTGTTGTTAGTAAGCTCCCACAGTGTGGGAAAGAACCCGTGGCTAGATCCGGAATAAATGCTCCAACGTAGTTGACTATACCTAAAAAACTGCGCACTTCTTCAGCATTGGTTGGTGTTCTAAAGCTTTTGATCACTTTAATTTTGTCTTGTGATGGCCATTTTCTTCGAAATGATGATCAAGGAACTCAATTTCAGTCAATTTGAAAACATATTTGGACTGATTAAGGAAAACACCGTAAAACGGCAGTTTGGCTAAAACATTGTAATACACATTAGAATTTCCGTCTGGTAGTTTGTTAAAAATAGGGTTAGCAAACTCACTGTAGACTGTCGGAAGATAATTAGACCTTCGCTGATCTCGATCTGATGATTTCCATCGTGAAAGGCATAATTCTCATTCATGACTTGGCCAGATAACCACGAGTCCCCCCTCATCCAGCCTAGACTTCGTCTAGCACCCTGTATTCCCCCTGACCCTCTGTTAGTGATTGTATGTATGTAATGTAGGTATATAATATATGTATATACAAAATGTAAATGGCAGCCACTGGATTGTTACTGCAAAATAAAAATTGGAAATGTATTAAATAATACCTTAATAGTCCTGGAAAAGCTGGAAAGCAGAGTAGATTCTTCCTTTTAACGAAGATGAAATTTTATTGAAAATATATTTGATTTGTTTTATTATTTCCAAAATAGACGTACTGCTGGTAGATCACCTTTTACGGGGTATCAGATCTACCACCAAACCCTAGTCCGAATTGCTTCAAACTAGGGAATATAATTGTTTGTTTGTAGTCAAAGGAACACATCTTAGTACTTATTACGTTTTATGTCTTGTGAAAAGTGACAATACTCGGATTGTGCCACCGAGGATAACCTTAGAATAAAGAAATTATGGTTAGTCTTCATTTATGTGAATTCTTATTTTCTATTTGATGTTCTATAGTTTGAATTGATTATGACTAGGATTCTGATGCATGATCAGTATAGGAGTCATAGTTTGTTTTCTTTGCAATGAATCCAATTTTGACTGATAAAGGGGCGCGCCTCTCACTCCTCAAAGGGTTTAAATAGCAGAAAGGGAACGTCCATTAATTATGTCACACAACACTGACTTTTTATAAGCAACAATCAACGGCAATATTATATTATAACAAAAATAACAGACGCACGATCTACTGAGATTTGTGGCTTTGAAAACACGATTTTGTTGCTCAGGTTGACCAGGCCGCCACCAGTATGGGCCATATCTTAAGTCGGCCTTACGGATACAGAGTGCCCGGAACAAAAGGAACTATTTTTCTACTGATAGTAGAACATTAATTTCTTCGTCATGGTCTTTCGATGAGCAAATAAAGTTTATCCGAGTAGCAATAAGACAACCGTATGATGGTTGGGGTTTTCCCTAACATAACATTGATAAGCGAAACAATAAGTTTTCTTGTGAAAGACTTCAAATTCCTGCAAACAATACTGAATCCAAATCGGAATAGTGGGCGACCCTGGCATAGTGGTTAACTTCCATACCTCTCACGTTAAAGTCACGAGTTCAAATCTCACCCCGGACAAGTTATGAAAATACCCACTGCGACGGGAGATGAACCAAACTAGGGCTGAGAATCTCGATAATCAAGGAAAAAAAATCGGAATAGTCCAAGGCATCAAACGGTGTTAGTCTCGTTATGGGCAGATTACCAACATTGTGAGGACAAAGGGATTTTGCCAGATTTGGCGCAGATTATTTCGTTTAGCAATGCAAAATTATGGACAAAATGGTGAAACGATTCATTTTAGTGGTCTGCTCAGAACGTTACGGTAACCATTTGATTTCTTGAACTTTGCCGGTTTCTGTTAAGAATCTTTATTAGAAAATTTTATCGACACTTCTAACGGAAACTGGATTGAATACCATTTCTTTTTGAAGATGGAAATGTAATGCAAAATGGACAAATAATCTAGGTCTGTCCAAAGCAAGACTGGCATCATTCGTTTCTTTAGACTTTTTCGATTTCAATTAAGAAAATGTTGGTCTTTTTAAGCTCGTAATTCTATCCTTGGACTTTTTCAGTTCGGATTGAGTATTATGACCGTCTATAAAGCGAAGAGGTCGCGCACAGCCAAATATCTATAAGGAAATAGTGACGACCCGCCTGACCGTGTTCCGTTCGTTGACGGTCGATCGGTGGCCATCATCACCATTTCACATACACACAGCGCACATCGACAACACGATCTGCACCGAGCACGACGCTCTCAACCACGTCTGTTGTTGTTTACATGCTAACACCCACAACTGGCGTCGGCTCGTATCGTTTGATAGGAGCGAGGTGGATCGCACAGGGCTCAGATGTATGTACATAATAATTGACGCATTGGAAAGGCATTTCTTTGTTCACAGACTAGGTACGTGTGTGACACATGCGCGTCCATCAACAGAGATTTGGTGTTGTTGTTTTGAGATCTTTCCACTAACTTCCACTACCATACAGGCCACGAACGCAGCTCCGGAAGACGCAGGCCAAGAAATTGTAAACACTTCTAAGGTTTGCGCTGACCGTAGGGACCCCATGCCGTGGCTGGCTATGGACGAGGGCGGTGCAGCAGCTCCACAAGTTCAAACGATGGGACGCCTGCACTTATACAGCTTCAGGGACATCCCCTCCTGAGCGGCCGCATGTATGCGAGAGTAGTCGCTTTGTCACCAACGTGTGCACTGTGCACTGTTTTCAACCTTCGGATGTATGCTGATGAACTTGTGCAACCACTGCCCTACTACTGCTCATCCACTCTGCCGATAATTGACTGTTCTACTACTACTTATACTGTGCTGCAAAACACAACGCCAACTGCGAAAGAGAAGCAGTAATGTTTTTATCTATCACTTTCCTCCGTCTCAGAGCAGCATGAGCGAGACTCGAGAAATTACCAACACTCTCGGGTGTACGTGCGGGTAATTGTGGGCGACGGTGTCAGCTGACGGTGGTTCGATGGGGGTTTTTTCGGTGTTTTTATTTTTAATAATAACGTCATCCAAACTCTCCTTGTTTTTTTTTTGTTTTAAATAGAATGTATTTATTAGGATAGGAATTAATATTTACTGACTATCGAGAAAAGGGTCGGAGCTGAATCCGGATCTAAATGGCATGTAATTTTGTTTGTCGGTGATTATTACAGGTGATTGTCTAGATGTCGTCTTCCTTCACTGAAAAAATATTTCACTCAGCTACTACTGGAAACACAATATGTAGATTTTTTTCCAATACTAAACTAAGTAACTTTTACATGAATATCACATAGGAAAAGAAATTCTAATTGACTTATCATCTACATTTCACTGGATACATAAGTTTCACTTGATTTCCCGAGCAGGAACGAATACTGGCCTTTGTATTTAGGAGCTCAGATTAAGAGGTAATACCTGTGGATGTTCCCACAATGTTATGTGAATACCAAATTGAGGTAAGACAATACCAAAAACGTACCTCTCAGGTATTCCCAGGTATCCGAAACAACAAGTTTTGTTATTCGAGAGATATTTTGCTTGCTAAAAATTGCATATTTTGTATTTTACCTCTTAGTCTGAGCCCTAAAGTACCAAGACCAGTTATCAAGATCAAAATAAGGTATTCATATGTTTGTTGTCTCCTGCTCGGGTTTGCATTTGTCACTTCCTGAATCACATGAAAGTTAAGTCAATTTCTGGTGGATATTTTCGACTGATTATGTGAATTTTGTTTGGGTGTTGTGCAACTGTTGTTTATACACTGAGAAAATACAACAGTGCGGGTAATTCGTTTGAACGCATCGTCATTTCTGTATAAAATATGATATTGGTAGATCGTGAATGATTTGTGTCGTCTCCCTCAGTACTGCCGGGTGACACCGAGCACGAAATGGCGAGGTTCCCGCGGCACAGGTCGTCTCCGTCCCACTAAAACCTTGACAGACCTCTAGTACGTTCCATCCTCCACCGGCCGACCTCGCCAGTCAGGCGGGAGTAGGCTCAGATGACCCTATACCTGTCTTACGCTAATCCGGCTCTGAACACGGTTCCCCAGGAAGGGCCGTGTCAACCCTCGCATGGCCTCCCTGCTTACATAGACAACCATGGGATCACGATAGCGGCTACTCCACGTGGGCTTGGATAGCGACTGGAGGGGGATCCAACAACATGGAGGAAACTAAGAAAACCCCGGAGAAAGCGAAAGGCGGCCTAGCGAGGTCCCCACTGCGTAAAACGGTGAGCGACACGTGCGTATGCAGGTATCACCAAACTAGGCGTGGCCATGGATGGGCCAGGACTCATCCGGGCCATGGATAGGATACGTGAAACCCTTCCTAAAGTGTTGGAGGTGTCCGAGCAATTGGACGCGATTATTGACTTTACGTCATCGCGTAAAAACATTCTTCTTAGGCTACGCATGACAGTGCAGGCTGCATGCAAGGAGAGTGGAGAGCTGGGGGCCAAGCTCCTAGCTGAGCAAAGTGCCAAAGAGTTGACACGGCTAGCAGTCACCGAAAGGGCGAGGGAAGTATCCTTCTCGGCCGGAGAGCCCACCCCATCTACCATGGGGGCGGGGACCTCCAAGCGGGCTAGGCAGTCCCCGGGCAAAACGGCACCTGGCGCTTCTAAGAAGCGTACAAGCCCCAGTAGGGAAGTGAACCGACACGAACATGGCGGCGGGGTCAGAGGGTCTATCCTCGCGACCAGCTCCGGCTGTCCGCAGAGAGAGAGAGAGAGATCCCGGCGCTAAGCCCAGCGCTAAAGGCGCGACATCCAGCTCGCGTGTTGTCTCAAGCACCGGCGAGATGCTCCTGGAGCTGAAAAAGGCAACAACGCTAACGGGCCCGGCGTACAGATACCTGTCAAGACAGGCCTTATGTGAAGGTGTGGAGGAAGGCAACAGTGCAAGCTCGAGGTTGCTGCCGCTGACATACTTCTGAGGAAGGGTCCACTCGGGAACTAGATAGCAACCATAAGGGTAGCGGCAGTCGACGCGGACGCGGCGTTGAGAGTGGCGAAGGTGAAGGTGGGATGGTCTATGTGCCCACTAAGCCTACACCAGCCGCCGAAGGCATGCTTCAGATGCATAGAAAGCGGGCACAAGTCCCAGACAGGAGCAACATGTGCAGAAGGTGTGGTAGCACTAGCCACAAGGCGCGGGATTCGCCCGCAGATGGAGGACGTCCTACTTTGATGTAGAGACCTTTAAAGAGGCGCTTGAGAGGGAACGAAACTTACGCGAAACCCAGGAACCTTGCAGCGAACGACTCGTTGTGACAGTTACACGAGCGTGCGATGCGACCATGCCGAGGGAAGTCAAACCGAGGAATGGAAGATCGCCGGTGTATTGGTGGACGGAGTCTATCGCCGACCTCTGAAGAACATGCCTCCACGCAAGACGGAGGGTGCAAAGAGCGCAGTCAGATGTCGAGAGAATCGAGGCCGCACTAAAGAGGAAGATAAAGGCCAGCAAGCGAGCCTGCTTCGGGGGTCTGTGTCAGAAGGCCAATACGAATCCGTGCGGTGACGCCTACCGGGTAGTAATGGCCAAAACCAGAGGATTGGCGGCTCCAACCGAGCGTTCCCCAGAGCTGCTACAGGTGATCGTTGGGGGAGTCTTTCCGAACCACGACCCGAGTCCATGGCCCCTCGCCGTCCCATGACCAGCGTTCCAGTATCCCAGACCTTAACGCTGTCATAGCGACGGAAGGGTGGGCGGCTCAGCTGAACACCCGTGACCACGTGGGCACATTGACAACCGCACAACGGGGCCGGCGACGAGGCGATGGTTACGAATGAGGAACTCATTGTGATAGCAAAGTCGCTAAAGGTGAACAAAGCGCCGGGACCGGATGGTATTCCGAACCTGGCCATCAAGACGGCTATCTTGTTAGATCCCGAAATGTTCAGGGTGGTGATGCAAAGGTGTCTGAACGAGGGCGTCTTCCCGTACGCCTGGAAAATTCAGACCCTTGTGTTGCTACCAAAGACAGGGAAGCCACCAGGAGATCCATCGGCATATAGACCTATATGTCTGTTGGATACAGCGGGTAAGGTGCTCGAGAGTGTAATCCTCAACAGACTGACAACATACACGGAAGGTATAGGCGGTCTGTCTAATAACCAGTTTGGCTTCTGTAAAGGGAAGTCGACGGTGGATGCCATCCTGTCCGTCGGCAGAGGTGGAAATCCAGCGCAAGAGGCGAGGAGTACGATACTGTGCAGCACCCGAGCAGGAGACGATAACACATGAAAACCCAATTTTGATCTTGATAACTAGCCTGGTATCAAAGAGCTCAGATTAAGAGATAAAATACCTAAGAATTGCAAGTAAAATATCTCTCGAATAACAAAACTTGTTATTTTGGATACCTGGGAATACCTGAGAGGTACTATTTTGGTATTGTCTTACCTTAATTTGGTATTCGCACAACATTGTTGGAACAATTTTATGGTATTATCCTCAGGTATTTACCTCTTAATCTGAGCTCCTAAATACCAAAGCCAGCTATCAAGTTATTCGGTCCTGCTCGGGCAGTCACCCTTGACGTGAGAAATGCGTTTAATAGCACTATCGTCGACTTGCTCCAACGGCTTTAGGTTCCTGGGTACCTGTACAAGATTCTTGGAAGTTACATCCAGAATCGCGTACTGGTATACAACACAGACGCAGGCCAGAAACCTGTCAAGATCACCGCAGGCGTCCCACAAGGTTCGATCTCGGGTCCGGTGTTATGGAACAAGATGTACGATGAGGTACTACGGCTTGAGTTCCCAAACGGGGTGAAGATAGTCAGGTTTGCGGAAGAGGTCGGCATCGCACTCCATCGGCATTGTGGAGAAATGGATGAGTTCCAGACAATTGGAGCTAGCCCACCATAAGATTGAGGTCACGGTGGTGAATAATCGTAAATCGGAGCAACATGCGCCTATTGAAGAGGTCTTTAAGGTATCTTGGGGTCATGCTCGACGATAATGAAAATGAAAAAAAATAAGCTGTCTTTTATCAGTCACGTCGATTACGCCTGCAAGAAAGCCTCTATGGCTATATCGGCATTATCCTGCATGATGTCGAACAGACATCCATCACATCCAATAGGCATGGTCATAAAAGAGGACGTAGAGTGCTTCGAACAACGTGGAACAAGAGGTATTCGGAAGACCACTAGAGCCGCATCCATGGTTAAGTGGCAAAGGGAATGGAACAACTTCACCAAAGGTTGGTGGACCAATCGACTAATCCCGGAATTAACCGGGTGGGTTGGTAGACGACACGGTGAAGTGAACTTCCAGTTAACGCAGATATTGTCTGACCAAGGCTGTTTTAAACAATTGACTGCAGAAATGGCTGACGTTCGGCAGTATTTTACGAAATGCTCAAAATGTCAACAGTTTTCGTGAATGAAGTTATCCACGTTTCGGAGATATTCCAAAGCAATTTCAAAAAATCGATTCCGATCGCCGGTGAAAAATGGAATCCTGCAAGATAAAATCATCGCAGCTCATCAAAAACCGCCGCAATTGCTTATCGATGTCACAACAAGGTTGGACCGCACTGAAAGGATGCTCGAACAATTTATACGTGTCTATGAATACAACAAAGTGACATTAACGGAGCTTGGACATTGGAACCCAGTGAGTGACGAAGAAGGGCAGATTCTGCAAACATTTTTGGATGCTTTGCAACCAATCAAACTAGTATCTTGCTAACTGCTGAAGGCAGGTTGAGTTTTTTGCTAAACTTGAGTAGCAGAATAGCACAGCATTCGCATATCCAATGAGCCATATGACGCAGTTTACGACAGAATCTGTTCGGAACTGGTTTCATTGATAATTTTTTTTAAAAACAAGCATATGGGCTTAACTAGCGAAATGCCAACGAGCTCCAGTTCGCAGATAATGAAATACCTGAAAGGCACTAACTGGTTACTAGAAATGGTAGATCATGAAACAGGCGTGTCATCAAATTCAAGTAGTTTCTTCACTGCGTCCGGAGGTACGTTTTCTCCAGCAGGAACTGGAGAGTGCTATTGAAGAACATTTCGAAAGAAATCACTCAATTAATTCAGCAGATCGTTAAAAAATGATCCAGAACGAAGCCATGCTGTACAAACTAACCGGACAGTTGATGAGCAATCTGCAAAAAATACCTTTTGACAACTTGAAATCCACCAAACCGACCTCTACTGGCAGCGAGTGAGTTTTCTCCGAATTCGGAAAATGTTTGCTCCAAGAATAGTTTGTACATTTCTGATGAGAGTATTAAGTCGTAATTTTTCGCGGTAATTGCATAATATTTATGTATCCATAGAACGTTTCTTTCATTTGCAAATGCTTATTTCATATGACTTATGCTTCAATTTCCCGAGAAATATAATTTAAATATTCCGAATCCCGGGATGCCGAAAACCGCCGGGAAATGGAAGCTCTACCCACAATCAATGTTGCATTTTACTTCAAATCACGATCCATAGTGAAATATGAAACAAAATCATGCAAAATCGCTATACAACCTTGCTTTTTCTAAATTTTGGAAGAGGGATAAACTATTGGCAAACGAATATAATTGAAAACAAGGTCTATTTATATTGACACTTTACTTGATCACTTTTTAGAATATAAGAATTACAAACTGAAAAACTTTTCAAATTTCTTTCAATTGCACTAGAGAAAACTTAACCTTTGATAGATTTCGCCTCGTCTCGACTTTTTTCCGTCTATTCGGCTGAAACGTCTACGACACTATTTCGGCTCGACTTACTGACTTCTTCAGTGCCGAGTGCTCGACTGTAATAGTCGATATAGCTGAATCAAAATGCGTGATCACAATCCTAACTTTGACCATAAGTTATTGATTGATTTCGAAGCCACTAGCTTACTATTTATCAAACTAACGGAAGTTCGGTCTACTTCTTACCTTTTTCTCGCCGAACAACTCGAGTTGATCGATCATATAATTGAAAATTTGGCCATGAATGAGTCATTCGATATTCGACATCGAACATTCTTTTTCATCGTGTCACCTCTATCACTAAGTATGCACTTCCTTCAGCGTTGGTACTCACCAAAATTCTGCAAGAAAAAAGAGAAAGAAAAAAAAAACACGTCAATAAGACACTCAATGAAAATTAATAGCATTTTAAACGAAAGCTGTCATTCGCCAAACACTCAATATCCATTTATCCTAATGCGACGCTTGATTAACATAAATTAAAATCAGTCGGAAGAGACTACCTCTGCACCCAAAACCTAATCCACGTGTTCCTCCGCACGATTATCCGGTCGATCGCACGTGTCAACAAAGAACGCTATGTTAAAACTACACGATTGCTCACCAAATTGCTCAATTCCCTCCTCCCCTCCCCTGGCCAAGCTCGACCATCATTGGATTCACACTAACACACTAGCGTTCACTATTTTTCCATCCCATCCGTTCCGTACGACTTGCTACTAATCTCAATTCAATTGACAGACTTTATCACACTATTCAACCTCGGCAATAATCCCACACTTTGCAGACACGAGCCTGTGTTCAGCTTGACCCAAAACAGCACCTACTTAGATGCGACTGAAGCCCGCACAATAATGAGGGCACAAATTCACCGACGACTTTGGCTCCGATCATGACCAGCACATGGCCCATACTGTCCGCTTGCGATGTGGAAAATAACAACAAAGCTCGCACCACGCTCCACGGCGACTACGACTACGACGATGACGCGCTCTTTACATGCATATAAATCAAACCGAGCGAGTCACATGGT
The DNA here is from genome assembly GCA_034211315.2 of Aedes japonicus. Taxonomy (NCBI): domain Eukaryota; kingdom Metazoa; phylum Arthropoda; class Insecta; order Diptera; family Culicidae; genus Aedes; species Aedes japonicus. The sequence goes on from JASCZW010000642.1 coordinate 236,705, forward strand.
TACAGTCACGATGACTATACCCGGGTCTCATTATTTTGATCGAAGCACACTGGCAAAGCGGTCGGCGAAAGCGCGTGTCCTCTCTCCAGCCAGCCAGCCAAACCGAAAAGACGTTGGTATTGAGCGCATGCGTGCTGCTGGCGGCCGCCACAATTTTGACTACGATGATGATGACGATGACGGCGACGACGACGATCGACGCCGCACAGCGGCTTTTCGAGCATCGCAACGCGCGCCGCGGACACGCGTGTTGAAATTTTGTTGTTATTTTGGTGCTTGCTGGCTTGCTATCTATGTGTAGGGTAAGTGGGGAGGACGTCCGAGGGAGGGAGTTTCGGGTTGGCAAAAGCCGCCGCGACGTGCTGTGTGCTGTTGATGGCTGTCTGCATTTTGGCATGCGAAAGCGATTCCTTGCCAGTGTATTGGTGGTGTAGCAAAACATTGTCGGCAGGGGTATAGGTTGTAGAGATTGGAAATTTTTGGAAATCTGTTCCGATTTTCTTGCTTTCAGGGGGGAAGAGTATGAAAGCTTTTGTTTTTTTTTTCTTTTTTTTGGAAGGAAACCGCCAAACGAATACCCAAATTTTGAGGGCAATTGATAGAGTTTTGAAGGTTTTTGTTTTCGGAAACAGCACAAAGAAAATTTGCACTCGAAAATTGAGAAAAGTGTTATGACGTGTTTGCACACTAAGGAATAGGACAATAATTGCACAAGGAACATTTTTCCTTTTAATAGCCATAAAGGTGATGCATTCTGATTGAAATGTGAGTTTTTCTTTGTGGTAAATAAGTTAAACAGGGTGATTCAATTTCAACAAAATATGATAAGAATATATGTATATAATATATTCTATCAATTATTCATTCTTTTATTTACTATACGATTTTGAAAGTGAAAGTTAAATGTAAAACAACTATCAATGTTCACTTTTCACTCAATTTTGACATGCTTTTGATTCCATTTACCCATCATAACAGCAGTAATTTTATTAAATTAATTATCGAGGCATATTTGACAGATTTTAAACCAAAACTTCGTTACAAGCAATGTCTGCAGTAATCATTGTAGACAAATTTTGCTGACCTTTATAAGCAAGATGGAGTATTGCATCTACATCCCCTATCTAGATGTAGACCAGACCGTTTGGTTCATAACAGCCAAATCTTGTATTATGAAAGCTTTAAACGTCTTTCATATTTTAATTCGACCGATGCGTTAAAATTCTTATCATTTCAGTACCGCCTGGTTACTCATTTTAATCCAATCAAAGTCATTTATTTGGCGAATATCGTGTTATCTCAAGTTTTGATTCCTATCTCTCCCAAGAATCCAGCGATGTTCTTTAACTTCTGGACGTTAGTGCCCGTTAGAATTTCAAGCAGTTCTTCTTTTTGTTCTATGATTGAAAATTTCCTACGAATAGTATCAAATTTTGGACAATGTTATAAAATGTAAATGATATTTTCAGTGACATCACAGTTATCGCAGTTATTGCTCTGAATCAATCCCCATCTATCAAGTCTGTCTTTTGTCGCTAAATGTCCTGTTCTCAGACGGTTAATGATAACTGCATCTTTAGTTGTTAATTTTATATCTTTGAACCATGCACTTAACCTAAAACTTTGCATTATTTTGTAGTGATAAACGTCTCCTCTGCGATTAGTTTGTATCTTATTGATTGAGTTTCGTATCAAATAATCTTTAGTAATTGGACTGTTTTCTATTTGTTGTTTATTAGAGCCCATTTTAGCTGCTAAGTCTGCTATATCGTTGACAATTAGCCCTGTGTGACCCGGAATTTATTGGATCGTTATTTTTTCTATGTTTGATTTATTGATTATCCTACGTAGTTCACATATCAAGTAATTAGTTTTGTTAGTTTGTTAGTTTTGTTTTTAAAAAGTTGAGTTGCGCTCTTTGAATCCGTTAGTGTGACAACTCGTTTAATATTTTTAGAAACTACATATTCTTTGGTTCTCCATATTACTAAGATTTCTGCATTCATTATCGTAAATAGCGTTTATAGTTCGCTCTCAGTTGTCATATATTCCATAACCTGTTTTTCATAAATTTTTAAACCAACCGTAAAAAGCAAGTATTGCTCTTCATATTAATTTTCAATCATTTCTAATATCATTCTTTTCTGAATTTCAGTTGAAAATTATTTTTCCTTTAATTGCAATTTTTTAATTGTTTGATTTCTGATTTAATTATTAATCTAGTTGTTATTTCATATGGGACTATTGAATCTGTGGTTATTTATAGAAGCTGTTTTCTCAAAAAAGATGTCTGGTTACGTAGTTCATCCGAGTTGATAAATTTACCTAAGAATTTTCCTATTGTTTTGAAAGTTTAAGTTTTTAGCTATTTCCTTTAATGATAAGAATTCTGCTCTTTCCTTCATTGTACCACTTTCAGCTAAAACAACATGTTTTGGTGTAGATTTTAAGTATCTAAGGCAAGTTCGTCTATATAAATGTTGAACTGTTTCTAATTTAGAGAAAACTGTCTTCGATGCTGATGCAGTTATTGTTACACTATAATCTAAGTGTGGTTGGACTATTGACTTAGCTACTTTTAACATTGTGGATGGACGAGCTGCTCTTTTACCTTTCGCAACAATTTTTAGTATATTTATTTTTTCTTTTTGCTTTAGTAGCTACTGCTCAATGTTATGTTTGTAATTGAATTTGTGGACAATTTTAACTCTTAAAAAAAAAGTGGAATGGTTCAATTTCTATTTAATGATTGTTTATGTTAATGTTCGTGTTTGGGTGAAATTTATTCGTAAATATTATTGTTGCAAATTTATCTAGATTAACGGTTAATCCCAAGTCCTTCAGCATTGACAACAGTAATTTTTTCTGAAGCTACTTCTTAAGTTTTGGCTATTACCGTTGCATTAAAATCATCCGCAAATTGAAATAATATGTTTTTATTTGTTGCTAAGGTGTGTAACTTAGTGGTATAAATATTTAAGATCCAGTTACTAGGGAGTTTGGACATTCACTAACATGTTCAGTAGTGAATCCTAGAGGGTTTGAGCTGTTTAGTGGAATACCTGTAACTAGAAATTAGATGAAAAATTAGTATCTTCCATTTAATTCCAACTACCTTTGCTTATCTTCGACAGATACGCGTATTTCGTCTACAATGTGCAGACTTCTTCAGTGTCTCGTACTAATAAGTCGAGTTATTAGTACGAGACACTGAAGAAGTCTGCACATTGTAGACGAAACACGCGTATCTGTCGAAGATAAGCAAAGGTAGTTGGAATTAAATGGAAGATACTAATTTTTCTTCTAATTTCTAGTTATGTTCAGTAGTGTTTGTATATCAACATTATCGAATGCTTTAGTTAAGTCTAAGAAAGCAGTTATCACTACCTCTCCGATACTTTTTCCATCGTGAAATGCGAAATTAATGTGTTAACACAGTCAATAGCTCGTATTTCTTTAAAATCCAAACGAGTTATTTGAGACAACATTACTTGTGTCAAGAAGGGTTGTCAGTTGAACTTTAACTGCAAGGATTATAATTTTTAACAAAACACAAAGCATTGGCAATGGTTGTTATTTGAATTTTTGGAAGGTTTTAATTTTTATTTTTATTTTAATCAGTTTGAATCGTTCAATAATTGAATGTTATTTTTACTCGGAAAACCTTCACTTATCTCCTGTCTGTATTCCATAAAGCTTTTTGATCCTTATCTGGGTTAATAGTTTCAATTAAGTCATTCCGACTTTTGTGGATTCTTTTCGATTAACTTAGTTAGGTTTGGCTTTTGATTTTTATAAATTTGATTATATTTTTATGTGTCTGATTTCTGAAGTATTCTATTTGATGTTTCTATGTTTAGTAATTGATCAATTTCTTTGTTCCACCATACCTTGGGTGTGTGATTATGTTAATTTGTTCTTTAAATTTTAGTATCACATCATGTTTATAAGTTATTTAATTTTTTTCAATGTTATTTATCCCTTCTGTTGCTTTTTTTTTAATCTTAAGTTTTCTGTTTATTCTGCATTGTTCAGCTGAGTTTCACAATTCAAAAGTTATAATTTTGTCGTTGCTAGTTATTTAATCTTCTATAACTTTCCATTCCAATTTTACCTACTATTTCTGGTGTTACTATGGAAAGACGGAGTTGTACTTGGGGACTTGATTAACGTGGGCGCATCATCGGTATGTATCACTACCCAAGCAAGACGCAGTTGTCATAATTGGTGGCAGTAACTTGATTGCGACTTAATTGAGTAGCATTCAAATAACTACAACTGATTTGCAACAACTTTCCTGCAGGGCAAAGCTTTATTATCGAGTTAAAAAGATCTCCTCTTGGACAATCATTTTGTTTGGGGTTCTAAAGTTTGCTATGGGCGTTAAAATCTCCTGCTAGTATAGTTGGTGTATGAAATGATTCTTTAGAGTTTTCTTTAGAGGTTCTTTTATATCTTGATTCCGTATTGGTGTTGGAGGAATATAAATAGAAATTATTATTAAATTTTGTATTGTATTTAGTGTCTTTGTTGCTAAAATTTCTATTGGTTCTAATTTTAACAATTTAATTTTATCAAATCGTAATTCGTTTTTGATTCAAAATCCAACTCCACCCTAATCATTCGGTCTACGTGATTGGTGAAATGGTATACTGGAAATTTATACTCTTCATTTGGTTTAATCCATATTTCTTGTAATATTGTTATATCAATGTTGTTTGTGCTTAGGAAGTGTTCAAGATTTTTCTGGTTTCTAATGGTCTGATACTTGTTATATTATGTTGCATGATTTTAGGATTTCGGAATTGCTCCATTTTTATTGATTGTCAAGGGTCAAGGGTTCCGGGTTAGTTAAACCGTTAATCTTTTGAATAATTTCTGTCAGTATTGGTTGTGTTTCGCTTATTCTGTTATTAGTCTGTTGTTCATTATATTTACTTATCGTATCCTGGATTATTTTGATTGTGTTTAGGTTCAACTGTTCCAGTGGATTTTCTTTTTTACGTGATTAGTAGTTTTTTGAATGTCTGTAACCGGTATGACCGTGTTTGGTTTGTGTGTAGTTGTTTTTGTTGTTGTTGTGCAGTCTGTCGTGTTAGTTGGTTAACATTGTTTCCAGTATCAGTAATCGGTCCAGGTACCATGGGAAATCCTTTTGGTGATTGCAGTCTGTTTTGAATATTATCATGTCTCGGGAATTTTCTCATTGCTTCAATAAATGTAAGTCTTTTCGTTGCCATTGCTTGTAATATTTTTTCTTGTCTTACTTTTTTGTTCTTGTTGTTCTTACAGTTCTTGTTATTAGCCTTATGTGGCCTTGCACAATCGATACAACGTGGTAGGTCTCCACTATATTCTATATTGAAATATCGAACAAAACTGTAGTAGAATATATCATCACAATACAATGTTAACTGTATATCTGATCACTCTTTAGATTCTATTTGGAAATCTTCGCTATACACATCGCTTTGATCACTAACTCGCTCGAGATCATGCGCAGGATTTGCTAGGCCATCTGAGCAGCGTTCTTTATGAATTCTCTTCAAAATACACATAGAATCTTAAGTAAAATTTACTCGGAATTCTGAATAAGATTAACTCATAATCCCAGGCAGGTTTTTTCAAGTTCAGAATGTTAAGTCGTGATAATCCTGCATAATCTCAGGTAAAAACACCTCAAAATGTTGCGCATAAATCGCTTGAAAATTGAGATTTCCTGCAAATCTTTGATTTGATTGCATGAAATCCTGTGTAGAATTCGAACAGAGTTTGGTTTCGGTCATAATCCTGGACAATATTCGATCAGGATTTTTGCAAGGATTCGCTCAGAATCACATCAAAGATTTGTTCGGCGTACTTACTGAGCAGGATTCTCTCGGAATCATGAGCAAGTTTTGCACAGAATCTTTAGCAGAATTCGAAGAAAATGATGAGAATAGCTGCTATAAATCACGAGCACGATTGACTGATCAGGTTTCTCAATATTCGCAGATTTGTTGGAACTCATAAGCCGAGTTTAGTGTTCTCAAGGATCTGAGAAGGGTTTCCCGCGTATTTTTAAACATTTTTAGAAAGAATTGCTCAAAACCATAGGTAAGATTAGCTGCGAATCCTTCTGCTAGATTTTATCGAAATCTTGATCAGTATTCGAACATATTTTTCAGAAGAAGTTACTAAGAATCCTGTCCCAAGATTTGCTCAGAATACTCATAATCAAAACATACCGAGAATTCTGAAATGTTCACTTAGACTTCCAATTAGCGATCTGTCCGAATCCTCAGTAAGTTTCACTCGAAGCTTAAAGTAGGATTCGCTATGACCCCTTAATAGAATTTCCTCGAAATCATTGGCAGGATGTTCACGGTTATCTGAGCGGTTATCTAAGTAAAATGTACTTGAAATCCTGAGCATAATTACTTTCAATGCATGGTTCTGTTTTGTCTTCAATTTTTTGACATAACCCAATAATCAACACAATCAATGAGGCAACACCGGTTTCTTGGTCTAAAACATCGCGCATACAACTTTCAATTTGCATTAGCATAAGCACTTTTGATCACCTTGACTGGTTTGTTCACCCAAAATCCACAAAACAACCTGCAGGAATCGTTAAAGCATCAGACTCACCGCGAATCTTTGCCATATTTACTATGAAATCCTAGTATTTTCATAAGGTTTCGCTAGAAACGTGATCTAGTTCATGATTACGTGAATCAGTTAACGGTGTATTTTTGCTTGTTCTCGAATTCATGACTGCAGTTCACGAATTTTTTCCGTCTATTTTTATAAGTATTCGCACAGAAACATGTCCAAGAGTTGCTCAAAATACTTGGAACTATGAGCCTTGCCAAGAATCTTAAGCAGGATTTGATCAGAATCTCGATAAGGTTTTGCCTAAAAACGTCAGTAGATTTCGATCGAAATCCTGAGAATTTCCACTCATAATCCCGAGCATGAATGACTAATATATTGGAAGTCATGAGCAGAGTTTCCTCGAAGTATGAAGCACGAATAGTTCACAATTCTGAGGCGGAAGTTTTCGCAAAACGCTTTGAATGAACATCTGTCAAAGATTCATTGCGAACTAATCAAAACGTCTGGACGGAATTCTGCGCTGTTCTCGCTCAGAATCCTAACATGGATTCATTCAGAATCATGAGTAGTATTCGATCAGAATTTCACTCAGAATCCTGTCAATATTTAATCAAAATAATGAATAGTAATCTTTAGGAATCATGAGCAAGTTTTAAATTAATCTAAGGCTGGATTTATTCAGAATCTAGACAAGTTTTGTCGCAAACCTTTAGCAACATTCGATTGAATTCATCAGAATTCTGCTCAGAATAGCGTAGACGTTTTGAGATATTCGCTGATTCATTGCGAATCAAGATCAAAGTCAACTCGGAGTTCTGTCTGTTCTTTCGAGAAGGAGTATCATTCTCATGTATGATCAAAATTATGAGCAAGAATTGCTTCAAATCATTACAAATAATTACTGCGAATCTTCGGAATGATTTCCACTGAATCAAGAGCAGAATCAGAATAGTCATCATTTGCATTCACTCTGATTCGTTAGCAATATTCGCTCAGAAAACTGAAGAACATTCTCTGCGATTAGATTCTTTAGAAAGATTAAGAACCCCGAAAAGAAATTTTGAAAAGAATATTCGATTAGAATGATTCAGAATTAGGTTTCTCATTATTTGCTTATTAGTTCAGAATCTTGAGCAGGGTTCACTCAAAGTATTGTGCAAAACTATTTCAGAATTTTGAGACGGATTCTCTCAGTTATCTTGAAATATTACGCAAGAATAGCTCCAAATCATGAGTAGCGAAGCTCCCGTTTGCACCTAATTCGCTTAGAATCATTTACTAGGATTCGCTCAGTATTCTGAGAAATATTTTAGTCAGAAATTTGTGACATGGATATGCTTAAAATCACATTTGCCCAAATTTGCTTGAAATACTGTTTAAAATATTCGCGACATCATATGCAAGTTTTGTTTTGAATCATAAATAAGATTTGCCCAGAATATTGAGAAGGTCTAGCTGAAGAGTGATTTGGATTAATTTATTAATAAGTCAATCGAAAACTCTGACAATATTCGCTTAGAATTACCCAGGCTTAGGTCGCTTATTATTCGCTTTTTGAAAGAAATTTTAAGTATGATTAACTCGGACTTCTGAGCAAAATTAGTTCGGAATTCTGCGGCGGATTTTTTTAGATTCAGATTCAAAGATTCACCCATAGTTTCTATGTAGAAAGTCTACATCAGGATACGAAATACTTGATTGGTGTCAGTGATTATCATGATGTCGTGAATATTTTGATCAGTACTTCGCACAATTCTGGGATATGAATTTCACAATATTCTAACTATTTCTCAGAATACTGATCGAATGCTACTTATGATTCTCGGCGAATTCCATGCAAACGAGAGGTTCGCCACTCATGATTTTGAGCGATTGTTGCGTAATATTTTGAGAGAACTGAGAGAGTCAGTCCCAGAATTCTGAACTAGTCTTGCACAGTACCCTGAGTAAACCCTGCTCAAGAGACTGTGGTTTGTTCGTACTGACAGCTCCACCCCCAGAGCGAAGAAGTTCAACACAATAAACAATATCCTCTACCTCTCGAAGAAAGACGAGAGTGACTGACCGTAAAGTGCAGCAGTACTTTAAGATTCTTCCACACCAATTTTCCGAAGAAGATCCTACTGTGTCTGTCGATCATCGAGAAGGGGTTGTCTGTTATTTCCTTCAGGGAAGTGCCGGCGGAAAGTTGCCACCTTCATCAAGAAGTAGCACGCTAAGGATGATGGGGTATTTTGGCCGGACCTGGTCTCGGCCCATTATGACAAGACATCACTAGAGGAGATGGACCGGCTGAAGATAAACGTTACACCGAAGACCACCAACGTCGTTCGGGGAAACCTCAAACGGAGGATCTACTCCCATAATTTCGAGGCCAAAATGGAGGAGCAGCTGATCGCTAAAGCCACGAAAGAACAGAAGATCATGTTACCATCCACCGTTTCATCGGCCTAAGGCTAAAATACAATTGCCATAATTCTGCTCGGATGGGCGTGGAAGCATTCTTGTAGAAGGTTTAACAATCGTAGTATTTAAGGAAAATGAGCTTATCTTGAATTCAGTTTTAGAAGGGGGTCCTAAAAACATTCTTTAGATTTAGAAAACGCTATAAAACCTTCATAAAACCAGCACTAGGGAAGTTCAACCTGTGATAATGGTGAATCAGACTTCTGGGTAGCGATTGGAAACTTCGACCTGAGGTGAAAAAACTACCAGGGACAGCCCGATAAGGTTGTACGCAAACGTGACGTAGGACTACGTAGCAATGTGTAATGAGTGTTATAATCATTTGTTTTAATATTTCGTGACGGTCGCCTTTTGCACAATGTCTACCTGACATGCTGCTCTTGGTGTATGCTTGCTTTCGGAATAATATAGAGGCCATTTAAATGTCCGAGTCTTCTTTGGAATTGTACATAAAATTTAAGGTATGCGGCGAAGGGAAAGCGGAAACTACTTTTTATTTGCAACAGTTCTTGTCAGATTATTGAAATCAATTATCTGCTAACTGGCAACTCGTTACGTGTAATTGGTAGTTAATATTTGATAACATACTTAATCTACAACTAAAACTACAATTTGAAACTCCTAAGGGTGAGAAACGAAATTCCGGATAATCTGGTGAGATTCGATGACACGCAGCGTGCTCTGTGGTGATTGGTAGACTCACTCAATCGCTCTTCGAGTAACTTTATCTCGGCCAGACGGTGGACCTCAGTTGTTCTTGTCCTCGCAGGGGGTGTTCATCCTGAGGAACTTATTCTGAACGCGCTGACGTTTCAGGTGATTTTTGCGCAACTCTCCCAGATTGGCCGTACTTGATGACCGGGAGGATGATTTGTTTGTAGACAGCAAGCTTGTTCTTTAGGGACAATGTAGACCTTCTGTTGATCAATGGGTACAGTAGCTTCAACAGCTCCCGTCAATTTGCTCCCTGAAAACCGGCTTTCTATCCAGGGAAACGCCAAAATAGACAGCTGAATTGGTCCATTCTACCGTTGTGTTGTTCAGGCTTATATCACTATTCTCAGGTCAAGTCAGGACAAGTCTGGGAGAATCGGAGTTTGGGAATAGGAGGTCTGGGTCTTTGCTCCGTTGATACAGATCTTCCATTCAGTGAAGTATTCTGACAGGACATTCAGGCCTCGATGCAGTTTCGCGGTTAGCGCTCTTGTTACCATACCATTGTACACGACTGTGGTATCATCGGCGCACAACGACAGAGATCCATTTTCAGGAAGCGAGGGTATATCCGAGGTGAAAAGGTTGAACAGAAGTCGACCTAGTATACTTATCTGCGGATCGCCGGCGGTGATCTCTTGTGCATCGGAAACTGGACCATGCAGCGAAATACGGAATGTTTTGTCCGACATATATTTTTTCCTTATCTTGACCGGGAAGAGGGGAAGATTGTATCGTTTAAGCTTGAACACCAGACCATCATGCCAAACTTCATCAAAGGGCTGCTCGATGTCGAGAAGTGCCATGGCAGATGATTTTGATACAGACTTGTTCCGCCAGAGGATGTTGATGACTCGATTAAGTTGGCTCGGAAGCCAAATTGTTCGTCGAGCAAGATGTTGAGCTCGTCGGCAGATGAAAGAAGCCGACGGTAGATCGCTTTCTCAAACAGCTTGGATAATTCTGAGAGTAGGTTGATAGGTCTATAACCCTTGGAAGAGGAAGGATCTTTATCAGAGTTTTGGATGGGAATGACTTCAACTGACTTCCAACACGAGAGCAAGTAGCTAAGTCGCAGGCATTGGTTGAAGATCAACGCCAGATGAACGTAGAACTGAGAGCTCAATACCTTAAGCGTTCATGATGTTGTCAAAACCTGGGGCTTTCATGTTCTTTGACGTTTTGATCAACAATTCTTCAGCTGAAATCTCCAACTCTGCCAAGAAGTCTTTGGGACTTAGATGGGTGTTGTTTACAAGCTCGCTAACGGCAGCTTCGTGCGGACTGACGATGTTTTGTCCGAGATTGTGGGACCTGAGGAAGTGTTGACCTATCTCAGCAGCCTTCTTTCCAGGAATTAGCAGGCGATCCTTGGAGCCATTGCTGCCTAGCGGGATCAACGGTGGAATGGGTCTTGGTTTAGTTTTTAAATGTTCTGTCATCTTCCAAATGAAGCATCTTGCGAAAGTGTACCCTTCTTATGTCGTTCACTGCTGTATATGAGATTTCTCTTACTTACATTTGAAGTCTGTGATAGGGAAACTCGTCTACATGCCAAGTATATGCTCTGCAAAACGATATTATAAGACACCACTTAATTTTTGCGTTATTTTAAACAATTTAATGATGAGAATCAATATTTTTCGATATTGACATCGACGCGTAGAAATATTTCCGATCGATTGGGGCAAACATTTCGAAATTTTATAGAGAAACAACTGAGATATTACCGCTTAAAATGTGACCGCTTTTCATGACGATCGCAATAGGATTTTTATTTAAATTGTACCCCAGTATAGAAAACAACGACGTAGTCCTACGTCAAAATACAGAACTCCTCGTAACCTTATTTTGAAACAGGGTAAGTCGATGAAGTTTGGTTCCGGCCCTTATTCCAACTCTATTTTGAACAGTAAACAGTAATACCTTCATTGCCGTCGTCGCAATTCCCTTTACTTAATTAACCGAAATTTCAAGTTATTTTGAAAAGTAACTTTCGCTACAGACAGGGCCCTTGGGTACAAGAAAACACCGGTTCATGGCGACGCAGACAACCGGAAAGGGAGAAATCAATTTTTGGCACTTGAAAATTCCTCCCTCTTCCTTAGTCATTCAGCCTGCGAACCGAATAGGTCCTGGTTGTTGCTAAAACAAATAGCCAGATTTTAGCACAGCGAAAAATTTTACCTTTCAAACTAATTGCAAATACATATCCTCCAAGGAAGCAAGCAGGGCAAAACAGGAATCAGCTAGAACAAAAAGACCAAATTCACCCACCCACGCCCCATCGTTTGCCGTTGGTTGAAAAGATAAGTGTTCTTCCATTCTGTCGCAGGGGTGAGGGGATGAAGCCAGCCGCCACCTTTCGTTCAGTGCTTTCGCGCCTCGAGTACTGTCATTAACGCGAAATCATGACCGCACTTCTACTTTTGTTTTTATGTTTTTATGACATACACGGGCTAGATGTTATATACCGATGTTGCCATGTTGCTGAATCTACGTTTCAGTGTATGGGTTGGGGGGGATGGGAAAGAAGTGGTGATGATATCAACTAGTTGCACTTCCATGTCCCTTTGAGGGTTGAAACAATTATTATGAGCAGAGAAGGGCCACAAAACGCCGGAATGACAGGGATGTGGACCCTGTGAGTAGATTGCTTGGATGTATTAGGGGAGAGCCTTTTGCGCGCCGCCTGCTGCAGCAGCGCATGTTTGCGCATAATCTACAATGTTTTTTCCCTCGGTGAGAGGCTTCTCCGGCGAACGAAGGATATGGGAAAAAGGAGATTCTGTAGTGTTTTGAAGATATAGCAGCCCTGGCAATGACGTAAAATCCTGAAGGATGCTTCAGCACCCAAGAACAAGGTGATCTTGAAAGTTTGATTAAATCCTCAACACATCCTCATCAAGGTGAACTTTGATATTTTTCCGGCTCACTTTGCCCTTTCTCTTGGTTTCTGCGGAAATTCCCCACCGTCATCATCGCTTGCTTTTCAGTCTAAATATTATGTTTCCGCTCGAGCAACATGGATGGGGAAAAAAAATTCCCAAACAAAGAGCCTCCCGGCACGACTCCAACCAATGCTGGTAACGATAACAACAACCACGACGGCCACCGAACCGGTTGCTCCCGAACCGCCGCCACCAACGTCATCGCCATCGTCGGAGTCCTTCCATCAGCAGACGTGTGGAACGGCCAGCTGGGTGCAGAGAGCACCCGGTTTTCATGCGCTGCCATGCTTCCTCTCTCTCGCGCTCTCTTTGGAGTTGACGACCAAATTTGGTGGCACCGAGCATCGATGTTGGCGCAGCTCTCGGCATACAGCCGGAATGACGGACATGCGCAGTACAGGTCCCTGCAAAGGTTCGCGCGAGTTGTATACAAACAAAAACATGTCCCAGCCGATTCGAGCCGGTATTCAGCCGCTAGTTTCGGGTGCTCGGGGTGGAGGGGCACGGTTTGACTGGGAGCAGCGTGGTTTTTTTCCTTTTCTCCGGTTTATTATTGTATGTCCGGGAAGGTGTGATTCGATGGTTGAGGAGAGGATTTGTAGTAGTGAATGGGACGGGAGAGGAACGAACTGATACCGCTCGATTGGGGATGGGAATTTATGATTCGAGTTGATGGGTGTATTGGTGTTATCGAGGCTGGTTGTAGAGAATTGTAGTGGTGGCCAGAGATTCGTATGTTGACATACATAGTTGCTTCTATTTTTTTTTTTCTCTCTCTGCCGGAGTGATTTGCGGGAACCAGTTGTGATGCGTTACCGTATTGTTGGGTGAGTTTGAATGGCATGGTGAAGTCATACACAAATAGAAACACTTAATTTTCTGCGTTATCTAATGCACATAGAGGGAAAGGTGGATTTAGAATAAATTAGTTGGGTCTTTCATGTAAATTTTAGCCAGATATTGCTGGAATCCGGTCTGTTGTATGGAAGATTGCAAAAAATGCTGTATGCTGTATGAAAGATTGCAAACAATAACCCTGTTTACGCTTGCTTTGGCTTGAAATTAAACGGGGGGAAATTCTATGCGTTTTTTCAAATTTATTATCTTTATCTGTTTAGGACTGAAACTTGAATAATCAGGAATCAAGAGTATATTTCATGTGATGATATCGGGGATACTCAAATTGCGTACCCAGGACCAGAGCTGTCGTGCTACAATGAAAAAAGGCAAATTCGCGAGAAGAAACCAACTATCAAACGCTTTTATCATTGTTGCTTCGTGTGGAAGGAAATACAATTTTTCATGCTCTGATATTCATATCACAATGAAAATTAAGATTTTCTTTTTGAATAGGCACAGAAAAAAATGATGAATTTTTACATACGCGTACAATTTCCTCTCGTTCAATTGCAAGGCAACGCAGGCGTGAACAACGAAATACAGTCATCGTTTAATCGCCCAATGAGAGTGACAGACTTTTTTGCGTGGAAAATGTGAGATTTTTCATTGAAATTTACTTTAACCAGCCTTTTTTTTTATTCCTTTTCGGGTATTTTCATCACTGCGACCATTTTTCAGATCTATTGTGATATATCCGCTTTTTAGCTCTGTCCAGGTGACGTACCACTATTGTTAGAAGTGGTCGTCAACGCTTGACTTAGAGCATTATCCCAGCACGGCATTACACTTTGAATGAATTGCACTACTGTACTGGGATTTGTTCTCCAGTGGCATAATAAATGTTCCGAGTCTTCTTTTTCCATGCCACAAAAGCGACATGAATCATCTTGAAGTTTTCCAATCACCTTTAAATGATAGCGGCTCGGACAATGGCCTGTTAAAAGACCAGTATATGTGCTTAGATCTTTTTTAGAAAGATCAAGTATTTTGCGAGTCATAGAAACATTTGGAGTAATGAACTGCTTTGATTGCCTAGCTGTGAAAGTGTTGTTCCAGTTTTCATTCACTTTCGAAGATTCCCAGGCTTTCAGCTCCATTCTAAGAGAAGAAGCAGATAAACTACAAAAGGGCTCAGGTCCTTCGAACTGAAGAGACGATCCGAGTCTTGCTAGTGTATCGGCTCGTTCATTTCCACTAATTCCGCAGTGACCAGGAACCCAGTATAGATTGACTTGATTACGACAAGACAATTTTTGAAGTGATTGAACACATTCCTAAACATGCTTGGATGTGCATGTTGCTTGTGCATGTGCATGTGCATGTTGATGTCTGACATAATACATATATTTGAATGTATATAGTTCCTACGCAAGCATATAGCAGAACATTCCAGAATTGCTTGAATTTCAGCTTGGAATAAAGTAGGCCACCTGCCCATTGGAATTGACATGTCTATCCCTGGACCAGTTACTCCTGCTCCAACTTGATCGTTCATTATTGAACCATCTGTAGCCTTACTTTTGTCTCTTTAAATTTTCCTTCACGAGTTTTCCTTTTTTCTTTACTAACAAAATATCTGAGAACGATCTCATTAGAAAAGACGATCGGTTCATTTATATATTTGACGTCAATGAGTTTAGTTAAGTTACAGTTATATTACATAGTATGTCACTCAAACATATATTGAAAGATAATAAAGGGTGTATTCAATAAAAACGGCACACCGAAAATCTTCTTTAACTCTTGAATCAAGAATAAAAACTTGAAAAGTTGTGTAAATTTTATTCATGTCAACAATATACATCTCCCATGTTTCATAGTTATTCTTACAGTAGCTCCTGTTATTTCGAGGAAACAAGAGATTGTTTGTAAAAATAATGTGTGCACTTACACTTCAAAGGCGTCCCACCGATGAACCGCCAAAAAGCTTGGAATTGTAAATACAACTGCGTCTCGTTTGATAAGAACCTTCAAGGAGCGTCTGACTGCCCAAATGAGAAAAGGTAGTGGTCGTAAAAGTGGACCAATGGACAGTAAAATGGCCAGGAAAGTGGCGCAACAGTTCAAGAACCGTCCAAAAATATGAAATCGAGATGTCACTGAAAAGTACAAATTGTCAGTCGGTTTTCTACAGAAAGCCATGAAGCGTATTGGGTTACATGTTTGAAAAGTGCAAAAAGCACCAAACCGGAATGAAAAACAAAACATCACCGACATCCGTCAACTTCCTAGCCAGAATATTTTGTTACCATGTCTAGTGTTTCGGAGGATGTTGCGCCCGCGGACGGTTTGTTTTGCGTGAGCTGTCACGGTTTTTTTAATCTTTCTATCGCGATTGTAAATTTTGAAATCAGAGTTACGTCTCTTCTTCTGGACTTCAATTTAGCTGGCCGTCCGAAGGTGGAGAATGTCTTGTGTCAAGTAAAAACTGCATGATTTTGAAGCGTAAGAAAATTGTGTAAAGTGATTTTTGTGCATCAGGAAATAAGTACTGTTAAGTGAGAGTCTTGAACGAGTTGGACTGAACTGGAAAGGATGTTCTCGCAAAAATCCTTTGATGGACAGAGGGCGCTAGGTCTACCGCCGACGCACCGATCAGGCATTCTCCTGGAAGTGGCAGAAACATCGGAGTGGTGTGTGCTAGTCGCGTGATAGGTAGTTTGAAAACCAAGCTGGATAGCACCTATTTCCAAGCGGTACAAGCGGTTGAGCGCGAAAGGAGAGTTCGATCTCTTGTTTGAGGAAGGTATCAAGCGTCAGTACAGGGATCGGTTCCGGCATCCTAGGCTGTTGATCCTTGCGCTGCCGAATGAGTGTCATGTGAAGATGTTTGTTTGTACTTCGTTGGAGCCATCAATACTATCTTCCTGGATGTGAACTGGTCGAAGAAGGACACTGTATCGTTCGTGGTAGATAGTAGTATTTATACTGTGCAGTCTATGCATAGTAATCGGGTAAGATCCTACCATAATATACTGTATATTGTTCGAAATTCAATTGTTTACATATATCTATTATAGTTTACTACAAACAAGTCGGTGCATAACACGATTTAAAATGAAAAATATTTAAAATTACTATAATGTTCAACTTAACATGGCTCGGAGTCATGAGCCAGAAAAGGCTAGGACAAGAGTTTGAGCTATTAAGGAGTTCATCACTCCTAACGACCTATATACCTTTGAATATGCATTCGCCTTCTCGCAATGAAAAGCCCCCCGCTTAATCCCATCTAACTTCCAACTCCAGATGTCTATGGAGGTAGCATGAGTTTTCAACATTTTCTTAAGTAGACGTTTAGTCAACACTTCCCTCCCATCCCTTGCTGATTATCAGGACCTGGCCAGGTGTTGTGCAAAGAGATCGATGGATGAAGAACCTGTCACACCCTCTTTTGGCGCTTCCATCGTCTCTACAACAGCCGACCCACGATTATGTATGGTCGGAATATGCTATATGCTATGCTATGAGGCTTTGAGCTATGTTGTTGATGTTTTTTTCGTGTCTTTATTCTTCAGTCGATATAGATTCCGTGTATTTCGTGAAGTGAATTATTCCGGTGAATGTTTTAGCGGATTGTTATAATTTTAAGTTTTATTTTTTCTGTGTAGTATCTACGTTACGAAATCATTTAACACACACATTCAATGAGTAGGATTTTTAAAAACGACTAAATCTGTTAGTGAACGTCGTTACGTAACTCTTTCTCTGGATTCTGATGTGCTGTACAATCGGCTCGTACAATGGTCAATTCATCGCTGCCGTGTATGCTGGATCTGGCGTCCCCAGTGGTGCCATGTTTTTTTGTATGGGGATGCAATTAGGAGTGCAAATCCTCTGACAAGTTATCTTTCATGGCCCGTACTTATATTCTTAAACATTCTTCTCTTTTCAGAGAGCGATAACCATAGGCCATACGGGGTTAGGGCCATAGTTAATGCTTAGGTCCCAACCATTTGAAGAGCAATGGACCATCAGTTAACCGTCTTGGACTCGATGCTCCCAACGACCACTTTTAAAGAAATTTTGGTTCTGTACACTAAACAGGACATTGTGTATAACTATGCTCTCCGACTATTAATTTTCATTTTCGTTTGAGGTTACGTGAGTTCCTCGTGTCTTGTTAAAGTGGATACCAAATCCTCCCTATCTGCAACGATTACATGGACGCGGCCAGATGAGCGATTGAGGAGTGTCTTCGTGGAGATTATTGCGTGAAGAAACGTATCAGTAACTATATACGTTCATGGTAGCATGCAATGTCTCCAACGAATTGTTCCTAATCGTAGCTCCATACACGAGGTGTGCAAACGTCAATGCTAATGCTAATGCTAAAAAGTCTAGTGTTTCGGTTGTTCTAAAGAAGAAATTATCGAAATTTGCAAAGAAGTTCCTGATCTGGCAGGCAATTTGCGGATGTCGTGAAATAAGCGTTCCTTTCATCACTTCCGGAACAACCCACGATGCGATTTAGATGGAAGAGTGCCTTAAGAAGCGTATGTTGCCATTCATTAGGAAGCACAAAGTATCAACTCTGTTGATCTAGCAACCTTTCACTACGCAACCAGATCTAGCAACCTTCCAGTACGCTGCGGTTTTTGTAGCTAGGAAGAAGAAATGGGTCTCTCCAAGGTAGTCTACGAATCGCGAACCGTAGAAACTGACGTTGAATACAAACATTAATTGTTATGTTATGTATTCTCCGTGCGTGGAGTAACGATTATGATGTAGAAGGGGATATTGGCTCATCACCATGAGGCACCAAGAGTGAACATTAATGTTTTTAGGCTAGAATGAAAGATATGAAGAGAAAGTTGAAAATTCCGTCAGTGTGCGGCAGGTTGGAAATAGAACAGATGTTTTTTAGGAAATTGAGCGAAAAGGGCATGTGTACAGTGGTACTCGAACCAAAGACGTCCATTTTTTCCAACAATTGTTCAATTGTTAACGCGCAATTGATGACACCATTGTGCAGAAAATAATCTCAAGCATTCGCAACCAAAGCCAAATAGTATTTGGTCAAAAAGAAATGAAACATATTTCACAATTGGAATGATCTCACAAAGTTCTGCTATTCCATAGCTTCAAGAAATATTTTCCAAGATTTGGTCAAAACTATATGGAATTCCTTGGAACTGTGAACGCCCTTGTTACAATTTTCTTCAAACACACTTCCTATACAGAACAGCAGTTAAAACTTAAAGGAAAGTTTAAAAATTTGGCTTGTGAGAATAAAAACAATGCTCATGATGAAATTCCTTAGGCTCTGGTTAACACCAAGTAATCGGTCAAATTCTTGTGGAAATATTGAACCATAGAATAATTCTTTCGAACTTGCGAACAATTATAAACATGAACAATGGTTACGAATCCGGATTTTTTCGGCTTCTGACTGAGTCATAGTAGTTGAAATACCTCCTTCTGTATTCCTATTTGAGAGATATCTTTGATTTGTGGATCTCTCATGGTTTTTGTGCTACGATAATTAGAATAAAATAATCATTATCATTCAAGGTAATATGTCTGAAGATTGAAATCGTCGAACAGGTTGAACTTTTTGTCACGAAACGTTTCTGGCTGCACAGCAAACATGATATGAAAGTTAAGCCTGAAAATTCGTAGTTTCTAAAATATGGGTCATCAAAAATTTGAAATGGTGATGTAAATCTGCCATGATGGCGGTCATTTGTGGATGACCGCACGGTAAAGTTTTCCATTTTAGCTTCTCCAAACTCTCTTGCTACGATTATTTGAATGAGTTTGAACGTGTTTGGAACTAACTTTACATTAAGGATTATTATCAAACAGTTCAGCTGTTCAGATGACCGAAATCGACGGTGGTAACTAAGTTGTCGTTATTGTTTTGTATTTACGTGATTTTCAGCATGACACTGGTTCGTCGGAGACGACCTAAACCATACATATCGAACCCATCAACTCATGGGCAGGGACCAACGGATTCATTTCCCTTTCGAAGGAAGACGGGATAAGAGATTTTTCGTCTCTGAAAATCCCAAACCCTCAGACTGGAAATGACACCAGACCAATTGGGGTAAAAGTGTTATAATGTGACATTTTACCTCTACATATAACATTCAAGTTAAGTGTATTTTTCATAAATTCAATACACTTTTTGAGGACGCAGTAAACAATATTTGACGCTAGTTTGATAGGTCTTTCTTTTTCTCGAAACTCATCAAAACCGCAATCACGAAACCAACTCATCAGAAAAAAATATCCGAGTAGCACAAAATGAGAACGTTTAGTGAAACAAGCCAAGATATTCCACGTAAGCATTTTATAGCTTTACTGAAGCACCATAATAACTTTTTTTTCCCTTCTCTCCCAAATCAACAACACTAGACGTTCGATGCGGCCGCTAGTTGCTGCCTGCCGGCTACGTGCCATCGCCGATACATATTATGTTCTATGCTGTAGCGCTGAACACATCCATCCAGGCCCGCTGTGCTAGCCATCAGCTTCACAACAGCACAATGCCAATACACACAGGACGTGGAAAGCATGCTTGAGCTATCCGCTGACAAGTGAGTCCTCTTCATCTGTTTGCACGTATGGGTGTTTGTGTCAGAATGTATATACAGCAAACACCAAACAAGTGAGAGAGACAACACAACCACCGCGCGATAAAGAAACGGTTCGAATACCACCGAACCAACACAACACACGAATCGGCTCCACCGTCGTCGTCGTCGCCGTCGCCGCCAAACCAGCCTGACCGAGAAAGCCCTATCCCGCGCGCGGTCGTTGATCTTGCCTGCCTACCCCATTCTGGAAAGACGGCATTCTCCGCACTATGTACTTGTGGGCATCCTCCTACCGTCGTCAGACCACAACAACGGCACCCACCACAGTGAGAGTGGCATCGCAGTAGTAACCACTATCAACATCACCACCACCCAGAGCTAGCCAGTAGAAAGGCATTTGTATTCGCACGAGTTTGTTCCTACGAACATTCTTTTTGGACTACTGAGACCTCCGAAATATCACTTTCCACCCTGCGCGATGATAGCAGCAGACTGACAAAGAAAGTGATGTGGTCCCGGCAACCGAATGCGAAACGACATCGTTCATTGCAAGGGACTGACTGAATGAGGTGACTGGGTGCGTGGGTGTGGGGACGACAAGCGGTTGCAGCACCCCACGTAGATAAGTAGAACGCAATTCACCTTCAACAACAATGGAGGTTTGTGTTCCGCGAGTGGAGAAACCGTTAGACCCAGACAGGTTTCCCAAAGCCAGCGGAGATGTCGTCGTCGGGCTAACCTCCGCGTTCGTCGGCAGTCTGAATTAATCTAGATGATTTGTGTCAAGTGTTTTTTATGTTCCTATTGAAGCTGATGACTGGGAAGACTGCGAAAATTTCTCAACGGAATAGGGTCGGTCGTTCGTCAACAATGTTTCAGCATTATATACAGTCTCCTGCACAAAGAACGCTGAAAGCTCTCCCAGTATCTCTCTCTCTCTCTGTCTCTTTCTATGTAGCCGGAAAAGGTACGATACAGTGAAGGTTCAATTTCGATTCGCTTCGAGAATTGCTTCGGTTTCGGACAGTGAGAGGGTGAATAATAGTTTCTTTTTCGATGCAAAGGCCAATACTTTCTTTAGCTGGTATTAGCCTTTACTGCCCGACAGCGACAGCGCAGAGTAAGACAATACTAGAGTGTTACTCAATATTTTGAAACGCGGTGTTTCATACACAGTTTGTCCCCGACATTTTACTTGGGCTGAGTTTAACTTCACAATTCCACAATGTTTCTGTCAAGCTTTATAATTGTAAGTTTATTGTTCATTTTAAACAAACATTGATAAGGAGATAAATTTTCATGTTCCGTATCATATACTGAGGCATCAAGTTTCAAAGGTTTCGGGTCAAAAAATCCTTTTCGATGTATTGACTAGCGGAATAGCTTCATTTTGGTCTATGGACACACGGTTAGGTAATATATCTTCCTTTTCAGAGGTGTGGGTCATCGAGAACTCCGCCCGCATAATCAGAGCATTACTGAACTATTTAACTTATTGTTGAGGATCACATCCATTATTTACGTCATTTACACTTATAGTTGATAATCATAAATAACAATCTCACTATAGTTTCTTATATCAGATGATAAAAGTCAAATAACAATATGCTGAATAGGCGGTTAAGTTAGGTTACCATAAAAATGGCAATTTTCACGAACAAAATTTTAGCTGTACTCTATGTCAAAAGTTAGTATATAATCAGACCGAGTGCAGACAATAATAAACCTTTCAATGACAATATGGCAAACAATAACTATGTGTTAATGTAGAGGTCGTATGGTGAAAATGAGATTAAACTGTTCGATACAATAACATAAAATGTGATAATATATCTTATATTCGAAATACAGTTTCGACTATAAAACAAATTGTTTTTCGTTATGCGGGCAGTATAGATTATAGACCTTGAAATCAACAACCGTAATAAATGGTTTTCCGCTATATCTACATGCGCGAAATCCTCATATTTATCTATAAACAGACGTTGAGCAGTAACTCTTCATTTTCAAGCATGCTAGCTCATACGGGAACTTCTGTGCGATGGATACGAAATTTTAGTTTGTTTAAATTTTGAGACGAATTTCACGATGTAGAAAAGTAGTAGAAAAGATATAACGAATCAGTCGAGGTTACTGAATATAACATATTTTAGTCAGTATCAATAAGCAGCACCAATTAATGACGGCTGTGTTCGTGAACGCTACAAACAGAAAAGGCTGTAGCGATCAAAATTTTGAATTATAATTGATGCCGTTCTCTTAATCGTGCATTTGAAAAAAAATCCTGAAACCTGAACACTCCTCATTTTGTAGGTATGATGCCTTTATTTTGCTTTTGTCATTTGTACTTAAGATATAAAAACATAAGTATGATGATGGCCCTAGCCAAGGATGAAGGGTTTGACGATGATTCGTCAAGTGTCGATATAACCAATCTTTTGATTAAAACTAATAATTATAGCTGAGATATTTCTATTAATTCTATTTAGTCGAGTTATTTGTACGAGACACTGAAGAAGTCTGCACATTGTAGACGAAATACGCGAATCTGTCGAAGATTAGCAAAGGTAGTTGGAATTAAATGGAGAATACTAATTTTTCTTCTAATTAATTTTATTTTATTTCTTCAAAACTAGATTTAAACAGTTGCGCATGATTTAACTACAGTTCCCTATCACAATAGTTAGAGGGACCGCGAGGGTTTAAGTACGGGTCTACACTAACAATTTTAGCACTTACAAGACCCCGAAACCAACGTTCATCTGCGTAGATTAGTTATATTTAGTTATGTATGATTACTAACTTTTCTTTTATACATTAATTGTTATTTTATGATGTTGAAGGAGATGTTCGCTCATCACCATGAGGCACCAAGAGTGAACAACAATGTTTTTGGCTAGAATTGAAAGATATGAAGAAAGTTTTGATAGTTCCGCTATCAAAGCGCTATAGTTCAGCCTGTTGAAGTGGCGGACTTAGTCCGTGCTTTAACCTACCCGCAGTGGGATGTTAGGCAGAAATGTCGTTGGTTCGAGTACCACCGTACACATCCCCTTTTCGCTCAATTTTCCTAAAACATCTGCTATGTTTCCGAGCCTGCCGCACACTAGCGGAACTATCAAAACTTTCTCTTCATATCTTTCAATTCTAGCCAAAACATTGTTGTTCACTCTTGTGCCTCATGGTGATGAGCGAACATCTCCTTCAACATCATAACTTTTCTTTCCTGCTTCATTGTTACTCTTGGTGGTAGGCGAAAGTGTCTATTAGAATTCTTTTCATCAACTCACATTAACAATTACTTTGTTAGTGTCTCCTTTCTAATTTCTTTTTTCTTCTCTTCTCTCTCCCTTATTTTTGCTGCCAATAACGCATGATTATTGTCTGAACTGCTTTAGTAAGGAATTGGGTGACGTTCCGCCAGGTTGGTTTATTATTTAAAAATATTGGAAGTAGTAAATCCAGATGCATTTGGCGCAACGAACTTTGAGAAAGTATATAGGACAAGCTTGAGTAAGATTACATGTCAATTCGAAAGGTGTTTGCCAGAACATTCGGACCTGTTCCTTACGAAGATGCTGATGAAATGAACTGAAAACAAAAAGATCTAGGGGAGGTTTTTAGGAGGATCCAGAAGTACCAGAGGATTCAGGAAAACCCATACTAATTGTAAACGGAATGGGTCGAATCTTAAAAATATCTTGTTGCAGACTAATCCTTAGAATAAGTGGTGGTAAATAGTCTCTAGGAAGGTTTGAAGAAGTTCATAAAAGGCCGGTAACTCTTACTCAGTGAGGCTGTTATTTGGCACGATTGAATGCGATCTACGCCGAAACTGAGTAACTGATCCACTAGGTTATTGGTAGAGTTAGTTTTTACAAAACTGAGTCATAGATCACGTGCTGAGCCTGATTCATAGGTCAACTGCGTCGTTTAGAAAATCTGGAGGATGATCACAATAAGTGTAATGGCACATATGAATAGTCCTGGTCGACCCAGGCGTAGTGGTTAACATCCATACCTCTCATGCCAAAGCCACAAGTTCAAATCTCACCCCTGGACAAGTCACTAAAAAACATCCAAAAGGTTAGCAGAAGCAAATAATTTCCGATATCCATGCGAAGCGCTAGGAGCGGACAGTAATTTTATTGTCTGTCCGCTCCTAGCGCTTCGTATGGAGATGGGAAATTATCTGCTTCTGCTAACTTCATCAAAGATCGTTACTTCCGCGCTGGGGAGAATACAAAAAATATCAATCAAAAGTATCCAAAAGGTGTTAAAATGACTACGATGGAAGATGAACCAACAGAAAAAAAATGCTTGAGAATTTTTGAGGAAAAAAGGACAAGATCGGACGAAGTTTATTAGCAGTATCTGAGAGATGTATACAGAACGACCACTCACGAGACGCATCTGAACTTTTCTGAAAAGTTCTGAAAAGGGAAAAGGGAAACTTTTCTGAACTTGAAAAATGCAGTCCATTGGCTAAATATATTTTAACCGTATGAGGAGTGATTGTGGCAATAATTTATTATTACTTAGATGATGTTGCGAAATTCACCCTACTACCTTATCACTCATTTTCTCTTAGGCACAGTAAACAGATCAACACTATTGAAATGTGTATATGCAATATAGTAGGCTTTTGCATCCACTGATCGCACACGATCGGTATGACTTTAACCACCTCTATGGGATAGAGACGGCCGGATGTAAATAATAAAGCAGTTGAAATTAAACCATGGTCGCGTACGGTAGCCCTGTCTAATAAAAACCAGTGTGTTGTTTGATCGCCTTTCAAATCTATGTTTTGATTGTGAACATATCGCCGCAAGGATTCGGACGTTCTGTGTGCGTGAACAAGGCGTTTCATTGCAACCATCGCATAGTTAGCTAGGCTGCAATGCACACCTACATAAGGCGGATATTGAAGGTGGACTGTTTGTTAGAGATAAACAGCTCAAGATCCCAATTCTGCTAGGACACACCGCTGCTGTGTATGAAAATCACTATAAGCTAGGAACAACATGATTTCATGAGATATCCAGGATAATCGATTTGGTGATTTCATTATAATTTATTTTATTAATCTTTAGACAGAATGAGTTATTGCTCCCTTAGCTCAGTCGGTAAAGGCGCAAAGCAAAGTAAAAGCAAAATCAGGTGAAGGTGAAGGTGTTTGATTCCTGGTATGGTCTAGGAATGTTTCTTAGAGATCAATTAATAACTGAGGAAATGCATATAAAGTACCACGTTGAGATTAAAACGCCCAGAAAGAAGTGAAAACTTCCCATTCAACATGTTTAATATAAGTCCGTGAAAATATTAAATTTTTAATATTTCTCAATGCTACAAGCATTTGACACGGTTCGTCCACGCATTCTTCTAACGCGAAATATTTCTCAGAATCATGTTTTAGGCAAATATGACGATAAACCCCCCCCCCCCCCTTCCAATTTCATCTGATATTTTTTTCAAATGTGAACTATTTGTGAATGCCAATTTAAAAATAAAATTGTTTAGGCGTGTACCCAGTGATATTCCAAACTAATTATTTTTTCGAATTAAAATAAACGTTAATCAGCGGTAAAAAGGTCACCTGTTCAAGACACTGAGACGTACAATTTGTACACTTGACGTTAGCTAATGAGCGTTACTTAGAACAATCCGAGTGCATCACACATGACACGTAACGAAGATTGTGGATCTATAATCTTGCAAGGAGCACAGCAAGCCCGTCAGCAATGTTCGACTCAAGGGAAACTGCGTTTTAATATAAAAACAAAGTCACAAAGGCACTACAGCAAGGTTGACGATGGATAACATGGATAAGAATTTGAGTTGTTTTGTAATTTAACTGTAAATATAATTGTGTTGGTCTTGGTCATATGTTGACAGCAATTTTCAGCTTTCTCGCAGACGGGAATATGTGTGAAATGTGTGGAATGTGTTCCATTGCTTTAAGAAAACAGATAAAGCCTTCAATTGAAGATACTGGAAGAGACTTTAATGAGAAATGTGGTGAAGGTACACCTTCAGATAAATCGTCCACTGCTGCAAATGACACATCGGTTGCACGGATTTGTAATCTGTGATATGGATGTACTGTACATTTCATGAATTCAATATGGGAAACGTAACTATAGGATTTTAAATGTTATTTAAGTTACTTTCAAAAGTGTTCTATCAAGAACAGTAAGTCTTATTCTGCGTGCCGTGTGTGTCGACACGACTCGCTCTCACAGACGCGGTGACAATTGTCGCCTCGTGTGAGGTGACTCTCCATTTGATTTGTACGGAGAGTCACCTCACACGAGGCGACAACTGTCACCTCGTATGTGAGCGAGTCGTTTCGACTACACGCCACGCAGAATAAGGCTGAGTGTTAATTGAATGTTTCAGAAGATGTGTAGAAAGATTTCCATTCGATTGATGCAAAAGCTGAAATGCATGAATTATTTACGTTTACAAGCTGACTATTTTCACGACGCTCCCAATTTTAGATTTTCCAATTTGTAACCCTATATTATTCCAACATCAAAAAACCATACCGTGGACTACTGAACTAGTACAAATAGAGAATCAAGAAACTTGGATACCTGCGGTTCAATATTTTCTAACCATGAAACAGTAAAGCCTGATTCTCTGAGGAATTAAAAAGAACTTATCTTGGGTATTTTTTTTTTTTTTCGTTAGGCCGCATCTAACATTTAGAGACTGACTTTGATTACTTTCTCTTTCATTCATATTCCAATCACCTTTACGTTTCTCATTCTACTATTTGTAGGGTATGCTAGCCAGCACTGCAGTGTTTCGATCTGTTCTAAAGATTCCCTCGAAAGTTTTATAATGGCGTTGTAATAAATGAGCAAATGAGAGCGAGGCAGAAGAGAATCTCTCAATGTTAGATTCGCCCTTGTGAAAAAAAAAACCCTAGTAATGTACTATTTCATTCCTCAGAGAATCATGCTGCATTGGTCCAGGATTCCAGGATCAAAATTCAAACTATTTGCCCAGCGAACCATTATCAATTCAACTGTGTTGCTTTTGCGATATTGAGCCTTGGTTGTTAAGACTTTGACATCTTATTTTACAAGACATTCTATGCACATGAACTTCCAAAAAAAAGTACTCTGTCCATAAATACGTTTGAAATTTTTAGAAATTAATACTATTGAACGTTTTTAAAATTCCCAACCTAAAATTGTGTAGCACAACCTTGGAAAGCTCTCATTTACCAACTATGACATTGCATCTAGAGCACCGAACAACTGAAAAACATCAAGAATACCTAGTTGAAATAAATTGAGAAAACTAAACACCTTCAATAAAACCGAGTCGCCACTGTACTAACTGGGGGCCCCCTTTTGCTTTTGCCTATATTTTGCCTTGCGTTTGTGTGTGCATAAAGTTACCGTTTTATGTTTTGCTGCTTCCTCCTTTTAGCAAGAGCCGTCGTCGCGTGTGTGCTGTTACTGTGTGCTGGTGCCTACTGGCTTCCTTTGCCGCTTGCTAATATGCGTACGACCGACGTGTACACACTCTTCTCTAATAACCGAGTCTACTCTACAGGCGAGAAGAAAAGCACACAAGCACGCTTCACCCGTTCTTCGTTTCACCAGCTTCTTTTTTTCGCTTCTGAACGATGAAAGAATTTTTCCGGACACTCTTTATTGATTATGTCTTTTCACATCGAAAAATCACATCAAATTCACACTTTTCCAACGCCACCTATTTCACCTCTAAACACATCGCTGGCAATATTCTACACATTAAACTAACATTGATCTGTACACTATCTATAGATACCACTTCTTGCCTCTCATAGTAGGCTGAACCACTTTCTTCCGAACTCACTTGGGGATGGGGAACCGACTCACTTTTGATTTGCACACGTCAGTTGACGAGGAAGTACTTTTTTTCTATAGTCAGCAAAGCGCTTCACCTCCGAGAATGTCCCCGCTATAGGAAGGTGCTACTACTCTTGGTACTATGGTTGTACTATTATTCACTGACGGTGGTGAAGTGACGTGTAACCAACGCCGCTACTCGGAGCGCTTTGTGAACGTCGCTGCTTGCTGACTGACTCGATGGCTGTGACTGTTTGCTGCTTGGCTTGGCTCGCTCGCCTGGCTTGACTGGTTCTTCCACCCATCGGCCATCAGCGACGACGGCGGCGGCATTGTTGGTGAGGCGCGCGGATCACATCACGACGACGACGACGATGACGATGATGATACTCGCCGTATTTTGCAAAACAAACTCACACATAGCCGATGCTTCCCAGCTGCACTACACTGTGCAATTCCACGCTGTCTCGTTCCTGCTCACGAAACTCGGAAGATACCTACTCTTCTACGGAATCAGATCGCTCAATACCGTTTGGTTCTGTGTGAGAGCTGTATTCCGAACCGATGAAAAAAATAATAATTACCATTGCACATCGCCTTTGGAAGAACGCATGTGGTGCACGCATACTCTCTCACGGCAGGCTCTCTCTCAAACTTTTTCACACCATCGCGCGTGATCACGGGACGGACGCATCGCATATGTGTGCAAAATGTGGGGAGCGCCTGAACGCGAAGGAAAACATAAACCTGCTGATTGCTGCTGCTGCTCATAAGCTGATCGTGGCTGCTGGTGGTGGTGGTAGTGGTGGAGTTCTGTACCGTCAGGGGATGAAAGCTGGCAGTTCCAGCTTGAAAGCAACGACGGTGCCGGGTACCTTTCGACACATTCTGTAGCTGGAACTGGATGGTTATTTGTTTGTTTGTTAGTTGCCGTCTACCACTACATTCGTGAGCTTTTGTCGGTTGAGTTGGAATTGAGGTTTTGATGAGGGAAGAATTTTTCGTCAAATTAAAAGATTACTCTTTGTTTAGGTGAACTTAATGTTTGGTTTCATTCACTGCAAGCTGTAGATTTGATAAAGCTCTGAAAGCGAAAAGGAATTTCTAGAACGATATTCAACACGGACAGTTTTTCTAAATCAGTGTAGATCTATTGATGACCTTTTTCCAATAAAATAAACCAGAATAAAATTTGAAATGAACATTCAACAGATCTACAATTCATTTTAGGTAAAATAAGCTATCCTCAAATTCTTAGCTAAAATCGGGTGTTAATTTGTTTCAAATTGTAGGATTAAAATAGCTCCTGATAAATTGAGCCGCAAGCATATCTAAAAATTGATAATTAAAAGAGATACTTCATCCTGTTAACTTTGCTTTCGCGGATTGTTTTGATTCTTTCTTACCACGCTGCATTTGCCATAAACTTGAACATATTGGATAACCTGAGAAGTGTAGTAGGCTTTCGAGGACACCAAGCTTCTTTTCTAAGCAACCATTTTGCTAAGCGAGGAAGCGGCAAGAGACTAGGAACAAATGTATACGAAATTTTCGGGAGCATCATGCAAGACAGTTTAGTCGTGAAGCTAATCTAGAAGATGTATTTAAGCGGCTGTTGATCACATCCGATCCAGTCATTTCAATGATGTCAAAAAAAAAATGACAGAACAAGAGAAATCAATTTGCCAGAAAAAGCGCATGCACTAATCAACAATCTAATGTAATTACTTTTAAGGATTTTTAGTTTTAAAGAAATTTTAAAGAATTAAATATACTTGCGATCGATTACATTTTTTTATAACTCATAAATGTCGGTCTTAAGCATAAACTTGGGTCTATTCATGAATGCAAGTTCGTCCCATTCGATCGATTTTTTATTCAATGTAGTTGTCGAACGGGTTTCTTCCTGATTTTATGATTTAAGGCATTGCCAGCTTTATCGGCTTTACCCAAAAGAAATTTTCACAAAACAAACTAAACCGAATATGTTATGAAATACTAAGAGATTTTTACATTTGGTTTATTGGCCCTTTGATAATGAAAACAATAATTCACTTTGCACAGGTTTTGTACCTTTGGTTTGTGTTTAGATGAGACATTTGGAAAATATATAAATATATAACTCATACATTTCCATTTTCCATTTTTATCGATTTAAATTGAACACAATGCTAATATTAGCTCTTTATTGAAATATGACGCTTTACTCGTCATTGTCATCAACATTTAAGAAAAACTCAAGAATTTTATTTTAAAAATGACATACATTCATAGTACCATTTAACCCCAAATTCTTCTAAATTCCCCAGAACATTTATATACAAAAGAGACCTTTTGTCTTTCCCATTCATATGCAATCGTATTTGTATCCCCGATT
This sequence comes from Aedes japonicus, assembly GCA_034211315.2. NCBI lineage: Eukaryota > Metazoa > Arthropoda > Insecta > Diptera > Culicidae > Aedes > Aedes japonicus. The sequence goes on from JASCZW010000642.1 coordinate 267,105, forward strand.
TTCACCCTTTAAAAAATAATGTAATTTGAAAAAGTCGTAATTTTTGGACTAAAATCACGATATCATTTGAACGGATGCATAAAATTACATTTTTTCTTCATCAAAATGTGTGTTTTAACGAGTTCTAAAAATTTGCTGAAAACACCGTTTTCATAAAACTTAAAATAAAAAAGTTAGACAAAAAACACTATTTTTTTCAGTGCCACCCTACTCTTAAGCATAAAAATGATCATAACTATTGACACAATAGACCTACGGCTATGATTTTTCGAGTAAAGTTGCTTTAAATTTAATGAGGAACAACTTTGTCGAACACAGTATTGCTTTTTATCAAGAAATGAGAAAGATAGAATTTTTATTTCAATATATTCAAGGACCACCCTAACTTAAACTGATTTCAAATTAAAGTCCTAATTATAAGCTGCAACTTTGCTGAAGACAGTTTTGTTCTAAAGTTGCATCTTCATAGTGAAAATAATTTATTCCTGCTAATTTTTCATTCTGGCCCAGTGTGCATTGACTGCGAATGTCAACACAGTAAGACTAAAGTATCCAACGGCTTGTTACTGTTTCGTTACTTTTGTTCCTTCAAATTAGCGTGAGAACGATTGACCACCCAAGGTTGCTACTCCGTTACTGTCAGATCAGCTGTAATAGCACAGCGGACCAACAGATGATGTTTGGAAATAACAAACTTCGTCAACCAACAGGTGATCCTCAATTGGGGTAGTCCCGGCGCCAGCCTCGCTCGAATGCAGGTCAAATAAAAAACCCAAGTAACATTGCCAAAACCATCCAGCTTTATTAAGTTTTATTAAAGTTTTATGTACGGTACTGGAAATCAATTTGGTTTTATTATAGTAACAAGAGGTGCCAATAGGTTGTATATTTTAGTCAGGTTTATGAGAGCCTACACAGCTTCTTTACAACGATCTTGAAACCTTGTCTTCTAAAATTCTTTTAACTCCTATCAAGGGTTTTATTTCGACTTTATGAACTCGTTAAATGCTGTTTTGAAATGCCGTTTTAGGACTCATTCATATTATCCTAATATGGTCAGTTAAAAAAGCATTTTGAAACCATTTTACCTCCAGTGAATCCATTTAACGGCAAATTGGCATTGAGGGAAGTCACCAAATTACCAAATAGTTTTATAGTAGCCATTGCGAAGATAAATTGGCATTTTTGGGAAAACTGTGATTTCTTTCAATCGCCATATTTGGATATAAGAAATCATTGAGATGTGAAAAAAATAAATACACAAAACATTAAATGTAATGCAAATGAACTGTAGATCGGCGACCGATTTCGGCATTCTTTTAGATAACCTGATTGAATTCTATCAATTTTCAAGAAATTCATGATTAATTATTAATTAATTATCGAATATGTTTGTTTTAATTTTGTTGTTGTTTTTGTAAACTAGCATTATTTCCAAGGCGCATTAATTTTCAGCTTTTATCGTGCCAATATTCACCATACAATTAAATGCGCTCATGATTTGGAGCATGATACGCTACTAAATTTGGTTCGGATATTTTACTATCAAGCAAAATTTCCCGCAACACTCGAACTTTTTTCTTAGATGTTATTTACTGTTAAATGAATCAGACGAGCAGATAGTCGAACAAACCATAACAACACAAATCAACCACGATATCACAGCAAAGTTCGACAGCTGTGGCCATTTGGCCCTATGCCGGTTTTGATGAGAGCCAATAGATTTTATGAAGGTTCTCAAGTGGTCATAAAATCTTTCACTAGAACATTTTCAAAATCTTTATAAGACTATTAAGGTTTTATTAACTTGTTTTTACAGTCGTCTATAGCCGACAAAACAGTTTTGAATGTAGTTTTATCAACAAAGCCGGGAGGAGTGCTATACGGCTGGAATAAAACTAAAATTGTTACTTAGGAAAGGACACGAATGTGTTGACGTGATGCTCGATTTGTTGGAAGCCGAGAAATCCTCCGTCTCTTCACGAGAATTTACTGGGATGTTTGATAAAAAAGGAATTGTACACCTCTTCGAATCACACCCTCCAATGCAATGTTAAACAACAAAAATGACAATCCATCACCTTGCCGTAACCCTCTCCGAGATTCGATGGGACTCGAGAGTGTCCCTGATACTCGGACGACACAAATCACTCTATCCATCGTTGCTTTGATCAACCGCGTCAGTTTTTCCGGATATCTATATTTTGTTTGAATACATATCATAACTTTGTACTGTGAATAAACCTACTGTTACTACATTAGATCTTAAGTTCTGAACACCAGGACAGTTTGTATGACATAGAATATCCCAAGATTATCTCATCTCATCTCATTTCATGTATGTGGGTCTTCCAGGACATCTATTGCATATGATTGAATTCATATTGTAACTTTGTAAAGCGGATATAACATTAAATGTTAAGTTTTGAACTCCATGAGAGTTTGGATGGCATAGAATATCTCAAAATTATCTCATAGTGTCAGTTGGTCTTCCAGGACACTCATTGAATATGATTAAATGCATACCGTAACTTTGTATAGCGGATGAAGCTATTGTTACAACTGTACATCTTAAGTTCTTAATTCCAGGACAGTTTGAACGACCTAGCACATCTCACGAAATATGTCCTACTTTTTTCAATCATTTCCACGTAATTGAGCACCAAATCAATCAGAATACACCAAATTGCATGTATAACAACGCCTGAATGGGATATGGCAGACCTCCAGGCAGCTGAACTAGTAATCCATACCTCCTCAATAACTAACAAACAAAGAAGGACCGCAAATCTCGAAATTTATTCTTTGTTCTTACCAAAAGTTATTCCAAGTAAAGAAGTCGTCCTTGTAAAAATTCTCTAATAGTAGTGCACTTTTGCTGAAACCAGAAATCCATCGAGGACTCTTCTATTTGCATGTCTGACGGAAACCACGCAGTGTATCAGGTACAAGTGTATCACAATTAACAAAGTTCTAATGGAATTAGCAAAACGGAAACATTAATATGACAGTGCACAACACTCCAACCGTTCGCCTATTAATTTACTTATAAAAACATAAGAGCCATTACCTCATTTCTAGCATCGATTTCCCACTGAAAAGAACGAAATCTCAAATAATCCATAATTCAATGTTGGTCTTGGCTTAAGCAGGTCTATTTTGCAAGGTTCATTGACCGTTAGGGTTAGATAACTTTCCTATCTGTGTGGAAAATGGAGTCCAATTGGTATTATGTTATTACTTCATGCTGAAATATCTTTTTGGTGATATTTGGCAAACATCAGATCAACTTTTCGATTAAAGCGTGTCCCACACCAAATTGGATTGCGGAAAAAACGCAGTAGAAAATAACCCATTAGGTATTTTCTTTTGAAAATTTGGGTAGAAGTAGTTCATAGTGTTTTGTTGTATTTTTATCGCTGTCAGTTTTTTTGAAAATTGGAATTGATATTGTGAAAGCACCTAGAAAATCCTCAACTCTCTCATTGGAACATCGGAAAACAACTCGGAATCGTGCAGTCAACGGTGAGTCGTGTGATTAAACGTTACTACAAAACTCTGATCACCGAACGGAAGTGGGGTCAGAATGGATGATCACAAGTGTGTCGTGAAAGCGTGACCAAAAAGTTGAATCTGTCCAAGTCTTTCGTTCAGAGAGCCAAGGACCGAGGGGGACTGCATACGTACAAAGTGCAGAAGGCTCCCTATCGTGACGAACGGCAAAATACGGTGGAAAAGTCACGGGCCTGCAAACTATACACCCAGATGCTGACGAAGCCTCATTGTCTCATTATGAATGATGAGACTTAGGTCAAGGTGAAATTCCGGCAGCCCCTCACAGTCCAGCACAAGTTTGATGTTCCGGCGGAAGTAAGGAAGTAGAAACTTTCAAAGTTTGCCAAGAAATTCATTAATTTGGCGTGACTACCGGAACTATAAACGGGGAGATCTACCACAAGAAGTATCTACAGAAGCGTCTGATACCTTTGTTAAAGCAACACGAGGGCCCTGCGATCTTCTGGCCGGATCTAGCTTCGTGCCACTATTCAAATCCTATTCAAATTCTGGAGTGGTACGACGCTAACGAGGTCACTTTCATACCCAAGGACATGAACCCCTCCAACGCCCCAGAACTATGGCCTATCGAAAAATACTGAGATACTATGAAGCAGGCACAACGAAAGCATCCCAGGGAGGTCAAATCTGAGGAAGACATGAAGAAAAAGTGGGTTTCCGTACAAATGTTGTGGAGCACCTAATGAGTGAAGTTAAGCATAAGGTGCGAGCGTACGGTTATGGTATTGCAGTTGAATGAAATAAACATGCCTAAAGCGTACTAATGGGTTATATTTTAGGGCCTTTTCATAAACCACGTAGACTCAGTTTTGAAAACCTCTGGGTGATTGCAGTTTCCGAGCAATTTTATAATAATATATAACTAAATTTAAACAGTGTACAAGTTCACCGTGAGAGTAAGAAGGACAGCGCTAGTTAATTTATTTTGACAAAAAATACAAAAAAAAAATACAAGCTAAGTAAGGCAAGGAAAAATGAAGTTAAAACTCTCATATCAACATGAAATCAGTCAAGTAAGAAGTATTTACTAGTTAAGTTCATAAGTTCAGAGTACTTCAGAGATGAAATTTCGGAGGAATAGTACTATTTGTTAGTGTGTGGTCACGCCAGTCTTTTCCATTGCGTGGAAAAGAAAAGGATAATGATATGTCAATTACTTAACGAGAAATTTGATGGTAGGGAAGGGAATGGATTCATGGATTCTATTTAAGGGGGGAAATACAGTTAGAACGAGAAATATAAATCGTTTTGAAAAAAAAAATTCAAGGGGAAGTTTTTACTCCAATCAATTGAAACTTTTTTACAATTATAAGTGTATCCATGTAGTATACAAAAATGTTATTTTTCAAAAAAAATTTCAACAAAATGGCGGTTGTTAGAGTGCGTTGAAAAAGTCGTTGTATTTTGCTTGTGCCGGCAATCCTGGTCGCAGTTTTGATCTGAATCCGGCTAACCCAAAAAAAAATGCATCAATTACATTTACAGTTAGTAGATGAATTGAAAAAATAGTGAAAAAAAAATTGCACTTTTGGCGTAACTTTTTTGAACAAATCCACATTTTTCCGCCATTTTATAATTTTTTTCCATATTTAATAATAAAATATTAAAATTCATATAGAAGGTAATAAAATAATAAAGAAATCCAATAAGTTTCAGCTTGATCGAATAATTCGTTTTCAAGTTATCACCGGCATAAACTCCGAAAATGCTGTTTTGAGCAACACACAATAGAAAATAAGTTTTCTCGGTCAAGCGTCTCTTTATACCTGCTGTGCGCGAAAAAAGCGTCTTCAAAAAACGATGAAAAGAAACACTTGGAGTTCGAATTTCGAAAAAAGGGTTTCAGGAGCGTATTCTACGGAAAATTTGCTGACTTTCTGTGCAAAGAAAAAAAATGAATTTGTTGGTCATTATACCTGTATATCCCCCTTAAGATTCCCCATAAGCGATTGCTATATCCATTTCACATTTTGTTGTTTTCCATGTTTGTATAATTTTGTGGAGTATTGGTATAACAATATTTTTAAATAAATAGGAACGATCTCACCGAACCAGCATCAACTTCTAGGATATTACTTCAATTCAAGGTCTAATCCCGGGTTTTCCTGGGGTCCTTCTCTTGAAAACTTTATCATCGAGGACCGACAGGAGGGGAACGAAGCCAATATAAAGCAGAGCAGTGCCACAAAGGTTAGCTACTGCAGCAGTCATAACAGGAGTGTCTGTTTGTGGAATATTCTACCATCACGCACATTTTACTATCATAATCACGTAATGTGCTGCCGGAAAGCTTTGATCTTTGAGTTAAATTGTATATCGTGGGAATTGTGTTACCAAGTTTGCTTTAGTTTTATTGGACCAGTTTAAATGTTTCAAATTCAAAACGCTCAAAAACCGTAATCAAATTCCTGCAAAGCTCACTTCGATCACTCAAAACTAGGTAATCAACATTTCGATTGAAAAACCTATACATTAACTCCCGGGAATTCTGGATAATTTCTAAGTCATCACAACTTTTCAGGGAAACGGAAACACGACCTTGAATTCAATTTGCGGGAACACTAACCATAATTAAGTTCACTATCCAAGTAACATTCTAGACGTCGTACTCGCTATCTTCTGAACCCTCAAATCAACCTTATTACTTGGGTATAGGGGCATTAGGACATGGTTTCATCAGACATCGAAGCGCTGTTAGATCCATACCATGAATTGCGATGTCAACATGTACGCGTATCTTGTTCCAAGAAATTCTGCGTCTCAATTTGGTAGCTAAATATAATGATTTTCGTTTGCAAACTGCGTTTTCATCGCTATATCTCGGCCTACAACTGTCACAATGGTACAAGCCAAGTCAAAGTGGATTGGTAAAATTTTGCATCACCAGGGTCAATCACTGTAATACGCGCCAACAACTTGTTCAAGCAAGCCAACTCGAACGTTAATCATCAACTTGTTCTACGAATTCTCCACAATCCTCACCTGACTACTGTGCCAACTGCCCCTTCCGCACTAACAGAACCAGGTAACTGAGGTGATCGACACGTATCTATGCTCCATCGTCATCATCATCATTATAATCATCATTTCACTCTTTGCCTTCAACGCAGAACAATGTTCTGCTGGTTCTGTTACCGGTGCTGACAAAAATGCGTATGCCTGCTGCCCCCTGAAGTTGTGCGTATGTGCGTGCTGAGGATCGCAGAGGTGTTTGTAAAGCACGCACAACGAACCGAGCTATCTTGGTAGGCGGCGAAAAAGCATCAGCTTAGAAAATTTTGTTTGCTATTTGTCATCGTCGGTGAATGTTTTGAAGTAACTTCTTCGGAACATTAGTGAGAATTGACGGATTTCGTGTTCGCTTCTTCCCATTAGAAGTCATTATTTCCAATCGACTGCAACGAATTCCACTGCCGAGTTCGAATGCATTTAATTAGGAATTGATTAAGTGCTAGGTTATATCATGGTGCAAAAGTCGTTGAATTTCATTCAGTTTATTGAAATAATTTATGAAACTTCTACTACCTCGCTGAACCGGTGCTGGACCGAAGAGCACAGAGCACAGGATACAGCATTATAATAACAAATATTTACCGCTCCTTTTCCGTCAACGTCAGCCAGAATCACCAGTCGAGTCGGTGTTAAGATACACACAGGCTGAGTCAGAGTCAGAGCCGGGGCACGGTGCGGCTGGTTTATCTCTGGCGAAAGGAACGAAAAACAGATAGCCACCACTTTCCGGGATTTGATGATGATCCGTCTGAGCTGGAACAGATTTGCAGTGCGTGCGTGTTGGCTCTTCCATGTATACATACGCACAGAGCCCTCCTCCGGAGAAGTTTTGTGTCTGAATCAACCCAGTTTGTACTGAAACATCATCCATCCTCCATTCAACTGCTCCAAGCCAACGTGTGCGGCTTGGCGGCTGGCCTCGAGTGTGAGTTGAGTTTTGCTGCTCCAAACACATGCATTGCGTTGGTCTTGGTTGGTTCGATTTTTGAGGAACTTGTTCCAGGATTTTCATGTTGGGGAATCAAGTGGTCACGAGTATGGTGAGTGACTGTGGTGTTTTCGTAAGGGGTTATTTGCGAATGAGAATTCGACGTTCGTACTTTGAGAATTATCAATATTTGGAAAGGGTTCTACTGCTCGATTCCTCCAACAGTTTATCTCTGAAGCAATATTACATTTGCTATTACATACCTTTGTTAAATTGGCTAAATTCTCAAATTATAATGACACAAAAAAATTAAGTGATAGTCTCAACGTAACTGGTTCATAAAATAAGTTTGTTGCTTGTCCTCAATTTCGTATTCTACACATAAAAAACAAACAGGGTACAGCCCCATCGGGTTGTTCGAAATGACGTCGTAGGACTACGCTACTAAATGCCATCCATTTTGATTATACAATGCAATATACTTTTCAAGACAAGGCATAACATTTCTGAATTTTTCAGTAGTAAAGGGTGTTCCGATCAAAATTTGGTCAAACAGTAAGGGAAGGTCCATTAATTACGTCACGCAGTAAGGGGGGAGGGGGGGTTTGAGAAAACGTGACGATCCATACAAAAAAAATTGAAGGTCCATACAAAAAACGTGACAAGGGGGGGGGGGTTGAAAACAGTCAAATTTTGCGTGACGTAATTAATGGACGTTCCCTAATGTGTGTGTGTGATCATAGCTTTTATTAACAAGTCAACACCTCTCATAAGATTTTGTAGTCTCCTTGTCCACATTATTCGCGTTGAACTGTTTCTCGCTCACAGCAGCTTTTTGAGGCTTCTAAAAGTTCCGCTTGACGATGGCCCAATATTGTTCGATTGGGCGGCGCTCTGGCGTGTTGGGGGGTTCTTGTCCTTGGGCACCACTTGAACGTTGTTGGCAACACTTCATGGCCTTTTTTCCGTAATGGCAAGATGCTAAATCCGGTGAAAATAGAACGGAACAATTGCGTCGTTTCAGGAAAGACAGTAGACGTTTTTGTAGGCACTCGTAGAGATAAATTTCCCGGTTGACGGTTCCGGTTGCAATGTAAACGTTGCTCTTTAAGCCACAGGTACAGATGGCCTGCCACACCAGATATTTCTTCGCGAACTTCGCAGTTTAATGTGCTTGAAAATATCTGCCAATTTTCCCTGTCCGGTTGCCGAATGAAATTCCTGTCCAGGAAACAGTTTGAAGTCTGCCTTGACGTACCACTTTCTGTATCACGCAATCAAACTTCGTTAGCATCGTCAACACTTTGATAACTGGAGTGCTAATATCAAAATCAAAATAAAGGCATGACGCTACACGCACACATCTTCAAAATGAGGGGTGTGCAAAATTTTTCAATGCACGATGAAAGGAAATGCGTCAAGTTTAAGTCGACCAAATTTTGATCGAAACACCCTTTATGTGGTCCGAAATCCACAATGTCGATTTTAAGAAGTAATTCTAATCGATGGATGCAAACATTTTGAAAGTCTTTGGAGAAACGACTGAGATATCAACGCTCAAAACCTGACCACATTTTGTGACGGTCGCAATGCGATTTTGTGGTTAGGTTTTGAGCATTAATATCTCAGTCATTTCTCGAAAGATGTTTAAAAAATTTACACCAATCGATCGAAAGTATTAGTAAGTATGCATCAATTTCAATAGTGACATTTTTTGATTTTGGCCAAATACAGGCATACCTCGATAGTACGTACATCACCTCTCTCACTTCGAATCGATATTCCACAAAAACTACTGATTGTATCTGAAATCCAATACAACCAAAATAAAGAACAGAAGTTTGCTCTTTCTTTTGATTATTGTAGATTCCAGATACAACCAGTAGTTTTTACGCAATTGCGATTTGAAGTAAGTAAGTTGATGTACGTACTATCGAGGTATACCTGTACTATTGAAAAATTCATAAATGTTAAGCCTTGCCTTAAAAAGTATATCAACTCCTTCAGGCCTAAGGGGTCATATATGACCCCAAAAGGATAATGGCTGTATAAAATCACACAGATTGAATAAAAGTGTTAACTGTCTTCGGCATGTTTGTTTCTATCAATTTTTCTCTCTGGAAAATATGAGAAATATATGAGTTCAAGGCTTAACTGACGACCTTGAACATCCTGAATAGGAAGAAATTCAGGAAGAAAAATTAATGCCTTATTAATAGTGTAAAGCGTTGTTCAAGAATACTTATGCATACGTATTGTCAAATTCTCGTTGATAAGCGTTAAATATTTTTGTATCTTTCTGGGGGGTTCTTGGTCATCCAAAATGTAATTGAGTTCAAAACTTGTGATCTACAGTTGTAACAGTAGCTTTTTGGGCTTTATAAGGTTACGATATGTATTCAAACATGTTGAATGAACCCTTTGAAAGGTCAACAGTCATTATTTGGTAACTTTATTATGTTCTGCGTCATCCAAACTGTCCTTGAATTCAGAACTAAAAAATCTACAATTTTATAGTACTGTCGTTTTCAACCAACTAGGTATTCAACCATATTCAGTGAATATTTTCGAACAAGAAAAAAAAATATCATGAGATAAACGGGGATGATCTAGGTCATCTAAACTGTGCTTGACTTTAGAACATAAGATCTACAGTTGCAACAGTTGGTTTGGAGTGTGGAAAAGGACAATATGTATTTAACAATATTGACTAAATAGTGTGGAAGGCCAACATATATATTGCGACAATCTTGAGATATTCTGTGTCTGAGTCATCCAAACTGTCCTTAAGTTCAAAACATAAGATTCACAGTTGTAACTGTAGTTTTTTTGAGCTAAATATGGTGACGATATGTATTCAAACATATTCAATGAATCTTTTGGAAGGTCAACGGTCACTATTTTATAACTTTCAGAGCCTCTAGGTAATCCAAACCATCCTGGAGTTCCGAACTACGGTAGTAACAGTTGTTTTTTGGGTTATACAAAGTCACGTCACGTATTCAAGTATATTCAGTGAATATTTTTGAACATAAAAACACACAAGAAGATAATCCTGGGATGGTCTGGGTCAACCAAAAAATATTCGGTTTAACAGCAGTCAAGCAAAGTCAGAATAAGCTTAAATAATTGATTAACTATTATTTTTTTTCAAATCTACCGTCTCAAAAACTAAGAACATTTGCCTCAGAAATTTCCTAAAAAATATATTAAATTTCAATGTACGAATTTTAATGGCACTAAACAAAAATGACTTGATTCTTTTATGTAGTTTCTCCAATGGATACTTTATGGGCATATTGGATCAACGTTTGAAGTGTTTTACTCCTTTTGATTCGTCATGGGGTTCACTGGGTTTATATGTATAGAAATATGAAAACTTATTATGAAATAGCTGGAAAATTGTAGAAGTAATGAAAAATTCTGTAATATGGAACCATGTGCGTCGCATTCAAGCTAATCTAGAGTGCTATGGCCGACCAGCCCTCTGCATTTGACAAGTTCAATTGAGGAAGAGGCAGGACAACGTTTGTCAGTGCATCTAGTTTTTTGGTGATATTTCGAGACTTTTATACAGTGTAACCAGATCACTTAATTTTGTTGACTATTGTATAATAGATACAAGCAATTTTTTAAAACTTTTTTACAATCGGTGCGAAAATAGTGACTTTAATGACCATTTTCCGTAAAATAGTGACTTTAGTGACATTTGGATGCAAACAGTGACTTTTTAGTGACTAGACTCAAAATAATGACCAAGTCACTAAAAAGTGACCTGCTGCCAGCCCTGAGAACACTACTTGTTTCATTCAAACTGTGCAACTACACTCGGTTCGGTTTCAAAGAATCTACATCGGCAGCATAGTTGTTGGGCAAGAGCAATCATACTGTTAGTGCAGGAGAGTAGGCAAATTTTTCAAAGTTCTGCTATTTGATCTTTCATCATAGCTGCACATTTTTCGACTGATCAACAAACATTGAATATTGGATAGCAGCTTGTTTAACACGTACGTCCTTCTGTCACGTCACGTAATACTTCTGAGATAGAAAAATTCAAATTTTAAATTTATGATACTCAATCGTTAGCCATCGGATTTTGATGCGGTTTTTGCATGGCATGCGGCATATCAAACCTCATGATTTTGTACAACTAGGTCATTAGAAGACATTTTGAGGATTTCTGACCATACTGGCCAGTAAAAGAGGGCCTGCGGAATCCGAGTTCCTCCGGAAAAGTGGCCATATTCAAATCGTTACCAAAACCTGACTTGCGACATATACAAGATCAATCCTGATGCAAGGAACACTGAACTATTAACAACACCTCCTTTTTGTGACCTTTACAAGGACGCGTATGAACAGACAGTCCGAAAAAAACAACAAAGGTTACAGTAATATTCATTTCTGATTCCGATTTGATTGCAGGCACTAGCCGGTGCCATTACTGAGCACTAAAGAAGGTATGGAATCTTATTACAGCATGAAACATTGGCAGTTTGTTGACTGATTTCCGGTTGCTACGCGTTGCCAGGCTATCCATGGCAACTGTAGTTGCGTGTTGTCCGACTACTATGATAGTGTCAAACATTCCTCCCTTCTTATTTCCAGAACAGATATGGTTCAAATCTTGAAGGCACCCGAATCATCCTCTGCGGCCGGAGCAATGGTATTTCTTGAACAGGATCGGTTGATGGTTGGACATATTCTTTATGTTCCAATTCAGGTTGTTCGATCTGGCTGGGACCCACTTCTGGTTCAGAATGGGGTCCTGTTCTACTTGATTTAGACGCTGCTGGAAGTGCGGCTCGAATGCTTTTGAGGATTGTAGACAAAACATGTCCACCAGCATATCCAGTGGTGTCAAATCTGTTGCACTTGTTTTCTCTTCTGGCATTCAAGAAAGCGGTTCCTCCAATCGGTAATCGGTTAGCCCGGAATTTATCATCGAGTCTCTGGCTTCCAACATCCGGGAGTTCATCTACAATCCAGATAATGGTCTCGTTTTCGACCGGTGGTACCGGAAGTATGAAGACCTCTTCCTCAAGAACGGTGCGAAGTTGGACGATGCGGTAAAAGTGCGGTTGCTGTTGAGAAGCCTCGGCGTAATTGTGAACGACAAACACGTCAACTTCGTGCTCCCAAAGCACCCTAGTGAGTTTTCGTTCGAAGAAACGGTGGAAAAGCTGAACGAGCTGTTCAGCATGCGGATCTTCTTGTTCAGCTTCCAGCTGACCAAAAATTACGCAGAAGATTTATAGTCGTACGCTGAAACGGTGAACAGGTGCTGTGAAGACTTCGAGCTCAACAACATCACGGTGGATCCGTTCAAATGCCTGATTTTCATCGGTGGGTAATGACCTTTGAAGGACGCTGACATCCGAACGAGACTACTATCAAAGCTCAAGGCTAACGCGGAAGGTGAATGCACCCTAGAATTGCCCATAACGGAGTGTCATCGCCTTCAAAACCTCAAGCACGATGCAGAAACCGTTTAGCTTAATCTTTGCAGTCAAGCAGAACAAGCGTTCCCAAGGAAAGCAAGAAGACGAAGCTTGATGATCCCGTCCTCGTCTCCAAATGTTGTACTCGATACAATATTAAAATAGTTCTTTATTTCTTTAGGTCTTATCACAGGATGAAACATTGGCAGTTTGTTGACTACCTTTTATATATCCGGTTACTGCGCGTTGCTAGGCTGTCCACGGTAACTGTAGTTGCTTATTGTCCGACTACTATGACAGTGCCCAATACGTTGCTAATCGACCATTTTCAAAAGTAAGCCGCGAGTATCGTTTTGTAAATAAAAATAACATTTTAAACAACTTTTATTATGAAACTTGAACATTTAAGGTGGTTCAAACTTTGATAAAAAATTATTTAAAATACTAGTTGATCCCGGTGCGAGCGTTGCTACGCTTGCAACTAAATGAACGACAATTCAATAGAACTGACGCGTTTATGGTTGTTTTTCGGAATGAATTTTGTTAAAAATATTTTCGTTTGCTTATGTGTGACTTCGATCATAGAGTTTAATGTTTTATTTTTGTTTGTGTTTTCTACCATGGTTTTTTTTCCAAGCCCCCCTTCTAGAAAAACGAGATGTCTCGAACCACCATAGAAAAATTTCGTGCCTCCAGAAAACTTCACATGCTAAATTTGGTTTCCTTTGCTTGATTAGTTCTCGAGTAATGCAGAAATTTCTATTTCATTTGCATGCAAGCCCCTCGCCCCTCTTCTAGAGAGAGGAGGTGTTCTGAACCACCATAGGAACATTTTTTGCCTCCAGAAAATCCCATATGCTAAATTTGGTTCCTTTTGCTTGATTAGTTCTCGAGTTATGTATAAATTTAAGTTTCATTTGTATGAGAGCCTCTCTTTTTCAGAATGGAGAGGGGTTTCGAACCATCATAGAAACATTTCTTGCCTCCAAAAACTCCCACATGCCAAATTTGGTACCATTTGCTTGATTACTTCTCGAGTTATGCAGAAATTTCTGTTTCATTTGTATGGGAGCCCCCCCCTCCTTCCAGAGAAGGGAGGGGTCTCTTACTATCACAAAAACCTTCCCCGGTCTCAAAAATCCCTCTATACAAAATATAACGCTAATCGGTTCAGTAGTTTTCGAGTCTATACGGTTCAGACAGATTCAATTTTATTTTTCTGAGATATTTTGAAAAATTTTCTGAGATATTTTGAAAAATTGATGCCTAAAGCACAGAGGCTCTTTTGAAAACTTTTAGTTGCAAAGATCCCGTCCCGTTCCTTGCCATGTTTTACTTTGCCTCTTTCTGTACCTAGTAGATAAGAAAAAAAACACCGTCTTCTACCCTTGTATTGATCGCAAGGAATCACGGTTTACGAATTACCCTATCTCATTCAGAAACTCAGAAAATCATCTTCCTATCCGTATGAAAAATCTTCATACTTTCGAAAACAAAAAAAAATTGCATTTCATGTATTTCTTACTTTCGTAACTGCACTAGTTGTGCAAAAATCAGTTGAGGTAACATATTTGTGACTGAAAAATATACACCATAAAAAAACCTGTAAGTTTTTCTTAAAATTGAATTTTTTTTTCTGAATTGTCAATTTCTGCAATGTACGATTCAAAATTCAAAACAAAAATTTGAATTAATAAGAGAACATGTGAAACTTTTTTTTTTTCAAATTCTTTAGTGCAAGTCGTTTCTCTAAACTCTTACTGATATTTTACTTATATTCTACATGATATTTAGAAAAATCAATGTCTAAAACAGTCCTATGTATTTTTAAAATTCAGAGTCGCAAATAGAGACCTTTGCCTTTGACAGGTGAAAATACATCATTAAGTATTTTTTGCTCATTAACGGGCCCATGACAAATCTGTTGTGGTAAATTCACGCAACGATTTCTAGCAAACTAAAAAAACTATTTAACATCGCAATCAGGTAGATGGATGCTCTTTCAATAATTTAGTGTAGTTCGTTGGTCGATATCTAATAAATTCCAGAGAAACTCGTAATTGAAATGTTTGCTTACACAAACAATTACACCTAGAGTTGCACCCTAATGTAAAACTTCTCCGAATGATAACAACGATTGGTGCGTGAATACGCTATAGACACAAACGACTAAAGTTGTAATAGCCACAAAAACGACCAAAATAGCAACGCACTCGACCCGAAATTGAACCAAACATCTCAGAAAGCTAATTCCAAAATGCTTTATACACCGACGAGCAGGAAACTGCAAACTAACTAAAGTAGGAAATCAGAGCTTGATCCAGAATGAATCTTGAGAGATTTTTATTCGAAAAATACAAACAAAATCAAATGATAAAAGAAAAACAAAATGCTGGGTAAATTTTATTTAAAGCCCTGAACATGACACTCTCACAACTTAAATAAAATTCACTTTGTACCATAACCAGACGGATTTGTCCAGAAGGCTGATCATTATTTACACACAGCACTAAAATGTTTGAACCGTGTGTTTGGAATCTTCAAAAAAATGCAACCAGAATCTTGAGAAAGATACTATACTTGCGGGATTCCTACTTGTATTTGCTTATAAATCATGGCGTCTAATGAGTTTAAAATATGTTTTATCTTCCAGCCATCTTGGCGCAGAATGATCATTGGATTGAATAAGACCGGAGTGAGTTGTGATTTAGTCTAGAGAAAATGAGAAGTTTGAAAGGTCTAGAGCAAATTGTAGACTAAATTCTTCATAAATTCACCAATCAAGAGTAAGTGAACTGAAAAATATGGAAGTAAAGATTGTACCCGAAAAATATGAGACACAATGATTAGTTTGCATTTTTTTAGTGTGGGAGTTGATGAACCTTTGACTGAAACTAGCTAAGAGTGTAATGTTTACAGTAAGTTTACCGGAGTATCTGGAGGAAACCTAATAATTTTTAGAGGAAGATCTGGGAAAATAGTCCGAAGTTCCAGCAGAAACAATATAAGACGATCTGCTACAAGAATCTTTGGAAATTAATTGAAATATAAGTTTCAAAACTACAACTGCCCAAAATATGATATTTTATAGAAAACAGATATTATTGTAGTAGTAGAATGTAATGTAATGGCAAAATTTCATGTCAAGTATCAAGTAATTAACTATAAATTAGAAGAAAAATTAGTAATTTCCATTTAATTCCAACTACCTTTGCTTATCTTCGACAGATACGCGTATTTCGTCTACAATGTGTAGACTTCTTCAGTGTCTCGTACTAATTACTCGACTGGTACGTCGAGTAATTAGTACGTGACACTGAAGAAGTCTGCACATTGTAGACGAAATACGCGTATCTGTCGAAGATAAGCAAAGGTAGTTGGAATTAAATGGAGATTACTAATTTTTCTTCTAATTTATAGTTACAAGTATTCCACTAAACAGCTCAAACCCTCTAGGATTCATCAAGTAATTGTCAAGATGACATCGGAACAAGAGCAGATTCGGCAAAAAAAAATCCGCGCGCTGTCGTGGAAAGCCCGGCAGTCAGTGTGTGAAAAAATTGACAGCCCGAAATGAGTGCGAAAAACAACAGTATTCAATTCTTTGGTCTTTGCTGAACACACGAATTACTAATAAAGAGAAGAGGCAATGAACGAACGAACACAAGCATTCGGTCCCCTCCAAAAAGGTGACTCGCACCGAGTGTCTTCATTCACACAGGATGCTACCGACACATTTTTCTATACAGATCTCCGGTTCAATCAGTCAAAACAAAAAGAGGAGAGCATCACAAAACACAACAATCGCAAACATTCTGACTGAATGTGTTCTTGCTATCACCGAATTTTGGCTCTTCTGAAATTCAGTTTTGCACCGAATCGGTGAATGACGAGATGGATGTTGGATAAATTCACGGGATACTGCTTATTGAATTTGAATTTTTCGCACCCTGCCGGCAGTGAATGGATTGGAAAATACCTCGGATTCCATCATTCGACGCTGCCCCGGGTGATGAAGTCATTCAGGGAGATCCAGACGACGCAGAGGCAGTTAGGTAGCGGCAGAAAACTGAAAACTGCTGGTCCCCTGAAGGCACGAAAGGAGCTGAATCTTATCAAGCGTCCACCCAACCATCCGCTCCGCAATATTTGCGGAGGTTTCCATCTGGTTGGGTGCCCACCACCCGAGCAGGAGCCAACAACATATGAATTTGTATCTTGATGACTGGAGCTCAGATTAAGAGGTAAAATACCTAAGAATTGCAAGCAAAATAACTCTCGAATAACAAAACTTGTTATTTTGGATACCTGGGAATACCTGAGAGGTATTGTTATACCTCAATTTGGTATTCGCATAACATTGTGGGAACAATTTTACGGTATTATCCTCAGAAATGTTGCCTCTTATGTAGCGCTTTTGAATACCAATGTCAGTTATAAAGTTATTCGTTCGTGATCGGGTAGCTGACAATCCAGCGCCGGCTCCTCGCCGCTTTTATCAGCTCCAAAACTTCCGAACGAATGAAGCTTTCTTCATCTTCTCCGCCGTTGTTTTTGAAGGACTTTAACGGAAATGGTCATTTGTCCTTGGCCTTGTTATTTAAATTAGTTGATATAATCCGGTGGCATTCAGGAATTCAACTATAGGCTCTACAATCGGTAAGAAAATGGGCAATGGGGATGGAAGAGCACAAGGGGAGCAGTCCGGGAAATCTTCCATGTCTGAAACGTAGCTGTAGGTCAAGTGCGAATGTCCATTTCGTAATCTGGACAGGATGCGGCAATCTTTGGGGTCTTTGCTACCTGTCCAGTTGTGGAAGGTTGTATTTTTCTGAAATGCTGCTTTTTCGAAATATTCGAAGTTTTTTCGCACCAATATGCACCACATTTTTGCATCCATCCTGATTGTATTGCTGCAAATTAACACAGAAATAATAACAAAAGCTATTTTGTAACAATATTTTCAGCGGTGGATCATCTAAACTGTCCTGGAGTTCAGAACATAAGAGCTACATAACATAACATTTAGAACAATGGCGGTGAAAGTAGGAAATAGTTGATCTATTTTTGTTAGTCAATATTTATAACTGTTATAAAACAAGACCCAATTGATCGAACAGCGCAGAAAACGGCCAAACAGTAGAAACTATCCAGTGCTGCCAAATATATCCCGCGAGCTTCAGAAACACATTTTTGAAATTTACTGCAAAAAATCGTCATGCACTTATTATATATCGTTCGCTGCTGCATATCTTACAGGGCATCATGTTTTATTTGTGTAAATTTAAATAGTTTAAAAATGTTGGATGATACTGTTTGGTAATTGAGTTGACAGTCGCGAAAATTTCTAAATGATTGAAGCAACCATCTTGAACATCTTTTGAGGAATAATTGAGTTGTTATCATTCCAAGTGTTTCTTTTTTTTTGTGGTGCAATTGCGGTAGAAGGCGGTTCGGTATTATTCTGGAACCTTATACTGTTTTTGACTCACTTAAAATTAAATGTTTTCTTATGAATATCGATAGTTTATTTCGCTCACATTGTAACATCACATTTATGAGCACTTTTCTCGTAATTTTTCACAAAGAGTTTAACCGTTACAAAGTGTACAATGTTCCCTTAGAACCAAACCAGTTTCTGACCTTTTCCCAGAACAAAAACCCGACATTTCAATCGTTTCCTCCATTACGACGCTTCCGGACGGACGGATGCAAGAATGTCGTACAAGCATAATTTGCCATACCGAGAGTTCAAGTGCGACAACAACTTCGAAGCAATCGTATGCTGTTGGCTACATTATATGCATCGCACACACAAGAGGGTATCCCCGCTTCTGCGGGTCGCTGCATTACACACATACATTTCCCGTAGAATGCTAAACATTGACTGATCCGGCTTGCATCGCGTGCTCGGCGTGGTCGGAGTTCGGTTGTTGTTTTTCGGAACTTACCACGACGGCCAAGGCGGTATATCAGTCCGATGGACGACGTGCGAGAAGAGCGTCGAAAACTAACCGAGCAAAGCACCGAACGCGCAGAAAATGTGAAAAATTATGTAGATATGTACATGATGCGTTTCGGTGTGAACAACACGAACGTGTAACAATGACACAAAGCTGATATCAATACATACATCCAAGTTCTACAACGGCAGTGAGGACGGCGGCTGCCGAGGAAAAAGCTCTTTCTTCCTTCAACGCATCAATTGACCGTGACCGAGCCGTTCCCATTGATCTGCTTTGATAGTACGGAAAACGGCCGTTGGTTCCTTTGTTTCAACAATCTAGGGAGTTATGGGTGAACTTAGGCCATTAGAGGACCTGCCGAAGTTACAGCTGTCACTGCTGCGCAGCAAATTTGGCATTTAAAATATGTAATACTGGAGTGATCGTCGGATGCAGTAATTTCTAGCTCGACAACGAACCGAAGAGAATGGAAAGAAGCGGTGTTTATATGCCACATATGCATTGCACAATGCGCATACAGAAGGCTATGATTAAAATACATCACTACCACATGAGCCGGGAGCTGGTGGCTCACGTTGCACGGCACATACACTATGGCCTACCAGATTGAGTCAGCTACACCGCTGTTTGTGCTGTACAACTACATTTTCGTCGTAGCAACCTTCTTCAATCAGAAAATGAAGATATACTGAATGTTCACAGCCGTTTTGAACGAATTTAAAATGCTCGGAATGTACTTACATCTCTGAATGATCTGCTCGGTAGGAAGGTTCCCTCAAACTATCGCTGCCGCTTCAACTTGAACTGCCAGCTAGAACAGGTCCGTCACGTCACTATCGCTTGGTTTTCACACTTTTTCACTCGACTCTCCGCTTCCACTTTTTCACTCGAGCCTGGAACTGTTCATCTCTATTCCCAGTTTTACTCTTTTCCGTGAAGCTACTTACATACACATAGTACACTCGGAACGGGAAAAAGCGGAAAATTGGTCCCCACCTGCTGCTTCTTCCTTGCGCGTCACAACACCGCTAGCTCACCACCTCCTCCTAGTTGTTGTTCACCGCAACCCCGCTAGTTTCCGTCAAGTTCGAAAAGTACTAAATTTAAAAATGTTCACTCCCAAAAGAAATAACAACCTTCACGCGCTCACTTCCACTTTTCCTCTCACATCAAATCGCTAAATATACCTTTGCTGCCGCACGGGATTCGGGAAACGCACCCAGAATATCGCTACCAAACGAACCCACCACCCCGAGGTGGCACCACCCAATAACTGTGACGCTCTCGCGACTCAACTTGACGGGAATGCACTTTCGAGCTCGGCATCAAGGCTGCATTCAACGTGAAGTACGAACACAGTAGTAAATTGTATCACAATGAGCGCTAGAGGGGGGGGACCTTGCTGAGTGCGACCAACGCGCGCGCCACTGAATGCGGGACAGAAAAGCACACTCCGACGACGCTCCGCTCCTCGACCGATACGGCAACCGAACCAACACGGAATGATGCGAGCGAGCGAGCGACCGAGCGCAAGTCAAGCTGCGGCAGTTTGACTGTTTGGCATGCTATCGTCGTCGTCGTCGTTGTCGTCCGTTGGGTCGACTCGCCTCCACCTTGGCTAGTAGTGCACGCGCGATACACACACAGGCACTCGGTACGCGTGTAAACAAAATCAAGCAACCGAACCGACGGCGGCGACGATGATTGAGACGCGACGCCGTGCAGCAGCTCGGCAGCCAACATACACACATGCCTAGGTGATTTTTTGGTTGAGAAGAAAGCAAAACAAACCAACATGTCGGTGTGTGAGTGAGCGAGTGTGGGGAGTGATGTTTTCGGAGAGTGGATTGCGCGCACGTGAGGAAGAGAGCCAGAGATTGGATGGGTGGTGGTCCGAGAAGAAGACCGCTGTATGTGATCAATCAGCAGCAGGAGGGGGTGGTAAACGGCTGGGCGATTCTTATGCGAGCCAGTGTGAGAGGGCAAAACAAAGTGATGGATGGTGGGCCGATTTGTGTGTTAGGGTGGTTAAAATTGAGATGGTGTTTGAACTACGGTTCACTTTTTTATACCGGGTGTTATTTAAAAAAAAAATTAAAAATGGGAGCGTTACGCTTAAGCGGAAGATTTTTTAACGCTAATAACTATCATTCGACTGAACTAAGCTACTTCATTTATACACCATCCGGTCGTTTTTCGATTCATAATTTTGAAACTATGTGCTTTTAGTGTAAGTAGTTGAATTTTAAAACGACATACTTTTGCACCCATAGTAATCTGAATATGGACAGGTTGAAAATTCGGTTTTCTCTACCAAAGTCCTCAAAAAACGAATGTGGAATGGTTCGGAAAAATCTTCTTATTTTGTTTTATTAGGTTTAATACAACGATAGTGTTTGATTTTACAACCGAGCCCGTTTCTAATGAACCTCTTCTGGCAAAAACCGAGCAATAAATCCAGGGTAGACACATAGTCATTCGTGATTTCTGACTGACTTGACGAGAGTAGCTTAATATACGGCAGATCAATGATGATTCATACCCGTTTATGATTTCCCACTGCTTATGTGTACACTATTTAGTTCCTTTCGGTAGGCACAGTGTCATGGTTATTCGTTTTAACGTAGGACTACGTTTCTCTTTTTTATACCGGGTGTCATTTGAATTTTTTTGAAAAATATGAGCGTTACGCAGAACGGAAATGTTTTTGAACACCAATAACTCTCGTTTAGTTAAACAGACTGACGTCATTTATACACCATTTGTTCAGGAAAGTATACAAATGTTTTTGATTAAATTCAATTAAGTGCTATTAGTATAAGTAGTTCAACTTTTTACTTTAAAATGACCTACTTTTGCTCCCATAAAAATTTACATACGGAAGGTCCATTAATTATGTCACGCAGTAAGGGGGGAGGAGGGGTTTGGGAAAACGTGACAATCCATGCAAAAACAAAATTGAAGGTCCATACACAAAACGACACGATGGGGGGGGGGGGGGGTCCTAAAAAGTCAATTTTTGCGTGACATAATTAATGGACGTTCCCATATGAACAGGTTGAAAATATGGTTTGCCCTTGTCGTGTTCTCTAAAACGGGTGACAAATGGTTCAAATTGTCTTATTCTTCATATTTCATTAGGTTTCATTCTATGTTTAATACAGCAATAGCCCCTCCTTTAAGCTGAAAATTTATTTTGCTTTGTTGTCGGTGTTTCGTTTTATAACTGAAGCTAGTCCTCTCTTATGCAATTTGATTCGTGCCTCTCTTCTTTGTAAAGCCTATCAACGCCCGTATAAAGCACACGATTCGAACCAAAATTATTTCATTTTTCTCGCCGTTTTCTCGCGATTGCGCGTCTGGTTTGCAAATTATCGCCTGCGCTTTCTCATCTACAAGCCAGAAGGAAGCGCTGTAATGATTTTCAAGTTTCCCCGTTGGACCTATTTCCGTGGCACCATCCATAACCACCGTCCTTTCCAGGACGACCAATTAAATTTTAAAATAAAAGAATTTGTGTTTAAATGAAATGTTCGTGGTTTATACTCAACAACCATTGCAGATTATAAAAAATAGTACATTTTAGATTGTTTGAGGCATTAAGTCGAACGTACACTTGACAAATGGTGATCTAGATTTAAGATGCAAATTAGAATAGTAAACAGGGGTATATGACAAAAGTTCAACTCAGTGGACGCAGTGGTTCTATGCAAAAAAAAAAAAAAGTCGAGCGTGGTAAATTCGACAAAGATATTTCACTAAGCCCGAACTGACAACCGTAAGCAATGGCTCAGTATGTAGAAAAAATCATAAGAAGGACACACCAACGCGGTCCAACGTTAACTTTGCGGTTACATCCCTGATTTAACCCATCTCTAATATTTTTTTATATGAACTTACCTATAATCGGTTTATGATTCTGTAAAGAGAAATAAAATAACTCATTAATGTGTTGGCAGTTATTTTGTTTCGGGAATATATATTAAGTCAAAAATGTTATAGCTTCAGATAAGTAAGTACTCGAGTGGCATAAGTCAAGTGGGTTAATCAAATACACCGGAGCCGGTTGCGGCACTAGGCCACTATGAAGAAGAATCTTCTAAATTAAAATCCTGGAAAATGTGAGTTGTTAGTTTGAATACCTGTAACTAGAAAATGAGAAGAAAGATTAGTAATTTCCATTTAATTTAAACTACCCTTATTGCTGATCTTGACAGATACGCGTATTTCGTCTACAATGTGCAGTCTTCTTCAGTGTCGTGTACTAATACTCAATTGAATATTAGTACACAACACTGAAGAATTCTGCACATTGTAGACAGAATACGCGTATCTGTCAAGATAAACAATAAAACAAGTTGGGATTAAATGGAAATTACTAATCTTTCTTCTCATTTTCTAGTTTGAAAATTAGTAAATTAAAGGGTGTACCGTTTAAAATCCACACACACTCAAACTTTTCTAACCTTTGATCCTTTTGGTAAAATTAATTGAAATTTCGCGTAAACATAGTTTCCTGTGTATTGTTTACCCTCTGTGAGTTCTGGTGCATAAAAGTTTTCAAAATAGTGACGAAAGAACAGTGCGTGCGCTAAAAAGTTTTGCACGAGCAACCATCGGAAAAAAATGGGAATCGCGAGTTTCACGGTGTTCAAATGGTATCATAAAACGGTTCGTAGAACGTCTGAATGTTGATCGGAAGAAAAGATCCGAAAAAAGCCGTCAGGTCAACGAGACCGACCCAAATACGTGGTTTGGGCCTGTAGACGGAAACCGAACGCCTCAGTTCGAGATGTGGCTAATAAGTTGCATGTGAGCAAGACTTTCGTGCAGAATACCAAAATTTGAGCTGGACTACGTACGTTTCTGGTGCAAAAGTCCCCAAACCGCGAAGAGAAACATTATATGGTCACAAAAAGCCGTGCATGGAAGTTGTACCAGAAATTAACGAAACCACATATAAGTGTGATGTTCCCGTGAACCTCCGGACAAAGAAGATGTCCAGTTCGCGTAAAAGTTCTTAATTTGCAGGCTATTTGTACTTGAGGAAAGCTTAGTACACCTTTCGTTATCGCAAGCACCAATGAGCAGGTGTATTTGGAATAGTGTCTCCAAAAGCGGCTTCTCCCTCTCTTGAAGGCCCATGATGGTCATGTCACTTGATGAAAGACGTGCTAAAGTGGTATAAAGCGAATCATGCTGATTTCGTACCGAAAGATCTGAACCTCCCAACTACTCCAGAACTGCGCCTAATAGAACAATATTGGGCCATTACGAAGAAGCACCTTCCAGAACGACCTAAAATCACAGAGAACAGACGTTCATCTTCGATCTGCTACTTGTGTAAAACTTTAAACCGACATTTCAAATGAATGTCGTTATGCTCCTGGTAGGCGGTTATATGGACATCAATTTCTGTTCTCTGTGCTAAAATGGTGAAGAATGTAGAAGAAATAAAGCATGGGTTAATATGCAAAAACGGTCGATTCAGAGGTCGTGCAGAACATTACGGCTGGGGTTAAGGTCAAGGTTCACGCATTCGGATATGAAGGTAAAATAAACTAAATGGGTGATGCCAAAACTAATTGTATTTAATTGTTTCTTTTTACTCCCTGAAAATTTGGTGATTACCGGAAAAAAACTCGAATTTTGAGAATGAATTTGGTGTTAGCGGATTGTAAACCGTACAACCTTTATTGTGCATTCCATATGTGTTACGACCAGCATGAAAGGCTTAATTTGTTTCTCAGCATTTCAGCTTTACATTTACCTTAAAATGGTACGCGTGAACTGTTGTGAACTAAAGGGTGTATTAGATAAAAAATGGCATCCCGAAAATCTTCTGTAACTTTTGAATCGTATGACCAAACCGGAATGAAAAGCAGAACATCACAGCAAAAACCCGCACCCGGAAGCTTTGCACGAAGTTGCTTACCAAATCGTGTTGAATCGAAATGGAAGACGAAACTTATGTAAAGGTCAACTTTCGTCAACTTCCTGGTGAAGAATTTTTCGTTGCCAAATCTCTGATCGATCATCGCCCGGAACAAAGATTCGAAAGATGAAATTATCGAAATTTGAAACGAAATTCCTGATCTGGCAGGTGATTTGCGGATGTGGTGAAATAGGCGCTCCCTTCACCATTTCCGGAACAACCAACGGAGTGATTTACACGGCCTTTAGATTCACAGTGCCTTAAGAAGAGTCTCTTGTCATTCATAAGGAAGCACACCAGATCGACTCTGTGTTGCTCTGATCTAGCATCCTGATACTATGCTCGAAACTATGCAATAGTGAGCGGTTTGTGATCGGTGAATATCGCAAACTATCTTTCCTCCAACATGTTGGAAAGACAATTTTATTGCTTTGAACTCCCGACCAGACGTGGAGTACATCTGCTGAGATGAGCGTTTGAATACCATGCGCACGTGTTTGTAGTGCTCTTCCAGAGTGGATGACGCTATGCAGTTATCATCAACGAAGACCACGACTAATTCGATATCGCCAAACACTGGATGCATGAACCTTTGAAAGGTTTGACTGGTGTTGGACAAGCCAAAAAGCATACGAGTGAACTCGAAGAGCCCAAAATAAGTGACTAAGCCTGATTTCGGAATGCCTGCATCCTTCAATAGAAGTTTGTTGTTTGTGGATTTTGAGATCGAATGTAGTGAATTTTAATTTTCCCTGAAAACCGGTCAACAGATCGCGTATATACGGAACGGGGCTACGATCAGTCCCTTGATGGAACACCAGATGAAACGGTAACTTTATTTAAGGCTCGGTAATGTCCTCTCTTAGCGCAGCCGATAAAAGCACAACTACAAAGCATTACCATACTGGAGGTGACTGGTCTAGGAATTTTTCGTCAAGGAATATTGCACTTGCCTGGTATGATTGCACTTGCCTGGTAATTTTTGTGTTCACAGTGTGCAATGGAATAGCCCAGCTACTGCTAGAAAGGCAGCAGATTTCCTGTTCACTCATAATCTGAAACTCTTTTCAAGCGACTTCCTGGTTGGCAGGCGAAATTTGGTTGATGCTAGAGGTTCCTTTATTTCGATGTGGTGAGTGACACCATTATGAATTGCAGTTTTCATACGTCGGAAGCAAGACGTTCCGGAATTCAGTGAGGATGCCACGGAATGGATGATCTGTAGCCACAACCCTTACACTACGGATGGCTGCTTCTGTCAGACCACCGATGGACCACTAAACCACTAATCTCACAAGTAACACTATCGATTAGACGGCGATGTTACTGGTCTACGATGATATCGAAGGCTACCAGGAAGTTGACACCCATAATAGCCTTTCAACGTCTGCGATTAGGAAGAGCCAGTTGAATCTGCGACGTTGTTCCAAATCCGTTGTAATTACTCTTATGTCGTAAACCTTGAAGCAGGAACCATTTACTGCGTGAAATTCAAATGCTTCTACTCCCCATATTCTGTCTCAGCTTGAGAAAAAAAAGAATCGAGACATCGGAACTGAATCGTTTAAAAATTACATGTTACTTGTGCGATTTTACGGCGAAATTCAGCGACTTTGTGTTAATTTCGTACACCTCTGCTGACTGTGGGGAACGCGAAGCTAGTATTTTTTTCCGAATCGACTAGGCTTACGACACCTGAAGGCACGACCATCTGATTTCTTGCGGAACCCGCAAATTTCGCATCCCGTCTACTCTTTGCCACTTGTTCTCAAAGCAGAGCGGCTTCGGGTTGCACCTCTTCTAGGTTTGAGGGCACGTGTTTTTGCAGTAAGCGTGACGATTTGGTCTCGAAGATCGAATATATCACTGAAATTCATCGCCATTTCAGCCGATTCCCCGATTTTTCCATCGCTGATTGTATGAATAGCCTTCGCATTCGCTGGCATTTGCTAGTTCTGCTATTTTCGAGAGTTAGTGGGTTGTCCGCATGTTTCTTTTATTGCAGGCACTTAGCAGACGTTCCAACCTACCCTGTTACCGAAGAACTAATCGTTCTTTGACGACTTCGTATTTGTTTTGTGATGGAACCAGGTCTGGGACGGTGGCGATAATGTTGAAAAAAATTCGTGTGATTACGAACGACGTTAGCAAGAGCAAAGTTCCTCCTGTGCAAACCACATTGCCGGGCCATTCTTCGAGAATTCTGGAAGCTTTACGGCAATACTAGCGGCAGCTATCGTGAAGTTTTACGGTTCAACATCCGTTTTGAAAACACAGCCACTTCCAGCATGGTTACTTTGTAGCTGTACCTTTCTCGATGGAGTTAAGGGAGAACCAAACAATCCCATTCCATCATTAAAAAATACTATCTTCAAATAATTTATCGTTCTCAAATCTCCGTACGAAATATATTCCGGTAGTAAATCTACAATGTTGAATGTTGTTCGAATGCTCCGTAAAACTATCCATTATAAAAATTTAAAAAACGAAAATTTTAGAAGTGCGTGCTTTATTTTGTCCAGTACTGTATGTACTACTGATCTGCGTCATTTTTTCGTGTTCAAATGCAACTTTTGAGATAGCTAGAAACAAAAATTTGATCAACCGATTTTCGCCAATTTTCCCCGCCAAGAACCCACTGTTTCATTATCAATCATCCAGCTCTCGATTGTACGGCGGTAACTGGGCCTTACTGGTGCTGCTGGCCGTTTTGATTCCAATTTACCCACATCACAGAAAACGCCCAGAATAGGGCAGATGATCTGGACCGAGTTGTGCTTGGCGGGCTCGATCTAAAATAGCAGCTCACTCAAACCGATAATGTTACCAACTGAACTGACTGACTGACGTGACGACGAACGGTGTGAATGTGTTTATGTATGTAAAAGCTTCCATCGCGACGACCGATGATGACGCCTACTATACTGCCTCAGCATAAATAGCTGTGCTCCGTCGTTGCTACCATTTCGATCGGCTTGCTTTTCCACGGAAGAGCCACTTTATGATGAACACCAAGCGACGGAATATTCCAGAAGTTGATGAAATCACGTAACTTTTTGAAAATCGGTGTTTGTAGATCAACAGAGGCTAAGCAAAGATCTGACTTTTTTTTTGGCACTTGTTGTTTTCGTACGATTTTGACGAGTTTGTTTGCATAGGTGGGTGCGGATAAATTTGCAAAGTGAAATGGTTCAAAACGGAAAGATTGGATATGAGGGTGCGGAGGGGTGTTCCGAGAAAGGGTGCCCGTTCTCAGCTGAGTTGGAATCTGTTTGGAGTTGAGTGAGGGGAATGTGTGTTGTGTTGTCATGCATGGGATATTCGTTGTATGGGTGGGTAGATTGAGTCAAGTCCGGTTGAATGCCGGAGTAGTGCAAAATTAGCTCTGTTTGGGTATGTTGGATGGAAATACAGCTAGGGTGCAAGAATGTGTTGGTTTTTCATTGGGGGAGTCAAGCTTGTAGGCGGCCCAAATGCCGACTGATCCAGGAGGCGGGAGGTATGGGGGTAATTCCGGCAAGTGAAGTATTCCGCTGAACGGTTTCTTCCTCGTAATGTCTGACGAAAATCAATCTTACAATTTTCTACCCAAATGTATTCGAATGAGCGTCAACGAAGTTGACGGCACTTACTTTCTCCTCTTTCCAAGCAAATCAAGGTTTTTTAATCGTTCTTTGTTGCAAACAAAGCCGAAACCGTTCAACATAATGTAAAAACGATAAACGAGCGAGGCAATCAAAGCGAAAACAATATTCGCCAACTGCTTCGATGCAGTGGGGCAACTGTAAACAAGGCTTCCATAATATTTATAGCAGCACAAAACGGAAGATGCCAATGAAAGCGAACGAAAAAAACAAAAATACTTTGGATCTGTTCAACAGACCAGTTTCGGTCGGGCTCGCATTTTCGACCAGTGCACCTATACTGACGCACAATGACACAGCGATCATCGAAAAACAACATCTAGGTAGGCGAATGTGTAGTTCTGACTTGTGGCCGGCTGATGGTGGAGACCATCGTTCCAAAACAAGCCCCAGCTCCACTACAGGTTCACGTTTGGACTGGCTATTGCCATATTGGTAGGCCCGCGGAGTGTCGCGAGAGCCGTTGATGATGTGACGACAAGAACCAACCGACACGCTCTCTAAATGGAATAGGCGCGTTTACGTCGTCGTGGATCACGT
Organism: Aedes japonicus; assembly: GCA_034211315.2. Lineage (NCBI taxonomy): Eukaryota > Metazoa > Arthropoda > Insecta > Diptera > Culicidae > Aedes > Aedes japonicus. Next base: position 296,147 of record JASCZW010000642.1, read on the forward strand.
GGGGCTCCATGTGTGTGTGTGTGTTTGCGGTGTTGTTATTATGTTTGGCAGTGACCGACGTCGGTCAACGCTGTCCATGGAAGTGGAACGGCGGTCTCTATATAGCTACAGATAGAGCACTCTCTATTCGGAATAGCCATCATGTGGTGGATAGCGATGTCTGATTTTCTGAATCGATTAATATCGATCCATTACAACACAACGCGATTAATCAACGACAATATTAATCGCGTTTGTGTTGTAGAGTGACCTGGAATAGTTCGACGTCCACAATTAATCGATTACTCGAGTAGTCTGATTAGTTTTCAGCATTTTCAAAACATGAAATAAGTGAATAATTAACATCTTAGTAAGCATTTTAACGACTGTTCGTTCATTCCTTAACATAATATAACATAATTGATCCAACAAAATGATTGCTATGTATTCTAGATCTTGTTTTCGGTACACATGCTATCATGAATGGAATCTGTAAGGGATTTTTGTCCAAGCTGACCAGATAAACGGATCTTTTGGTGATTACTTGACCAGCCTTAAAAACAATAGTTCTGAAGGTATGGTTGCGTGAAATGGCAAAAAGTATTTCATCGCTACTTAAACAGGTTTGGCATTGATTTCAAATAGTTTTCCAAGTCAACAATGGGTCACTACAGGTCCTCGATACTATGAATTTGCTACTGGGATATTGTCTTAGTTCCACTTCCCATTCCGGATAGTGTAGGAGGGATCCTGCACTATCCGGAGTATGTGCGATTTACATCTGACACTAAACTATCGACATGACAAAAATCGTCGGATATTTCCTGTTATGGTGCGTTATTTTATGGGACATCGAATCACTTCATCCTATTGCAATTCATATCCTTAGTTTGTTCCACCAGAAGAGGAAAACAGTTGAAATTAAAGGCTATAATTGAGGACTTTCGAAGTGAATTTTCTTAATCGGTGGATCACGAAATGTTGCAATTTAGAATCGATATATACACCACTGAGAGACTCTCTTCGACTACTTTCTTCATTCATATTCAACATACGTTTTATACTACTAGGTATTTGTAGAGAAGTGCTAGCTACACTGTTGTGTTTGATCCGTACCAAAGTGATGCCTCGTTAGTTAATGGCGCTGTAATGAATGGTTAGATATCGGAGAGAATCTTCCTCAATGTTAGATTCACCTAATGAAAAAAAAAATTTTGAATTTAGCAACTTACTTTTTCTATGTCCTTGAAATACTTCCAAATGAAGTGTAATATCAACAATCAATATGCAACTAGCGATTTGAAATTGGTTCACTGTTGTGAACCCCTTGTCCGAAGTACACCTTGAAGCCAGCACCTTTGCTACAAATATTTGCGCCGTTGTTTTGATTTGCTGTGTTATTTTGACAGAATGTCTGAGAGTGTGTTCGTGGAGTTCGCTGCAAGGGGCGCATTATTGGTTAGGGACCGAGCTTGGGACCGATGCGCTAGTACTGACTGAGCCAAGAAAAAACTATTCGGTACCCGGGTCTTAGGGTTAGTCTATGGTAATATCCTTTCCTTCAAAACAATGGCTTTGACTGAAGTTCCATATTTGCATAATAGCTTCCAGAAAGTATTTAGTTTATAAACGAACACTGAGATAAGGTTCATTCCAATTTTAATTATTTCCTATTTTTAATAAGTGCACTAGAGGAACGGATCTTGCTTCAAGTTACAAGGATGATGGCGCTTATCATCGAATTTATTGTTTACTGTATCATCATTATGAGCACCGCATTGAAACACATGAAACTTTTAAAGTCGATACTTCAATACCACAATAATTTTTGAAGTAAATTACATGCATGACACTCGATTGGTCGCATTTGATACTCCTGCAACAAGCAACTTGTTAGCTGAGAATCTGAGATTTTATAATATATAAATTATACTGACTATAAAGTATAGAAAATTAAATGTATTTATACTTTAGAAAATTGACATATCTAAGCAAACTAAAAAAAATAAGATTCATTAATTATGTTTTTTTTTTTTACGAATCGAGAGGTTCGAAGCAGATTAACTGAGTAGCCCGATTACTGAGTTTCAGCTAATCGATTAAAAATTACTCGATTATATGAGCTATTAATCGATTAATCGATTAATCGATACATAATCAGACGTCCCTAGTGGTGGAGAGCGTCTATAGTAGAGAGAATTCAGGCCGAAAAGGGCACGTGTTGGTTCTGGGTCTGCTGATGGGCTGCATGGGCGGTATGGCGCAGGTATGGTGGATGTAAGTGGACAGGAACGAATGGCCCCGGGAAAATTTGGATTGTTTTTCCCAAGGGATTTGCTTGTTTTACGGTTGGAACGGTTCCGTGGAAACGTTATTTCATTGGAATGTGTTGACAAATTGTCACGGTTAATTGAGGTAAGGTATTTTGAATGCTCTTTGCGATCATTTGGCGCTACAGTGCAAATTCTGTTTGATGTTGCATTTTAACAATCGGAGTTATGTAGTAATGCCAATGAAGCAGGTTCTTCTGAAAAACGACAGTCAGAAAATGAATGACCAGAGCAGGTTGTTGAATTCACGTGGAATGTAACTAGATCACAGTTTTACAGAAAGCAAACGATGTTTTCGCCAAATACTAAACAACATAAATAGAATATATCTCAATCCAGTCAATCCAGACAGTTCAATCCCAAGTAACAATTTTAGTTCAATTCCAGCTGTATAGCACTCCTTCCAGTTTTGTTGATAAAACTACATTCAAAACTGTTTTGTCCACCTACACCGCCTCTATGCATCTTCAAAGCCGAAATATAGTACAAAGTGGCCTACTCTAGACGGTTGTGAAAACAAATTAAGAAAACCTTTATAAGACCATGAAGATTTTAAAAATGCTCTAGTGGAGGATGTTATGACCACTTGAAAACCTTCATAAAAACAATTGGCTGCCATGAAAACCAGTATAGGACAAAATGGCCACAGCTGGCCACTGTTATATCGTGGTTGATTTTTGTTGTTCTGCTTTGTTCGATTCTCTGCTCTTTTGATCCATTTAATAGTAAATAATACCTAAGAAAAAAAGTTTTTGGGTTGCGGGAAATTTTGTTTGATAGTTAAAAATCCAAAACAAATTGAGTTATTTATAGCGTATCATGCTCCAAATCACATGCGCATTTAATTTTATGGTGAATATTGGGATAAGAGCCGAAAATTAATGCGCTTCGGAAATTATGCGAATTTACAACAACAAAAACAAAATTGAAGCAAATATATGCGATAAATTGATCATGAATTTTCTAAAAATTGGTGGAATTCAATTAGGGTATATGAATGAATGCCGAAGATGGTCTCCGATGTACATTTAAAATTTTGTGTATTTATTTTTCAAATTTCAATGAGTTCTTATATTTCAATATGATGTTTGGAAAAAATCACAGTTTTGCCAAAAAGCCAATTTATCTTCGCAATGGCTACTATAAAACTATTTGGTCATGTGTTTTGCATTTTTAAATCCACATGACAATTTGCCGTTCAATGCATTTACTGGAAGCAAAATGGTTCTAAAATGCTTTTTCAACAGACCATAATAAGACAATAAGAATGAGTCTTAAAAAGGCATTTCAAAACACCATGTTATGAAATCAAAAATTCAAAAAAAAACCTTTGATAGGAGTAAAAGGAAAATTAGAAGACAAGGTATCAAAATCGTTGTAAAGAAACTGTGTAGATTTGCATAAACCTGACTAAAATATCAAACCTATTGGCAACTCTTGATACCATAATAAAATCGAATTTATTTCTAGTGGCTTTCATAAACAATAATAAAACTTAATGAAGGTGGAAGATTTTGACAATGTTACTTGGGATGTACGCTGGGCTATGATCAGGATTTAGAAGAAGAAAGAAACATAATTCTTTAAGGTTGCACGATATTGAATTAATAATTCGACAAAGTTTCTGTGCATAGGTAGAGCTACATTTTTTAGATGAAATTAGTTCTAAATTTTTTCACAGGGATGGCGCTGCGATACAAACTTTTTTGCTTCGCATTCTAGACCGTTACTGTCTTCGGCAAAGCTAAAGAGCGTAAAATTTCACGAAAAGTTGTCTTCATATTATTGAGATAATAATGTTTTGTAAAATGTATCTGTATTTTACGCTTTTTAGTAAATGTAAATCTTATGCTAATTCGTTCAAATACACATTTTTCTTACTTTTTGTAGGTATTTATTGATAAGTTCAATCTTTTTTTGATCAAAATGATGTTTTCTTACCATTTAGATATATAAATACAGGGTGTCGCACAATAGGTGTCACTAGAACAAAATGCGATTACAGCAATACAAATCAGCCAATTCATAGCATTTATTTTTCATTTGAAAGATATAGACATATTAATTAACCACATTAATTCATTTCGAATCTCTCGCCCTTTTCCTTGAGAACTTTGCGATTTTTTGAGGAATTTGGTCTCTAATATCAACCAAATAACTATAATTTAGAAGAAAAATTAGTAATCTCCATTTAATTCCAACTACCTTTGATTATCTTCGACAGATACAGACTTCTTCAGTGTCTCGTACTAATAACTCGACTACGAGACACTGAAGAAGCCTGCACATTGTAGACGAAATACGCGTATCTGTCGAAGATAAGCAAAGGTAGTTGGAATTAAATGGAGATTACTAATTTTTCCTCTAAATTATAGTTACAAGTATTCCACTAAACAGCTCAAACCCTCTAGGATTCATCAACCAAATGTTTCTTGAATCTATTTAAAGCAAGCGCTAGGGCCTACATGTTGAAGCATATAACCCCAAAAAAAGTAGTCAAGTGAGTTGAGGTCCGGTGAAGATGCGGCCATTCTTTGCTTGTGATGAAATCGCGCAAAATTTCCGCACACCACGCTTGTGTCTGTCTTGCCTTGTGAGCTGGAGCTGAGTCCTGTTTGCAACAATATGGTGTATTCCCATACAGGGAGCAAATGGTTCTTCAAAACCTGATTAAAATTGTTTGCTCAATTTACGGCCAGGTACGGCCGGATTACGTCTTGTTCGCTCCCTCAATCATTTGATCTTTTCCGTCGTTCTGGTAGTTCATCTGGCACCTCTTTTGTGTTGAATATGGACATTTCCAGTTTCCTTGAAGCGTTTCAAGGTACGAAAAACAAAACACTTACTCATTCCGAACTGTTTAAGGCTATTGAATAACTGACATGGTCTAAGCTTTTGCAAATGTAATTTTAAAACTTGCTTCCCGTATGGTATCTGATAAATATAAACAAACGGAATCGCTTACTTATCTTCAGCAAAAAGCTGTCAAAAGAATACACTCAAAACGGGTTTAATCAATTCCGCTGTGAAAATAACCCAGCTGAAATAAACAAAGACTGAAATAAGGTGACGTCTATTCTAAGACACACTGTACAATATGTGAAGCTTGAAGAGTTGAACAGATCATGGAGTTTGCTTGTCGAAAAGAGTAACAAGTGTTTGATTTGTCACGTTTTTTTTAATTTGCTGTGGGATCATTTTAGAGACCTTAGATTTGTTGGTTGTCGTGTGATTGTGTTGGAGTCATCGATTTTTTTAGTTAAGGGTTACAAAACTTGTCCTTTCACTTCATACTAAAGAGTGAATCGTTTAGAAATTAGACACTACATTTTAGAGATAGCGGCGCTCCAAGTTGTCGGGCAAGTTTTTCGCGGTGTTTTGTTGTTTGTAAACATTTCTGCTCAGTCTATCTTTTTCACAGTTTTAAACTAACGGGATTTCAAGATATATATCGCGCAGGAAGCGAAAAGTAAAATAATCTTGCACAGTTAGCTCTAAAAACCATCTGCGTCAACTTTGGAGTTGGCAAAACTACAACGTTGGATAAAGGCTAAAAAAATAACCTTTATTTTAGAATATTTGAGAGAAATTTTGATTAAAACTATACTTCTACTACTACACATTTATCGGGTTAGACGATCTTGATAGCAACGTTTGATCAAGTTAGGGTAACAAATCTTTATTAAACAATTATATCAACGCTTCCTATGTCCTAAGTCGTTAAGCGGAATAAGCGGAAGAATCTGAATTCCCAAGAATTGTTTATCTTCAAACAGCTTTGAGTTGGATACCGGTTTAGTGAGAATATCTGCACCCTGATAATGGAACATTCAAGTCTGATGGAACATGATTCAAAGAAATAGATCACGTTTCCAACATTTTTCGGACTTAGTGATATCTAATATCTATATGTTTTCTTCTAGAACAGTAGCCTTCCTTCTCCGCTAGATTGATCGCGCTCTTCTTATCACAGTTGATCGTTACGGGAAGTTCGACACCGTGAAGTTCTTGAAGGAAATCTGCTTCTTGGGTGGCAGAAGACAGTGCCATGTATTCGACTTCGGTACAGAATAGTACTACGGCGACTGCTTCGTCGAGCTCCAGTCCGCATCACGGTATCCTTGGCAGTCCTGTTCCGAATCGGCCCGATATACCAGCTTATGATCCTTTGCCACTTTTAGGTATCGTAAAATTCGCTTAGCTGCCGTCCCGTTTGCAGATCCCGGATCGTGACTGAAGCTGCTAACAGCACGTTGATATCTGGTCTAGTACATTGTGCTACAAACTGCAAACTGCCGACCTTGAATAGAATACTTCTCATCCTTTCCTTCTCTTCCACAGATCCGGGTCTCACCGCATTCGTTATCCTTTGGTTTGCATCCAGGAGTGTTGATACAGAATTGGGATCCTCCATCCGGAAGCGCAGTAACAGCTCATCGATGCACTGCTCCTAGTCTACGGCTACCATGCAGTCAGATCACGTATCCTGCAGCCCCAGTATCTCTTTGACCTGTTCTAGGTCTTTCATTTCGAATTCGATGCACAAGTGCTGCTTTTCTTCATCTTCCAGTCCTTGGTCATTAAAAAACATAAACGGAAATGGATCACTTTTCTGTTATAGAAGTAGTAGTAGACGCACGAGCCATACTTCGATCGATGAAATCCAATCGCTTTGAGTTTCCGATTCCAGCATACAGAGCCTTCCTCAGACAGCACACCTTGGTCGGTGCTCGAGCGTCCTGGAACCCTTCCGGTTGATTCATGTAGATTTCCTCTCAGTGTAGCTCATGTTCAGTCACCTCATCCATTTGCTACACCAGAAGATCGTATTTCGCGGCCATAGCCAAAAGGTTTCGTACGGTTGCATACCGCACCACAGAAGGATACATCGCATCGTATCCCATGCCTTTGACTTGTGAATATCCTTTAATCACGAGTCGAGCCTTGTGCCGTTGTATGGAACCATCCGCATTCGTTTTTACCTTGAACACCCACTTGTTCTTGAGTGCTTTTCGACCAGTTGGTAGATCAACAAGGAACCACGTACCTTTATCGCATAATGAGCGGTATTCGGACTTCGTTGTTGCGATTCGGATCCCATTTCAACCGATTCTTCTTTGAGACATACGCCATCGCTCTTGAACCGAACACTCGCAGGTTTGTAGCATCCGGTTTCCTTCCGGTGAATTCTTTAATCGGGGTGATCTTCTGCCGTATACTGCCGTTGACGTCGCCTCATTCCAAAACCTGGTCCGAACCAGCATCAAATATCAAGCATCTGGCACGTTCTTCGATGGTCAGATTCATCTTGCGAGCCCGCTTCGCTGATGGTTATACACCACCGAAGTATCGCGACGAATGCCACATGCCTTCCTTGGTCTTGGGAAAGTACGTATGCGTCATTCGAGTGGCATCGATCCTCCTAGCGATGTCTTCTCCATCTGCTCACATTGATTCGAATGAACCAGATCCAATAGTTCACTTGATCGCTTATCCACCGACTTGAAAGGTAGCTTATGGTGTTTACTCGCCACACACTGGACACATGTTGGTATAGCTTTTCCATGAACTTCAGTCCCAGCAACCATTGACGGCAAACGTTTGACACTGTCCATATTCAGGTGCACGAATCGTCTGTGCAACAGCTCTAAGTTGTCTCCCGGATGCGTAATGTACGCCTTGGCTTCTTCCTACTGATTCAGCCTTTAGAAACCATCCACCTCCGTACCAGTTGCAATGATGACGTCGGTAGATCCGTTGACTACTTCACATGAGTCATTAGAATAGTTTATGCGATATCCCTTTTGCAAATACTGCTTCTTCAGAGCAAGTCCACTGATAGATCTGGAACCAGTTCGGCATCCAGTTTGACACTGCCGATGGCTGGGACGAGAACTTCTGTTGAATTCGCTACGAAAATGCTCTCCGAGAATGTTCAGTTAAGCATCGGTTTCATGCATGCCGTTTGCTTCCCATGGAGTGTTTTCTCCGGCTTGGATTTTGGCTTCATGTGGCACTCCGACGCATAGAGCCCCAGGTTTTTCGCATTGGAACCATCTTACGCTGAACTTTCTTCTTCTGGAGATTCTTCGGACGAGTGACTATTTCGTATTTCTTATATCCTAGCTCTTCGCTTCAGTTTCAAATACTTCTGTTCATTTTTTCACAGTTTGCCGTACACGGACGGAACAATCAATACTTTATCTACATATCTTTCGTTCTTGCAAAAAGAACTGTCCACTTTTTGGGCTTCATGGTGATGTTCGATTGTAGTTCATTCAGCGTTACCCAGGCTGCACCACGGGGACACGAACTCCACGTTTGACCTGCATTCGGGTGTGGCCGGTGCCGGTGCTACTTTGGTCTTAAGCATCATCTGTTGGTTCTCTATGTAATTGCAGCTAATCTGGCAATAACGGAATAGCAAGCTCGGACGGTCAATCATGCTCAAGCTCAAATTTATTTCAGGGCCCTCGAAGATTTTTGAAAAATCAAATGAAACTGAACAATGCATTAGGTACTAAGTAACTTTTGGGAGACTCTCTCCGTCGACTTTTCTTTGCCTTCCTACGGCTATGTATAAACATGTTCAAGTATTTTCAACACACAGTTCGGTAATATAAAGTGTAATTAAGGATCCAATGCGTTAAAAAAAATCAGAAAAATCAAACTATTAACGAACGAAAAAGTTGACGAAGAAAATCTCTCAATGTCAAACGGTGGCCAGATTGACCAGTTATAACATGTTATAAGCCCACCTTGATGAGATTCCTCTTGTTAATATTTATTTTATTTATTATTATATTTATTATGTGATTATGGAGTGTATCGAAAATAAGCTATCCACAAACTTTCTTTCAAATTATGTTGAAAACCGATATTATTCATACAAAAAATTGATCCTTAAACTTAAACTTGGTTAAACTTGAACATAATGAAGACCGGATGAAATTTAAGTTATTCCCTCACGAATTTTCGAACTTTGGATCGAATGCTCTTCATCAAGTTCCGGACAAGTGTTGCATCGCATTTTTTGGACGCTTGAGCCCAATTTTTTTTAAATTCCTGCATGTTCCCGGCTGCCTTACCAGTCTTCTTGAAGACCGTCTTCCCGATTGCCCAGTAACGTTCGATGGGTCGAAGCTGAAGGCAATTTGGTGGATTTATATTTTTCTCAACGAAATCTATACCCTTTTCCGCAAGCCAATTGAGAGTGGTTTTGGCATAGTGAGCTGACGTTAAATCCGGCCAAAACAGTGGAGGTGTACTAAGCTTCTTATATAAAGGCAACAATCTCTTCTGGAGACACTCAGATCGATAGATTTCCGCATTTATAGTTCCGGTAGTGTAAAATATGGTTGACTTCAAACCAGAGGAACATATTGCTTGCCATACCAGTACCTTTCGACCGAATTCCTCCACTTGAATCGACCTGTCCGCATCGCTCACATCCTCCCCAACGACGGCAGTAAAGTATTGTGGACCTGGAAGGGTTTTTGAGTCCTCCTTTACATAGGTCTCATCGTCCATCAAAACGCATGCATCCGGACGCTGCAAAAGACGCGAATACAATTTCCGGGCCCATGTTGCTGCTCGCTTCTTCTGTTCTGCACTTTGTTTCGAGATTTTCTGCTTCTTGTATGTCTTCAGGTGGTTTCGCCTCTGGATACGCTGGATCATTCCGACACTCGTTCCTGCTTTTTTGGCCAAATCAAGTATTGACATTGATTTGTTCTTCATGATTGGAGATACCACTTTCTGCTCCAGTTTCGGGTTGGAAGAACCGGGTTTTCTGCCTCTTCCTGGTAGCTCATCCAAAGAACAGTGTTCCTCAAACTTATTAATGATGGTATTAACACTCGCATGATGAATTCCAAACCGCTTCGCCAATTTTCGCATAGTAATACCCTTCTCACTTAGCCATGTGTCCAGAACCTTAATTTGCACTTCCTTTTCAATACGCGACATTTTGAAAACACAGAATTTGAACCGCACAAACAAGTAAACAAAAGAAAGCTGACAGTCAAACGCACAGCATGCAGTGTTCAGAGCATAAAAAACCATCACAAATACATGCGTACAACGCAAATGTATGTGAATAGCTTCGATACACTGTTTATTCATATCTTCCATATTCTAAACTCTTTATCCTATTAATTAGTGATTTTTTTTCCTTCATATTCATTATGTTCTAAGTCGTCACTTAGGCATTAAACTTATATGTTTTTTTTTTAAATATTTTGCAGTTAAAAGAATTGATGTAAAACAAATTGGCCCAAGGCAGTGTATACTTTTTTTCAGTCTACGATTTTTTACAGCCTTTGTCCTTTTGAGGTCATTTATGATCTTTTTAAGACAAGATATTTATGACTTTTTCAATAGCAGGTGGCCCAAAATTAAAATTGTCCTGTATTGAAGTTGATGCGTAGAAATATTTCCGATCGATCGGTGCAAAAATTTTGAAAATTGTATGAGTAATAACTTTGATATTAACGCTTAAAACGCTGGCCACTTTTCGTGACGGTCGTGATGCGATTTTTTTTAATTGTACCCCAGTATAGAATACCAAGATGTAGCCCTAAGTCGAAAAAACCATCTTGTTTTCCAATGATTAACATCACATTTTGTCAGTGACCCCAACAGCATCGTTACTGTGGGTTTAAATCGGTTCAAAGCTGCATTGCTTTGTTTCCTCTTGTATGCAACGTATACAAGAATTGAAGCAAGAGATAGCAGAAGGCAAAGTAACCAGACACCTTCCTGAGGAATGCTGCAAAGCAAGGCGCCTCTGGACGTTAGGTAGTTAGGTTAGCTTAAGTAAATTGGAATTAAGAAAATCTGTCTAGTGGAGAACGTCAATGCAGTACTTAGTCTAGCTTTTTTTTAAACTTCGAAAATCCTTATGAGTTCATAATTTAAATAGCCGTTGCGCTAATTCAGCGTTTCGGTTACCAATCATACCCAGCTACCCTTTTATCCAAGATCCGAAAAATTTCTGGTGAAAGTGCTGTGGTGTTATCGGTTTCCAAAAGAGTGAGTATCGCGACAACATACCCTAGTAGCACACTTGTTGCAAACCAGTTAGAAAACCTTCAATGTCACTCAATTGACTCACCATCAAGTTGCTGTAGCCAATTGTGACCAGATTTGTGTTGCTTGGGTATTCCTACCCTTTCCATATTTGACATTCTGGTGTGGCCGATGCCGGTACTTCTTTGATCCCAAGCATCATCTGTTAGTTCTCTGTGTAATTGCAGCTGATCTGGCAATAACGGAGTAGCAATCTCGGGCTATGTAAAAACATGTTCAAGTACTTTCAACACTCAGTACGGTGTTATTAAAGTGTAATTAAGGTTAATACGTCAAAAACATCAGGAAATCGGTTAATTGACAAAATATTAACGAACGAGAAAGTCGACCAAGAGAATCTGTCAATGTTAAACACCGGCCAGACTGACCAGTTATTACATGTTATAAGCCTACCTTGATGAGATTCCTCTTATTTGTAGTTATTATTATAGACACTGTATATAGACCGGACAACGCAAAATCATACAATCTGCCAACCCTGAAAAATGTCATAAATTTGAGCAACTGATCTGACACCACTTGTATATGTAGAAACTTGAAGTAAACAGCGCAATACGCTAAAATTAAGATTCGGTTTCGATGTTGGTAGTTTGTTTTGATTCCGTTTGAAGATTTTCATTAAAAAGCATAGCGAAAAGTGCCGTGTAAAAAATGAACATTTACTGAATATAGAAGTAGAAAATCCCTTATTTGTTCATTTTTGCTTTTGTCAAAACAATACTTGCTCCTTTAAAGTGAATAAAAGGTTGACAGTCCGTTTGGCTGCATTTTTTTGACAGGTCGTTTGGCTGCATAAGACAACTGTTGTCCGGTCTATATACAGTGTCTATAGTTATTATAACATATTATAACTCAGCAATCTGAACCAGGCATTACTTAGGACCTAATGCATTGTTCAGCCAGGAACAGCCAGGAGATCACTGTTTGTTTTCTAGACATACAGTTTCCTCATTTTTGAGTAGGTTCAGTTTAAAAGATCGTAATCATATTTGAGTAGTTTCATAGAAGCGTGTATGGTATTTTTTTTACTTTGACCTGTTGTAGCGGTTGTCTTCGTTTTCATACCACACCGGGCTTAGTGTGAATTGATTCTGTAAGTAAGCACGGATGAGCCAGTACTTGAGACGTAAATATTAATTTTATATACAATTTTTATGAGTTAGAAAATTACTTTTCCAGTGGCTGCTGGCTTTATCCATCCCAAACGACCAGAAGACAAAAGTTAGCAACGGGGCGACGAAAGAAGGGCCGTAAAGTGATAAACTTTTGCTCGCCCCAAGCCACGGGTACTCGTTCAAAACAGGAGTTGGAGTTCGAAGGTGCTGTCGATTTTGGTTTTCCTTTCACCTGACATGCGTGCCAGTGAAGGATGAAGTAAGTCCTGCTGCAGGTCGACCCGCCATACGGGCCCCGGTTGTGGATGATGGGAGGGGAGGCTGTTGTTTTTCCTCTCGACTCAACTCTCAACTTCTTGCGAGATGCTACACGAGAAAGGCACCGGATCAAACGCCGACCATCCGTCGTAGTCGTCGTCGTCGTCTTCGTACGTGAGCAAAAATAAAAACCCGTTCTTCCATATATACCGACCAACCAACCACCCTGATATGTACCTCACCTACTACATGAAGCCCATTATCGGCAACGGGCTGACTTACGGTCGATGTGTATATGGACGTGTTGCTTTTAGCTTTGTTCAACACGAATCGAATGATTCCACCCGAACCAAGCTCGGTTGTGGTATTCGTTTCTTGGAACTATCAGAATTTTCGAACATAATGTATACAGTATGTAACTAAGATGTTGCACAAGGGCACTGATAATGAAGGCCAGAAAAGCATAGTAGTAAGCATTTCAGTGCACGCACGAAGTACAACAGCTGGAAGAATGTAGTGCAGGCAGTTCGTTGAGTGCGTCTTTAAAATGCCTATGATCTGATAGCAATATCTCGTTCTAAAGGTGGTTTTTGAATTGAATTTTTCCAACCATTTTTGCTAACGAACAGTGTGGTTCAATGACGAAGATTGACTGAGATGAGAAGTGGTTGGGTTGCAATCATCAGGAAAGCTGTCAAATCAAACATTAAATTTGTTCAACATACTTCTTTGTTCAGATAATTCCAATTTCAGGGAAGTTAAGAGAAAGTTTTGTTCTTCTCATTTTCACTCCAGGCAACGTAGAGTTTGATGATTTAATTCTTAACGCTTGAGCGAAATGAATGAAAAAATAATAGAACTGGATAATAAGGTGAAACTGGAGGGAGTCCTTTTTCATATGATTTAAAGGTTAGGTCAATAACCACTTCACGACTTTTGAGACAAAACAAACAACACTCAAATAGTTAACCAATGAATGCTCCAGTGGATCAACCGATTCTTGAAAATTCGAAGTTCCCTCTGAAGTTCTAGTAGTATTTGCGGTTTGTGCTCAGAAAACTTCGAAGTTATAGGGACTTGATCCCGTATGTTCTTAAGGTTGAAGGATTCATCATCAGTTTTCAGTAATCATTAAAAATTCAAAAGCAGTTTGTTCGTTCAAAATCAAAACATAGTTCACGAAAATATATTCACTGTATTCTACTCGCCAAGCGGACCACAGTGAATATATTTTCATATCCAGAAGATTTATATCAAACGAAAAAACTGCTTTAGAATTTTTGATGATGACGGAAAAATGATGATGAATCCTTCAACCTTAAGGTTGTATTGCGGAATGAGTTTGTTAAATTATGTTTGTTCGCTAATGTGTGACTTCGATTTCAGAATTTTACTTATTTTTTATTTTGTTTTTGTTTGTATTTTCAATCTAACCCTAGGATCGGTAGTTTCTACTATGATATTTTTCTCTGTGCAGAAGAATTTCATACAAATTTCTATCAGAACATGGTTCTTACCCGAGAAATACACGTTTTGTGTTTTAGTGGCCTAGATAATTCTCATGTTTGGTTTAAATTTCTGGATCAACAATAGAAAAGGGCCCATCAACATTTGTAAACAAACACTTCTGAGCCCGTTTTCTCGCAAGCCGCTGGCTACACACGCAAACCTACATAATCATCGTGCAGGGGAAAGTTTCCCCTACATGATGATGGTATTGGTTTGCGTGGGTGGCCTACGCTTTGCAAGGAAATAGGCTCAGAAGTGTTTGTTTACAAATGTTAATAGGCCCTTTTCTATTGTTGCTCCAGATTTGTGTTTCATTTGTATGAGAGCGTCCTTCCCTTCCAGAGAGGCACAGCGGGGCAGCGTCTCCAGTGGTGTGGCCAAAACCTCTAGCTCCGCGGGTATGCTTCCTAAAGATTTGCACTCTTGGAGAAATTTGTTCTGTTGAAAAAGCTCCATCTTCTGACGGGTTTGATTAGTTCACAATTCCTCGATTCTATCTTTTTAACGGAGCGTCTTAGAAGGATGGTTATTTGGATAAAATTGTTCACTAGATCATGCTGAGAAATGTTGTCGAAGGCGTCAAAGAGCTATCTTACACAGAAAAACAATATTGGCCAACTTTTAAAAAAATACCGCAAAAACTTGTTTTCACTATTTTTTGGGGAATAAAGGTCTACAATAAAAAATGTAAAATGTGAAATAATGTCGTAATGCTGCAACTTTTTCATTTCAGACACATTTTGCGATATATCATTTATGAATACAAATTTCATCTCTTTTTGTGAGTTAAACCACCTGTTAACTTCGTGCAATATCACGTACCGATGAGTTGCCTATTTAAAGGGTTTAAATGTGAGATTTCATGCTATTACACAGTGCACACTGGTTCAGCTGATCACACGGTTTAAAAAATCTAATCTAGTTGAAAGAAATAAACTTAAATACATTAAAATTTTATTTAACAAAAAGCCCTGCAGTTCCCTGTTGAACTACATACTTTTAAATATTCAACAACGTTTACACAAAGCTCTCTCAAAAGTTTGGCTGCTACTTTTTGCTATATTTTGAGTAATTGTTATTTGAAAACGCCTCCATTTCACAACATTATTGTAAATATATTTGTATTCATGTATGATATATCGCAAAATGTGTCTAAAATGAATAAGTTGCAGCGTCATGACATTATATCATATTTTACATTTTTTATTGTAGATCTCTTTTCGCCAAAAATAGTGAAAACAACTTTTTGTAGTATTTTGTAAAAGTTGGAAAATATTTTTTTTCTGTGTAAGATATCTCTTTGACGCCTTCGACAACATATCTCAACATGATCTAATAAACAATTTTGTACAAAAAATCATCCTTTTAGGACGCTCAGTTAAAAAGATAGAATCGAGCGCCACCTATGCGGAGGAAATATGAACTAATCAAACCCGTCAGAAGATGGCGCTTTTTCAACTGAACAACTTTCTCAAAAACTGCAAACCTGTAGGAAGCATACCCGCGGCGCTAGATGTTTTGGTCACACCACTGAAGACGCTGCCCCACTGTGAGAGGGGAGGGGTTTCGAGTTTTGAATACGTATCTGCCAAATTTGGTTCCATTTGCTAGATTAGTTCTCAAGTAATGCAGACATTTCTGTTTCATTTGTGTGAGAGTCTCCCCTCCCTTCAGAGGCGAGGGGTCTCACACCACAAAAGAAATATTTCTTGCTTTCAACAACCCCCACATGCCATGTTTTGTTCCATTTTTTCGATGTTCTCGAGTTATGCAGAAATTTCTGTTGCAAGTCTATGAGACCCTCCTCTTTCAGTGAAGGAAGGGGTCTAGAATCACCATAGAAATATATACTGAGGGTTATTCCGAGAGTCGAAGTGACGTTTGTCACTTGGTGAAGTGAGAAGAGTCACCTGCAGTGACGTGACTCTTCTGGGTAAATCAAATGGAGAGTCACGTCACTGCAGGTGACTCTTCTCACTTCACCAAGTGACAAACGTCACTTCGACTCTCGGAATAACCCTCACTGCCTTAAAAAACCCCCATATGCCAAATGTGTTACCATTTGCTTGATTAGTTCTCGATTTATACAGAAATATGTGTTACATTTGTATGGGAACCTCCCTTCCAGAAAAGTCTGCCATAAATATATTGTTTGCCTTTCAAAATTTCTATATTTTTAGTGGCGAACCAGCCCAGGAGGCTGAAAGCCACTCTAATAAAGATACAAAAAAAAAACTTGTATATGCCGAATTTGGTTCCTTTGCTTGTTTAGTTCTCGAGTTATACAGCATTATGTGTTTCATTTGTATGCGAACCCCCCTTCCAGAAAAGGTACACACTCAGAAAATTTTACAGTATTCGGTAATTTTTCCCACACTTTCAACAGCTAAACGTTCGGTAACCCGAGTTATCGGATTTCGGTGAAATTTCACAGTTAACTTTTAAAAACTTACCGGAAAAATGTAAAATTTTACCGAACGTTCAGCTGTTGAAAGTTTGGTAAAAAATTACCGAATACTGGATAATTTTCTAAGTGTGTAGGGGTCTCAAACTACCGTAGATATGTTTCTTGCCTTCAAAAACTTCTACATGCCGAATTTGGTTCCATTTGCTTGTTTAGTTCTCGAGCTATGCAGGAATCCCCCCCCCCCTTCCAGAATAGGGAAGGGTCCTAAACTACCATAGATGTATTTTTTGCATTCAAAAACTTCCACATGCCGAATTTGGTTCCATTTGTTTGAGTAGTTCTCGATTAATGCAGAAATTTCTGTTGCATTTGTATGAGAACTCCCGTTTAGAAGAGGGAGGAGTCTTAAACTACCATAAAAAAGAATTGGTCTTAAAAATCCTCTACATGTGAAATTTTGTTCCACCTGGTTGATTAGTTCTCGAATTATGGTAGTAAAAACCTCTGCATACAAATTTTCAAGCTGAACGATTCAGTAGTAGTCTGTAGTAGTCTATAAGAGACAGACAGACAGACAGACAGACAGACAGACAGACAGACAGACAGACCAGAAGAAACCAAGCAAAACTGGGCGAAATTGAGCAGTACGTTCAGGCTCATGGCTACGCGAGTCGTGAGTGCGTACCGAACTATTTCATCGGAGGCAGTATGCGTCATTGCCGGAATGATCCCGATTCTCGCGGAGGACAATGAGTGTTATCAGCGGAGTAATATCAGAGGAGTTCGGAAGCTGGTGAGAGTGAAGTCGATGAATAAATGGAACTGAGATTGGGGCACGGAGAAGAACGGTTGATGCTGATACCGGATCTGTCGATCTGGATGAAGAGGAAGCACGTTGAAGTAAACTTCTACCTTACGCGGTTTCTGTCTGGCCATGGTTGCTTCAGGCAATACTCGGACACGCAGCGTCACCCTTCTGTGCGGAGTGCGCAGACGTCCAAGAGACATCGGAGCACGTAGTCTTTGACTGCTCACGATTCGGACCATTGCAAAGGGGGTGCCACAAGGAACCGGGTTTTAGTGGGATCTTTTTCAATAAATAAAACTTGAACTTCGCATGAACGTTTTTTTGCTATCCTATCCTCTCGATTAGCTGTCATTCATTTCTCATCACAGTATAAAGGAATCCGAAATCACAGTGCCTTTGAAGGTTTCTAATTGTTTCAAATTCAAACATCTCGGGTTGGTTCGGGTTGGGCTCAACTCGGGTTGGTTTATTTGATACTTGTTGAGCCCGGTGCGAGCTCTGCTGCGATTGAAACGAAATGAATTTAATGAATTTCGGAATGAGTTTTCTCTTGACTAAGCAGGGGTTCAAACTTCTATCAGAAAATGCTTTTTACCCGAGCAATACACGTTTTGTGTTTTAGTAACCTGAATAGGTCTTATGTTTGGTTGAAATTTATGTTTCATTTGTATGGAAGCCCCCTCCTCCCTTCTAGAGGAGGAGCGATCTCAAACCATCATACAATCATTGCCTTCAAAACTCCCCACATGACAACTTTGGTTCCATTTGAATGATTAATTCTCGAGTTATGCAGAAATTTGTGTTTTAATTGTATGAGAGCTCTCTCCCTTTTAAGGGGGAGAAGGGTCTTGAACCGCCAAACACACTTAATTATGAATTTTACAAGAAACGTAATTCATGTTTGCAGAAACTCGGGGAACGTAAAGAAAGATTTCGTGTGAAATTAAGTCTTTTAAAACTTACACATACGCAGTTCGACGAAAGATGTGTTTGATTGCATTTATTTTCTCATCTCTTTCAACTTATTTTTATGTGCTTGCATGTGTCGGTCTCAGGAGACATAAAGTTACATGATATTTTGGTAGTGTGTAGGAAGATTCTTGCCTTCATAAACCTTTACATGCCAAATTTGTTTGATTAGTTCTGGAGTTATGGAGAAATTTGTATTTCAATTGTATGAGAGCCCTCCCCCCCCCCCCTCCCTTGTAGAGAGAGGAGGGATCTAAAACAATCAAACAAACCTTCCCCAACCTCCTACATACAAATTTTCACGCCGATCGGTTCAGTAGCTTCTGAGTCTATAAGGGACAGACAGAAAATCACTTTTATGTATATAGAAATCCTGCCTCCAAAAACCCCCACGCGCTAGATGTAGGTTCATTTCCTTGAATTTGTGTTTCATTTGTATGAGAGACCCCCCCCCCCCAACTTTAAGAGGGAGTGGGGTCATGAACTACCATAGAAACATTTCTTGCCGTCAAGAACTTCCACCTGCCAAATTTGGTTCCATTTGACTCGTTCTCGAGTTATGCAGAAATTTGTGTTTCATTTGAATGGAAGAATCTCGCCCCCTTCAGAGGAGTGGAGTGGTCTTAAACCAGCATAAAAACATTACTTGCCTTCGAAAACCTCAACAGGCCAAATTTGGTCCCATTTGCTAGATTATTTCTCGAGTTATGCAGAAATTTGTGCTTCATTTGTATGGGAACACCTCCTTCAGATAGGGGAGGGGTCTTGGGGCATCTTAGAAGCAGTTCATTTCTTGCCGTGAAAAACCTCCACCTGCCAAATTTGGTTCCATTTGCTTGATTAGTTCTCTAGTCATGCAGAAATTTGTGCTTCATTTGTATGGGAACATCTCCCATCAGAAAGAAGAGGGGTCTTGAGTATTAGAAACATATTAGAAACATTGCTTGCCGTCAAAAACCTTAACCTGCCAAATTTGGTTTCATTTGCATGATTTATTCTAGACTTATGCAGAAATTTGTGCTTCATTTGTACATATGAGAGCCCCTGTTTTCAGAAAGGGGAGGGTCTAGAGACATCTTAGAAGCATTTCTTGCCTCCAAAATCTCCCACATGCTGAATTTTTTTTTTCCTTTGCTTGATTAGTTCTCGAGTTATGCAGAAATTTGGGGCCCCCTTCCAGAGATCGGTGGGGTCTCTAGCTATCATAAAAACCATTCCTGGCCCCAAACACCCCTCCATACAAAATTTCAAGCCGATCGGTTCAGTAGTTTTCGAGTCGAAGGTTCAGACAGACAGACAGACAGAAATTCATTTTTATACACACAAAGATTTTTTTACAGAAATCTGTAAAGTTTTACCGATATCTCAACAGCTGAATGTTCGATAAGCCGATTTAACGGATTTTGGTGAAAATTTTACCGAAATCCGTAAAATCAGGTTACCGAACGATACGCTGTTGAGAATTCGGTGAAAATTTACAGATTTCCGTAAAATAATCTGAGTGTGTATACATAGATATCATGCGTAACAATAAAAAAGGGCCTATTTTCGTTGATTGATTCTCTTCATCGACTTATCACGGCTTTATCATTGAATTTGAGGGTCTGCTAACAGCTTAAGTCGAAAGAAGACATTGGAAGATTGTATATAGAGTAATCAGTTCTATGGAAAATGCTTTTGCAGCCGTGTTATTCACAGAACATAAAGTCCAACCCAATTAACATCAATGCTGAATAACAGTTTGTTCAAACAAATTTGGAGAAGTTGTTCAGCTTTTTCTTCTAGAAAGCTGAATAACTTCTTCAAATTTGTTTGAACATGTGGTTATTCGACACTGATGTTTGTAACACAACTTATTATGTAAATTATGTGAAGTAACACAACTTATTATGTAAAGTTTAAAAATTCATCTTTAAAACATGGCCTTATGTATTTTCCTAGTATACTAATACTGTTATGTATTTTAACTTAATTTTATATATTTATATTTATTATATACGTATTATAATCGAAACAGCGAAATAAAATGATATTTCTGAAACATCTTTTTATCTTCATGACATCACACAATAAGTTTTCAAATTATCATTTAGGACTTATAACATGTTTTGAAGATACTTTGAATTCCATACTATTAATCACACTTATTCTTAAGATGATTAATGCTTAGAACACGTAGCATATTTAGAACCTCTTATGTTACCTAAAACATGTTTAAAAACATCGACTTATTGCGCTATTGTGGTCATATTGAGTGAAAAATGATGTCATGTATACTAGAAATAAACATGAGTAATGCACAAAATGCAAATGTTTTGCGACAACTTTCTCTCAACTTCTTTATGACAAAAGATGTTCATTATTTCATTCCTAATACTTCTATACAACACCATTTCTAGAGTACAGATCAAGAAGATGTAGTTGGTGCTACTTGGGAGTCGATGAAAAGTATCGATTAACGAACATGAACCCTTTTTAAAGTGTATACTGTATCTACACAAACATAATAACCAAACCACAAATTGCTATTTGTTTTCAAGGATATTGAGTGGTGAAAGAGGTTAGCGCGAACGAGAAAATATCGATAAAAACATGAAGTCGTCGAAACCACTGCGTTTTTCAACAACAATTTCTCTGAAAAGTGATATCTTAACTTTTTCGTGAATCAAGGAATACATTATATTCAAAATTAGTTATTAAGGTCTGTATTCACATTAATCAGGACACCTTCAAATCATTGCAACTTTGAAATATTGCACGTAGGAATGAAAAATTCCATTCCATGTTTAGTATTCAAGATGGCGACGAAAGAAAAACAAGTGCGCGAGCGAATTTTGTACGGGTGTACTGCAAATCCTGACTTGTCAATACGGGACCTTGCAAAAACATTAAATTTGCTTAAATCCACTGTTCACGATGTGCTCAAATCAGTTTCGGAAAGTTTGACGGTGGAGAGGAAACCGAGAAGTGACAAAAACATTGGACGCGCTGATCCTGTCATGGACCGAGAGGTGAAAAGGATATTAACGAAAAACCTTAATCTCTCCATTCGAACGGTGGCTCGTAAAATAGGGATGTCGCCTAGTTTTGTCCAAAAATCAAAACAACGTTTGGGACTTAAGTCGTATAAAGTAAAAACAGTTCCAAATCGCAATGACAAACAGAACTTGGCAGCAAAATCACGCGCTCGACGTTTGTACTGCGAATATTTGACGAAGTTTTCATGTTTTGTTATGGACGATGAAACTTATGTCCTGGAGCAGCTTTTCAAGCAGCTTCCAGGGCTTTTATTCAGCTATGGCCTAAAATGCTACAGCTGAGCATTTCAGAACGAAGAAGGCATCGAAATTTCCCAAAAACTACCTAGTGTGGCAAGCAATTTGCACGTGTGGCAAAAAGAGTAATCTTTCGTCACTACAGGCACAATCAACAAGGAGATCTATCCAGAAGAGTGTCTGCAGAAGCAATTGCTACCCTTCATCAAAAGTCACAAAGAAAAACCTTTGTTCTGGCCCGATTTAGCATCATGCCACTATGCTAAAACTGTGATGGAGTGGTACCAAGCAAATCAAGTGAACATTTTACAAAAAACCTCAAACCCGCCAAATTGCCCAGAGCCACGACCAATCGAGAGATATTGGGCTCTGACGAAGCGGAAGCTTTCTGGAAAGAAGCAAGAAATCAAAGACATCATGAACAAAGACGGCTTCTACGATTTCTGAAGAGTCTGTACAAACCCTAATGGACGGAGTTAAGCGCAAAGTTCGATATTTTTTTAATACCGAATAACTATGTTTTGTCTTCACGAATTGTTAAAACACATCCCATGAATCTGTGTGTCCCAATATAATGTGAAATTTATGTTTTATTCATGTTTTGAGGTGTCCGCATTAATGCGGATACAGACCTTAACTAAGTGATTTTTGTTTCTGATCAAGGAGGCATAAACTTGATTCCGTTTCAAACTACATCAGACGTTTTCAATTCGTCTAAAACGAAAATCCGATGTAGTTTTCAGTTCGTGTGATATAATTTGGGCTGTTATTTTGAAGTCTTTCCCATGCTTCAATTATGTGCATGAAATTCAATTTAGAATAACATGATTTCATTGAGTGTGTAGCCAAGAAGAAAGTCAGAACCTCGAACAATTCTTTAGATGTTTGCTACCCGAAATAGCAGATTTAAATAACAAATTCTTCATGAATCCATGCCTTCAAATAGCAAATCATAATCAACTAATATCCAATTAAAACTGAATGCCGAGCTTTTATACAGTTTTGCATGTGGTTGTGTGATATTATGCTCCGTAGATACATACAATGCAGTCTCCACTTTTGATAGCGATCGGTTGATCACAACGATGTATCTATTAAAAGCCCGACTCGTTTTACAACCTTGAACAATGCAAAACGCGTCGCAATTACATTAAGACATGGAGCTTAATGTACTCGCCTATTTGCTCCCTCATACTGCAAGTGCATCGGTGCACTTATCCGTGTCGAATACGGGTTTTCACGCCGTCCGTGTGTGGATCCGTTTGCAGTAGTGTTGTTTAATATTGACACTCACCCAAGTCCCGGGAATTGAGTGAATTTTGGATGCTTGAACCCTGGTTGGTGGTTCTTCCGGGTAGAGCCAGTTTATGAAAAAAAGAAGTAAATCTTTAAACAATAAAGCAAAATTTCCCGCAAGCAACAATGAAAAAGTTATGTTGCTGCGCAGTGAAAAGCGTTGGTTGAATGCTTGCGTATTGAAATTTTCACACTGTGCAGGAGAGGCTGCGAGAGCGCGGGAGTGCGAAAGCATACCAACACATATATCGAACATTGTCTGTATTTCCAACCACGCCGTTCGCTCTCTCCGCATCGCATTATCTCTCGAAACGGTGTTATTTTCGACGAGCACGTGAATACGAGAGGTTGCACAAAACAAAAACATTGAAGTTCATCGCCAGCGCTCACATGGCTGACATGTGCGGAGATGGCGAAGAAACCCGGAGCAAGAGAGCGAATTCCGGTTTTGTTTTCGCTCTCTGAAAATAGTGACAAACGTGTTGATTTGACATTGTTTTGTTTTCGTAAGTGTGAAAAGGTGAATGCAAAAACGGAACGAAGCAGGGAGAAAACACCAAGCCTATCCACTTCAAAGTGAGAGGTTTTTCGATGGTTTTTTTTTTCGGAAACGAATTCAATATTATTCATAGAATAATTAAATTTAAATTTCTAGGCAATCATGTTGTTTTGTGGTGTGAAACAAACGACAATTATCTGAAAATGATGAGTTGAAAAACAGGCTGACTCATAAAATGGAATAAAGAATGTAACACTACAATAATACACAAAAAAAAGTGTACAATGCAATTACACCGCCAACGTGACGGCCTCGCACAAACACGAACGCATTTTTACCCACATGTGATTCGGCGTTGAAGAGAATCTTGCAGGACGCGCACCCATACAACCATAAGATTCGACACTGAAAAAAGTCACGCAGCATTTTCACACTCCCGCTCTCGCCTTCCGGAGAGGAGAATATTGAACGTCATTCGTGAGACTCTCGTGATATGGGAACCGCAAAAGTATGCAAGCAGATCCATATTTTGAGGCACAAAAAATGTGTAGGTAATGGACAGAAATTTTATAATAAAGGAAATCGTCCCTTGAGAATGTGAATGTTGCATTTATCTTATTCTTTCGGATGCAAGAAAATGCATTACCACTGATATAGGTTCTTTCTGAGGTGTTTGTAATCATACTTACTATTTTTAGAAAAAGTTGGCGAAAATTCACACTTTTATCGATATTTACACAAACACTCGCACACAGATTTCAAAATCGCTTAAAAATATCCCAGTGTATCTAATTTTTCATCACTTTTCAAGGAAGTTATAAATTACAAGTTAAAACCTTCTCGCACAAACAAAGCCGCAACCTTCCCTTGATCGACCACTCGAAATTCAATGTTTTCACATCTCCGGATATCAATTAACACTCTACTAAAATAATAACTTACGATACGAAGCTGACCAGATCGGAAAATCAAATCAAACTTTGAACGCCCCTAACAAGTTAGCAAAAATGGTCTTTGTAAATGACAAGTCCCGACGAAGCTGTGTAGTAGGCGATGACACATCGGCAGACACTGACTGTAGCGGCAGTTGCTTGGCTGCGCGCTTCAAACCGTCGTCGCTCGACGGTCGGCCATGTAGGAACATGGGTGGGAATCTGCCTATATGTAGCTATGTGTGCGAGGGAACGGGCCATGTGAGCAGCAAGCAGAATTTGTAACCGGCTATATGGATATGGACGAGGTACTTCTCCGGAGATTAACCAACACTGTGAACATCCGGACGCGCTAGGTCACGTAGCAATACGACCACGAGTGCGGTGGGGACGCATGTATGTCCGTCCGAAACGAGATTGAAAAGGCGAGCGAATGAGAGATCAAGAGGGTAGAAGAACAATATTCTGCCACCGACATGTGACTTCCACTAACCCTGCCTGCCGCCTTTCCGTGGCCCAGGAGTTGGTAAGAAAATAGAGTGGGTTATGGTTTATAATTTTAGGCGAATTTATTTCATACAGAAAATTTTGATCCTTGCAAAATGTTACGCACAATAACCACAACTGCAGTCTCTTTCAGATTCTAATTTAGATTGCAATTCAACAAGGGAATAAGAAACATCACGCACCCAGTCCCAGTTTGCTACTCTATTCTATCTATCTAGCCGAACTGATATTAAACAAAACACAGCAAAAAAAACGTTGTCACTCCACTACCACAGGCACACAGTTGAAAAATGCACAAATACCTGACTTTAGACTGATTGCGAGACGGCAACTACCATTTTAAAGGGGTTTTACACACCTATAAAATAATTTGTTTTGCACAATATTCACAGTCAAAGGTACCCCATAGGTTTGAACCTCGGAAACTCGGAGAGCACAATAATTGCCGATGAGAGAAAGATGTAGCAACAGATGTGGCTGGCGGCTGGATGGAAAACAGTGAACAGTAACTAGGCATGTGCGGTAGGGCTGCTTCATTGATATGTGTTTCAGTATTTGTTCGCAGCCACCTTTCCGGTCATTCCGGAACCGACTGAGGTTGGTAGGTTGCTGACGGAAAAGACATGGTTTAAGTAAAATTCGAAATATGTGGGCTCACTTTGGAACAGTTGTACTGCTAGGATTTGTCTATATCCCAATTCCATAGAAAAAATAATAATTGGTAATATTTGGTGATACCGTTCCTTACATAAAAAATCAGTGGGGTTGTGTACAAGACACGACCGGTTGACGTAGACTACGTTAAACCAAGTGATGCATTGTAATGTCAGGGAAATTCTGTGTGGCTATTACTAGCGTTAAAAGGGTTTCAATTATTCGTGCCGGTCGCTTACCCTTACCAATAGAAGCAGTTTAAGTCACAATATGACGGGTGCGGCTCTAATGGGACAATATACCAGCGTTTTGAAGCCATTATGTAAGAAAATTCTATTGTACGCTCTTGAGATATTATTTGGTAGCCCTGAAAAGGGCCGTTTGGTTTTATGAAGTCATTGCGTGGGAAAATTCTGTTGTACACTCTTTATAACTCTTTGGTGGCCCTGAAAAAGGCCTTTCGCTTTAAATGATGACACGGTCACGGTTGCACGTTTTACGATGGACTAACTTTAAGGCCTAGAAGATAGTTGAGGATCTGTTAGGGAATATCAAATTATTGAATTAATGCTAGTTTTGCTCATTCTTATAATCATAATCGCTTAACATTACTAAATGTTTGTGCCTGTGCCTGAATGGCCTGCATCTCGGAATTCTCACCATCGCCGTAACCATCAACAATGTTTTGCGTCGTTTGGGGGATTCCAGTAACGACAGGCAGCGGAGAAAATTCTATAAGACGTACAAACAAACATATATTTTGACTGATGCCTTGTCTCCTTTTCAACATTCACCATTTAAATACCATACCATTCGGATCATTTGTATACAATCTGAGTTCTAGTATGCCTTTGCATAATTCAACTTGAAAAAATCAAAGATTTGCAATTTATGCAATTTTAGCAATTCTAGATTTCAAGGGTAATCATAAACATTGAAATACTCTATAATTCAAATAACGATAAAATTCGTTATCAGAAGATATCCGACAGGTTTAGTGATTGTTATGAAAACACTGTAATCAATTGCAACATTTTCAGATGTGTAAGCGTCTCTAAAAATGTTCAAAGTTCAGAAAGTTTAATCAAACAGAAAATAACAAAAATTATCTTGCAGTTGTTGTAAGGTTATATACAAGTATATAGGGTACATGTCCCTTGACTCAGGAGATTGTGTAGTGCACGATTACAATTTTAACTATAACTATAATTATTGTATTCTAGCTAAATACAATAATTTAGCTAGAAACGATATTCAACTAGTTATACCTTTGCTAAGACATGCTTAACAAGGCGTTTGCTGTACTGGGCCATGAAAAGTCACCAACTAACATTATTGAGTCGAAAACTTTCGATGGATATTGATATCATTGAGGATTCTTGTTCGAACGAATTTCAGTAAAGTATGTTTATTTCATCGCTCCGGGCATTTATTGATATATCGCTCCAGGCATTTGGCTATATTCAGTATACTATACGAAATATAAAGCTACTTTATAACATCTACATGACTTTCTCATGTGATCAATCGGCCATTCCATTTCAAAACATTAAAATTCCCACTATATTCATTTAGTTATATAGGTGTTGGTATGAATAGGCCCATCGAAAAATACACAACAGCTCACTCTTACTTTTCCATTGAAAACTTTTATATTCTACATTTTACTATGTGATGAATACATGAGGCCAAAGTTGGGAATATAAGGTTAAATTCGTATCTAAAATATGGTTTATGGTTTTTTCGTGAAATTATTATTCATGTTTCTATGTGAATGTCAGGTAAATTAGTGAATCCATTATGGCTAAAACGTTAAGGAAATCGAAATATATATAAATATATTATATCTCGCAGAAGAAAGAGAGTGAGTTTTATAAAATATCATTATTCTTTGCAATGAGTATGGGAGAAAAGGTTGGTTAATATATGATAAATTCTTATAAATATAAAATAAACACCTGATAAAATAATCACGCATTAAAACATGTTAAGCACATTAGTTGTATCGATATCATGTGTAGGTTCATATGCAGTAAAAGCATGCTGCGCATGTCGTCACCAGAATACAATTAATACTATGTTGAAATTTAATAAGGCAGGGAGCGATAACATAGAGAGATATTCAATTGCTATGATGACATGCACTTTGTCAAATTGATTTAAATTTAATAAATATCAATTTCCTACCTCGAGTTGAAGGACCTTCTCCAGCGTCCCAACTAGTTGTTGGCAACGCATTACCTCTTGCTGCTTTCAATTTCGCCCGATAACTACGAACTCGCTCGGCATCGGTGCATGGTCGTTTCGGAGGATTTCCCGTATGTTCGCTCTTTATGCGCTTCCTGAATCTGCGCAAGCCCTCTGGATCAAATCGGTTAGGCATTCTCACTTTCACTATGTTTCTCAAAACGTTTTTCTTCCTAGAGGTAGGACTCTATCCAACGCGAATCGTTAACACAACAGAACAACTGTTTATAACACACTACCCAACAAACATCGGTGTTGAATTAGAGCTTGTTCAAGCAAATTTGGAGAAGCTATTCAGCTGTTTCTTCTAGAATAGCTGAATAGATTCTCCAAATTTGTTTGAACAAACTCTAATTCAACACCGATGTTTGTTGGGTACTAATTGGAATTTACAGAGTAATTTACAGAGTACAGAGTTACAGAGTGTTGGTTCGGAATATCATGTTCGACATCGAAAATGGTGTCCGTGATAGGGAATTTGTGTGGCTTGAGGTATGCGACGAAGGGAAAACAAGTTTTGCTAATACCACTGGCTGCCAATCGACAATTTGAAACGAAAATCCCAATCAAACAAACTCTCAAGATGAGAATATTAAATTGAAAATAGCAAAGATGGATTTGTACCTGGTAGGATTTTTCGGTGAAAATAAATCAAAGCAACCGGCAGGCTTTGATTTTCACTGATTTTTTGGATCCGCTGCAAAGCACACTGTTGCCTAGTAACGATTTGGCAAAATCCAATATGACTGTCAATCTACCGAAATGTATGATATATGATGTGATGATGTATGATATGTACTACCACCCATTGTAGCACGGAAACTAAGTCCGACAGCAGTGAGCTCTCCTCGCTGTTAGACTTGATCAAGCTTTAATAACCACTGATTATCCTAATCATGCCATTGTATGAAGGGCCAAAAAGGGGTTGGGTGGATCGATAGGCAACATCACCTATACGTATCCACAGGGATATAAAGCATCTCCTTCCAACAACAAGATTGAACAATTGGTCAAAAGAGCAAGCTATCTAACATGAGGATGCCCCAATGGGCGGGGAGAAGAGCCCGCCCTCTATTCACAAACTGTTAGCAATGGGGAGTTGCCATTTCCACTCTCCCCATCCAGAGTGCTTCAATCGGGTGCCTTGATGGTCCCTCCCATTCCCATGAAATATTTATATAATAGTGTATATATCTAGGTATATATTTATGTAAATGAAAAATACTGCAATCATTCGGTATCTATTATTTATGATCTCTTTCGGTGGATCCTGAAATATAAGAAATGGTGTTAAGTGTTAAAGTGGAGAGTTCTGCGTTTTCGCGCTTAAGAATGTTTTCGTTCGTTTTCAGCGATAGCAGCAATTTCCGAAAATCTTGATTTGAGGTATCCTAAAAAAGTTTGTTAAATTTTACAAAAATTACATTTATTCATTTTAATATACTGTTGCCATGGTCACTATTTGCTGCTTGGTGTTGATTTTTATTACAGCAATACGCTTTTATTTTTGCTGGCTGAATAATTATTGCTCCTGTGTAAGGAAAACAGAGAAGGTTTTATTGACAGGGAGTTAAAGACAAACGGACGTAAAACAACAAAAAGCAATTTTTAAATCATCTATGCGTAAAATCAATAAAACAATATCATCAAATATAATGGTATTGTGAGTTATGATACGGTACTGACAAAAAAAGAACTGTAACATCAGACACAATCCGAATGGCAAACAGCACAGATAGCAATCTACCGAAATGTAAGATAAACTCTTATTCAAATAACTCTCATATATTAGAAATTGAATTGATTTATTGATTCATCGCGGGTTGCGCCAACCAGCTAGGAAATTATTTTCACCGACGGAGAATTGTCCTGCTCGCCTTCCATGGAGGCTCTCCCGCAAACAGTAGCGTTTTTACAGTCGTGACGAACAAATATTAATTTAATTCTTATATAAACAACTCTCTGAACTGGATTGGTTGTCCTCAAAAGGACAGATTATTTATTAGTGGGTTACGCCAATTAGCTGAGTAAAATTTTCCCAACGGCTCGCCCTCCATGGAGGCGTTTTTGCAGTTGCAGCGAACGAATCGGCACCATGATATTCGGCGCACAAACCGAACGAAATAAAAGTTTAATTCTTGTATAGACAACTCTTTTAATTAAATTGGTTGTCCTCAAAAGTACAGATTATCAATTTATGGATTGCGCTAACCAGCTGGGTAAAATTTTTACCGACGGCTCACCCTCCATCGAGCACCGAACTAAATTTAAGATTAGTTCTTTAATAAACAACTCTTTTATTTTAATTTATTGTCCTCAAAAGGACAGATTATTTCCACCTACTGCTGCTCGCCCCCAAACAGCAGCGTATTCGAAGTCCCGCGAAACAATTGCCACGATGAGGTAAGATGGCGGCTTGCACAAACCGACGCGATTGTTCGCCACCATATCCGCCATTTTACCTCATCGCCATGATCGCTGTTTGGGAGAGCCTTGGTACATATCACCACCATCTGCTACGCGACCATCAGCTGCCTCTGCGACCAGCTCCGCACAGTTTCAATGCTGCCAAACGAATGAGGAATTTTTTTCCTAAGTGTGCTTTTTATACCCGTCTCAGCTGCATGCGAAACGTACATGGAGAGAGGAATGACATGATTGGTTCAAGTCCCTTTTTAATACAAAGAAGAAGAAGATGATGCAAGACATTCCTTGCTTCGATTTGAAATCTGTGTTAGGAAATTTGGTAAATTTACTCTGCAAAATGACATTATAAGACATCACCTTATATTTGCGTTATTTTCAATAGTTTTCTATTGTTCGAAAATAATGTTGACAATTGAATTGGAGCGCGGTAAAATTTCCAACCGACTGAAGAAGAAATCATGTAAATCTATCGTGGATTATTTGAGTTATTCGCGTACAAAACGTACGGTTTTTCGTGACGGTCGCAATATTTTAGATTTTCATTTGACACCCTACCCTTGCCGTAAGACGTAGTCTACGTCAAAAAACAAAAAAAAAAAAAACATAAATTTTAAAGTTTCATAACCCTACTTTTTTTCTTTAAAAGTAAAAATGTATTTTTTGTAAATCTTCACGAGTGTGCAGTGCAAGCCCAACATATTTTGTTTTGATCTTGTGCGATCCGCAAATTAAGCTTAGATAGGTCACTCACAGGTACATAGCAACAGTTAAATATTATTTTAAGTACCCCACACCCGGCGATTGATGTCATTTCGGCATCAGAAAATCATTTTGTCGAGCTCCTTATCCTGTCATCAGTTGGAAATTGAAAAGACGAATATTTAATGGATAACGAAGAAAGGGTTTTAAATTCCCATTGCATTTCTTTTAAGAACAAAATTAAAATAACATAAAAACAAAAACAAGGCTCTTATTAATTC
This sequence comes from Aedes japonicus, assembly GCA_034211315.2. Lineage (NCBI taxonomy): Eukaryota > Metazoa > Arthropoda > Insecta > Diptera > Culicidae > Aedes > Aedes japonicus. The sequence goes on from JASCZW010000642.1 coordinate 327,429, forward strand.
AATCATAATATTTGTATTCCTTCTACACAGTTAATTTTTTTACAGTATTCGGTATTTTTTCACCGTACTTTCAACAGCTAAACTTTCGGTAATCCGATTTAACGGATATCGGTAAAAAATTTCATTTTTTCGGTAATCTTTTAACAGATAACTGTAAAATTTCACTGAAATCCGGTTATTCGGATAACCGGACGTTCAGCTGTTGAAATTTTGGTAAAAAATTAGCGAAAGCTGTAAAATTTTGTAAGTACGTATGCTCGTTGATATTGTTTGATAAATAAATATAATTGAAGCGACAAAAAAGGCTCTTAAAAAAAAATTGTTGTTGGTGCCGCTGTTAATCAGCTAACGTCAAAACGATAAAAACTCTTGTGATTATAAAATTATAGTGGACATAGATGTTGACAAGGAAATTTACTTCTTAAATCATTGTTTACAATTGTTAGTTTCGACTTTTTGAAGATTTTGTCTATGAATTTGAATGTTGTTTTAAGGAAACATGCAGAATCTTAAAAAGTACCTGTTTTTGTATATAAAATAACGTAATCACAGGTTTTTCTAAAAGGGTCATTAAGGACAACTTGGTTTAATATTTTCAATTGAAAAATCATGTAATTGTACAGATTATTTAGAAAGTAAAGTAACGATACATTTTTATAATAAAAACTAATGCTAGTATGCGTCTTTATCGTTTCTATTCACGTGGTGCGTAATTTTAAAACGCTCTGTCGTACGCGATTAATTGGCCCTTCCCACCCTCTTGTTATGGTGTACTTGTAAACTCAATGCATAAACGGCTGTTATTATTAACAACAATTATGCCACAAAGTAATGAACTTTGCAGATACTTTATAGAAGAAGCTGACATCAGATTTTATAATACGGTATCTAAATTTTTCACAGAAATATGGATTTTTGAAATTGCTATGTCCAAAACTGACTTTTTTGACATCTGTTATGATAACTTCAAATTTATAAATTTTATCAACATGAAATTTTGATCACATAAGGTCTATACATTGGTTATAGTGTTGTGAAATTTTCAGCCAAAAATATTGATAATTGACAAAGTGACAGAAGGTTGAACAACGCGTTTTATGGAAGGAATATTTTGCTCGGCTTTTTTTTTTGCTACTGAGTGTACTTCCTATGTATACACATAACCACTAAGTGTGGCCACACATACTTTTCATTTGTCATATAAAATTTTAAACGTTAGTGATCGTCAGTCGGTGCGAATCAAAACAAACCCAAAAAAGGAGAGAGTTCCTCTCCCATGTGCGCATCAGTAAACAGAGTGCACACAATAGATCGCTAAGAATAAACTATACAAGCCACAGTGGTACATGAGCGTCTTTCCATGCGTCAATTTTTGCCTGTTGAAGTGGCGGACTTGTTCCGTTGCTTCAACCTACCCCGCAGTGGGATGTTAGGCAAAGATTGACGTCCATGGTTCGAGTACCATTGGATACATGCCCTTTCGCTCAATTTTCAAAAACATCTGTTAGATTTTCCTACCTGCCGCATCTGACGGAACTATCAACACTTTCTCTTCACATCTTTCATTCTAGCCAAAAACATTAATGTTCATTCTTGGTGCCTCATGGTGATGAGCGAACATCTCCTTCTACAATATAAAATTTATTTGTGTTTCTCAGAGGGTTCTGTTTATGTGTGAACACATCAATATTATGTGGAATTTTCCATGGATTTTTGCCAGTAAATATGTGTGGATTATTTTAAGTGTAGCAAATTTGTCTGTTTTGTTACCGCTATAAGCCTTCTCATAAACCACGTAGACTCATTTTTGGAAATCTCAGACCCCCTATTCCCCCTCGCAGGCTTTTCTCCAAACATTTGTTTTGAAATTTTGTATGGAGCGTAGACTTCGGTCAGATAACCCTCCCCCCTCCCCTCATAAAAGTCTACGTGGTTTATGAATAGCCCTTATGTGGCATTGCATTGTACGTTTGAACATCGTTTCAAAATCCCGCAAACTGTCGCAACTACGCCACATCAGTGGGCACATTGACTAAAGTTTGTCCACGTTGAATTTTGGACGCTTTTCTTTCAGTGTAGATTTTGAATTGTTTCACGGATCGCTGAAACGTTTCACTTATATGACAGCTGATACTCTTCACAATATATCTGGATCAACAATAGAAAAGGGCCCATCAACATTTGTAAACAAACACTTCTGAGCCCGTTTGCTCGGAAGCCGTTGGCTACACACGCAAACCTACAGAATCATCGTGTAGGGGAAACTTTCTCCTACATGGTGATGGTATTGGTTTGCGTGGGTGGCCTACACTTTGCGAGGAAATAGGCTCAGAAGTGTTTGTTTACAAATGTTGATAGTCCCTTTTCTATTGTTGATCCAGATATATCCTGCTACAACATGTTTACATTCTTGTTACATTCAGAAAAATGGCGTCGAATCAAATGAAAGTGCGCAATTCATGGGTACGCGATCTTACCAAGAAACTAAAAGTACCGTGTTTTCTGTTTGCATATCATATGACCAGTGCTTGATTGTGAATCGGAAGGTTGGAAAATCTAAAAGTATGCTTTTGCATTATTGAGAAAAATTCCAACCTTTCTGTGCGAAATGTGGCTCGGACAGTTGGGAAGTTAAAATCATACGTCATAAAACGTGAAGCAAAGGCAAATACTGAAAGCGTACAAAGTGAAAAAGGTGCCCGACCGTGATGACAAATTTCACTGCAAAAAATCGTGCTAAGGAGCTTTACACTAATTGTTTGCAAACATTGTCTTGTATCATAATGGACGACGATACATACGTACTCGAAGACTTTAAACAGCTTCCGGGTTTTGCTATACCGCAATACAAAGGAACACCGTTGCCGAGCATTTCCAGACAAAGAAGGTGTCCACATTTCTGAAGAAGTATTTGATTTGGCAGGCCATATTTAGTTGTGGTCGACAATCTAAAACTTTCGTCTCTACCAACACTATCAATAAGGATGTGTACAAGAAAGAATGTCTGCAAAAGCGGTTGCTATCGTTTATCAGAGGCCACGACTTTCCAGCTCTGTTTCGACCTCTTGTCACTTTGTGAAACCCGCCCTGGAATGGTATAATATACAAGAGGTCAAATATATGCCAAAAACAACCAATCCCTCAAACTGTTCAGAACTTTGCTCAATAGTGAAGTACTTGGCGCTAGTTCAGCGGAAACTCTTCGAAACTAAGAAGAAAGCCAATGGTACCGATGATTTCAAGAGAAGATGGAGAATCGCCACGGCAGGCGGGTGTTCCACAGAAAGTTCGAGAGTTGTACAGAAAGTAGGATCAACGTCTTTATCAACTGTTTCTAATGTATATATAACTCTATTATTGTAGAATAAATGATCGGTTCTGTTGAATTATGTGTAATTTTTTTTTTGCTGCTCGTTAATGAGCAAGCGATTTGAAAATTTACACAAAGTTATCGATTGATTTTGTTCTTGCTCAAACGTCAATGACATTCGATCTGATTTTTAAAAAAGCAAATTCCTGGAACTCCAAAATATCATTCTTACATTCCAGTTTCAAATAACCACATTTCAGTTAAGGTATTTTCTAATTCTAATGATGAACCCAAAATATTTAATGTATTCAAATGATCTGAAATGTAATAAGTTTAATGAAAATTGAAAAAAAAACATTGTCAAAACTATCCGAAGCACACACATATCCAAAAGCATCAACTTGATTATTTTCCATCGCGTCCAAACAGAGACGGGTAGGTCTGACTGCCATCGTGTCTGAGAAAAATTTGCCCGTTTTTCAATAATCTATTATGAAAAATACATTTTGTAGTGGACATCATGACTAAGAATCAAAAAGAGCCAAACAAATTGCAAACACGTAAATTTCTGTTACTAAAATTCGCAATGACTTGAGAACGGCTAGGCTTACGAAAAAAGTTTTGGTATGCCTTTTAAATGGAAATGATGCATTAAATCTAGTTTTGGTTTTTTTTTTAATAAAAAGATTATCAATTTTAAGTTTTTTTTAAATTATTAATATTTAAAAACAAAAAATTAAAAAATTTAAGAAATGACCGTCTTAAGCTCTTTGCCAGTTTTAAGGGTATGACTTCAGTCAAAAAAATTAGGAGGATCGAAGCGAGGGTACTATAAGAAAATCAACGTTTTATGTGTTTTAAGCATGAATTTACGGTATTTTTTAGTTTCAGTGTTTTTTTTTCTTGAAAAACACTTCATTACGCACAACTTTTTCTAAGACCACATTTTCATCCGATGAGCCGTTTGAGGAAAAATATTGTTTGAAAAAATAAAATCCACATTTTAAATACGCCCTTATAGAAAATTAGTTCAGGATGGTTATTGTTTTTTTTTTGAAAAACGTAATTTGGGGTAGAAACCAACGTATAGATAACATTTCATTCAGATTGGAGAGAGTCTGGCTGGGAATGCTCTGAAGCATAATTTTTTTTTATGAAACAGTTGTCCGTTGTTTGATAAAAAGTCCGGAGAAATTCGCGATTAGGGCGGCGTACATGCAAAATATAAACAAAATTGTTTTTACAATGCAATGCATAATTATTGCATCTAAATATGAGTTTTGACCTTTTTGTCCTGATTGTGCTTCAATTTTATTGTTTTTCATAGGGCGTAGAGTTATTTCTTAATCAAAACAATTCACTCTGCAATTTACGCCATATTGATTGTTGACAAAGTGAAAGGGTAATTTAAATCAAAACATAAACATGGCGTAAAGTAAAAGGCGATACTGACAAAAAATCAAAACAACGGTGAAAAGTAAAAGGCGATACTGAAAAGAAAAAGGCAAAATTTAAAATCAAAATCAAAACAACTGCGAATAGTATAGGGCGATATTTTTTTTCGAATACTTGTAGGGCCAACATTAAAATGGCATAATCAAACATCCTAGTATAGACAAGCGAATATTAAAAATGTGTAAATTTTAATGAATAACAAACGAATTTCCATCAGTATTATATATGAATCTGAAACTGGCTTTGTTCTCTGTCTGTATGCTAGATTGTATGTGAATTTATTCGATAATTTATGAATTACTGTTTGAAATTCTGCTTGCAATATTACAATCATCATTTCCCTTTTGTTTACATTCTGCATGTTCGCCCTAATCGTAAATTGCTCCGGACACTTGTCCGATCAAAAATTCGAAAATTCTTGAATTTTAATTTCATCAGGTCTTCACAATATTCATGTTCAATCACGTACAATAAAGGATCAATTGTTCGATTGATCAATACTTCATTTTTTTGTGTGATTTGAAAGAGAGATTTGTGAACAATTTATTAATGATACAGTCCTTAGCCATAATATGAGTACCGTTTTCTTCAAGATCATTTTAGTGTACTTAATAAAAATCATCATCTCGTAAGAATCTACTTTACTTTTCTTATTCTCTTGACGTTTTAAGTTTAAAGCGTTCACCCAAAAACGCATTTTGAACGAGTCATATCCGCCATACACTTTTTTCCGTAACCGATCCGACTTGTTTTAAATCGGAAATAAAGATGTTTGTTTCAAATATGTATCGCATGAGGTCGTTTAAAAGTTCTTAACAATCATTTGATCATTCGCAAAACAACATATCAAATTGTTTTGCCAAAATCTGAACCTGTTCTGTCAAAAACTTACGTGTGCTGTATGTGAATCCTCTTTTCTACAGTAAACCTCGAACATTCTGTAAACATATAGTGAAACAAAACTACTTCACGAATTCCACCCGCACTCGTACATGCAATAACTACATTTCAGTTACTCACTATACAGTAGCCGCCAGCAGTGCGCAACAGTCGCATCCCGATGCGACTCGCGAGAGAATTGCGTCTTCTTTGCACGAGAAGCAATCGTGACAAGCTACTGGGGCCCGATGGCCGCGAATGCAATCACAAATACAGCCACTCGTCAAGTACTCTGCGATGCGAGCCGATGACAGTAATCTTCCACCGCTCTCCTCGTCCGCCGACTACAGTGGAGGAGGGGACCCAGAGGGTAATAGACCGGGTCAGTCACACTGTTGCCTGTATGCTGTTCGGAGTCTTCGCGAGGCGCATAATTTTATGCTCGACACCATCGCGGTTGTGTTGGTGCATTGATGAAAATTTCCCCATCGTCGCATGTCGTCATTTTGCAACGCATTTGTGTGAGAACATGTGGTAATTGTATTGATTTGTTTGCCTTCGCTGCTGGGGAGAGGGTGGGGTGCATCTAGCATCAAAACAAAGCAAGCCATACGTAAAATCGACGCAGTTCGTTCCGGTGGTGGTGTAGAATAGTGGTGTGTTATTCTGATTGTCTTCCAAGAGTTCCCAGTTGCACAGTGTGTTGAGATTTTCTTCATCATTATCGGACCCATTAAGCGAGTGTGTAAGTACACGTGGTTTTGGTGTTGTATAGTAGTATAGTAGTTGATGAAGGTGGTATTACAAGGTTGTCTCTTTTGCAATCAGCCGATATCCATCTTTGTTTTGCTCTTGCTCGCATCATTTTCTTTCGCTCGCAGCGTCTGTCAATTTGGACGGGCGATGCGTGTGTGCGTGTACGAGTTTTATGCAATTTAATGTACCATCGATAATGGTGCGCCTTCGGGGACAAACTTCAAGGTGGAAAGTCTCGTTTTGAAGTCTTTATGAAATTTTGAGTCGTGTAGCATCAGCGCCTGCTGAGGTATGAATATACATTACGCAAATATGTCACTCCCTCATACGTACTCAAAGTAAAATTAGAAACTTTTTGCTTTTTTGTATCACTTGGTAACACTATGTCGACGGAAGAAAAATGAGAACAAACAAAAATTAAAATGGAAAGTGATAAGAGAAGCTATGTTGTTGTTATTATTTTTACTTTCGCGAGAGTTAAAGAGAGTTGACGGCTTGATTCGAATAAAAATATGATAACAGCTGTGTGTGAGAGCGGAGGGAACGTGTTCAACTGAGAGAGCGATAATTATAGCACAACGGAGCTTCGGTTTTGCTATAACATATTTGATCCGTGCTTTATTGAAGAGCTTTTTAGCTTGCATGCTGGAATCAGTTATAGGGTGAATCAGCCACTTGACTTTCATGAAATATAAATAATATTTTTTAACAAAATCCATTTGAAAGCTTAATTCAAGAGGACTTCAAATTGTCTGTTTACAATGAAATTACTTAGCTCAAAACTGCTTTTCAAGCTTTGTTTACTCAAAATTAGAGAATCTATTCTCAATTGAACCAATATGTAATCAACATTCACCAATTATTTATTAAACATCAACATTATTCAACAATTGATATAACCATTGTAAAGCATCAACTCAACCATTGGAGCACTTTATAAATGAAACAGTTTTACAAATTATATATCAACCATTGTGGAGCTTTAATTTATCTCTCAAACAAAAATAATTTTTAGCTGTAAAATTAACTTTAAGATAGCATAATTATTTAACGAAAAAATGTACTATAGCCATATCTGTTCATGGAACCTGATGCCCTCGCCGGAGCAGTGGACTGTAATAGTGTCTGGTATTTTCGGTTTCAGGGACAAAAACTGTAACACGACCGGTCGTGACGAATGATAATTCAGAACTCCTTTTTATTTAAAAGCAAGTAATTCAGCGGAAGGCAAATAAAAGCAATAATAAAAACACTCGCTATTCTTTGTGAAGAAGCGACAGAAAAAAGACTTGGGGTGCTCAAACATTCATCTAACATTCACCCCGGCGTTGAAATTTATTTCAATCATCATTGTCTACGTCCAACGGAAGCAGACAAATCTCCGCAACTGCACGTTTATACTGTCCTCGTGATGTCCTCAACGACACGACACGGGTGACTCCATCTGATCCGGGATGCAGTTCCGTGATCCTTCCTAGTTGCCAATGTAAAGGTGGAGAATTTTGGTCCACGATGAGCACTAAAGCGCCTATAGTGGAATTTTCTTTCGTTTCAGCCATTTGGATCGAATCTGAAGTTCTGGTAAACACTCAGCAATCCATCGCTTCCAGAAATGCTGCAATATAGTCTGCACTAACTGCCAGCGAGATAGCGTAGATTCACGTAGGTTCAAGTAAGATGGTTCGGCGAATGCTTGCATCTCCTGCCCAATGAGAAAATGCGCCGGCGTAATTGCAGAGAAGTCGCTTGGGTCATCTGAAGACGGCGCGAGTGGCCGCGAATTTAGCACAGCTTCTATTTGTGTCAACGTTGTGTTCAGCTCTTCATAGGAAAGTTTTCGATTTCCTACGATTCTAGTGTGTGGATGATGAATATAATCATCCCTTAACAACCCTCTATATACACCTTGTCTATATGACCCATCCCTACCGTTTGCATCTCGCCCGCTTGAGGTTTCATACAACCCTACATCCTCCAACCCGATCACGTTGCCCGAGAGCTCGTCCTCTTTCGTATCCTGGTAGCGGTGAAGGTAAGACGTGTTGTCCGCAGTTAGATGAGTACAACAACTCCAAAATGGTTGGTCTATTGGTGGCCGAAATTGCACATCTAGTAAGGTGATATTTCACTTGTTTTACTCCGGCCTCCCAAATACCCCCGAAGTGGGGGCTCCGAGGTGGAATAAAGGACCATTCAAATCCCAGCTTGCTGCAGAAATCGGTGATCTTCCGGTTTGCCTGTTGATTGTTGAACATATCAGCCAGTCGGTTCAGTTCGTTCTGCGCGCCAATAAAATTGGTCGCGTTGTCGGAAAACATTTTATTTGGAACTCCACGCTGGCTAGTAAAACGTCGAAGTGCGGCGAGGAATGCATCGGTTGTCAAATCTGACACGAGCTCGATGTGAATGGGCCGAGTCAACATGCACACGAAGAGACGTACATACGACTTCGTGATCAAAGGTTTTCGTCCTACAGAGGTAGACTTGAGCAGGAATGGACCTGCAAAATCCACGCCGGTGTTGGAAAATGTAAGAGCTGGTTGTACACGGTAAGAGGGTAAATCGCCCATCAGTTGTACGGTCTTCGTAGGATTGGCCTTGAAACACGTAGTACAGTTTCGAATGATCTTCCGGATAGTAGTCTTCACATTCAAAGGCCAAAACCGCTGTCTGATCACGGCAAGGAGGCCTTTCTGACCAATGTGTAGATTAGTACGATGTAGGCTTCGGATGAGTACTTCTGTAACTGGGTGCTTCGCTGGGAGCAGCATCTGATGACGACTATCATACGGGATGAGAGCATGCTTAATTCTGCCCCCGACTCTCAATAATCCATCGGTCAAATCGAGAAATGGCTTAAGTCCACACAATCGATGTCTAGATTTGCTATTACTCTTCAGCGCTAGGATCTCAGGTTGGAAAGCCTCTTGTTGTACAAATCGAACCACCAAAACAAGGGCTTGTGCTCTTTCTGACGATGTTATTGGACCCTTGGTGATCAATTTTCGCTTCGAAATGATGTAGTTTGCAAATCTAACAACGTAGGCCATGGATTGGAGCAGCTTATCGAAACTACTCAATCTGTCAAATATTTCCCGTCGCTTCGGTGTGATGGTTGCAAGCGCTAGACTGACACGCAATTCCGGTAGCTCTTCATCGGGTAAAACCGGTTCTTCTTCGGCTTCGACGGAAATCACCCTAAGCATTGGCGGACCATTCCACCAAATCAGGTTCTTCTTTAGGTCCCGAGGTCGTTGACCGCGTGACAGGCAATCGGTGGGGTTCTCGTTGGTCCGAATATGACGCCATTGAAAGTGACCGGTAAGTCGTTGTATTTCGGCAACTCGGTTGGAAACATAGATCTGCAGACTTTGTGGAGGTTTCTTTATCCAGCAGTATACAATTTTAGAATCTGTCCAAAGGTTCACCGATTCCACTTTCAGGTCAATGGCGTGTAAAACCTTATCATTCAATTTCGAAAGTTGTACAGCTGCAAGCAGCTCTGCTCGAGGAGTCGATATGACCTTGAATTTGCTGGTTTTTCTCGGAAGAATTTTCGATTTGCTGCAGATCAAGTGCATCGTAGTTTCTTGGCCGGGAGGTCGGTCCAATCGGCCAAACAGTGAAAAAGTACTTCGCCGGTTGGCATGAACATACATGTCAGGAAGCGCACTAGTCTACTGGTTTCGGAGCTGCAGGGAATGACGTAGAGGCAGTGGCTGAATAAGTTCATCAACTCGAATATCCCGGCGAATCTATCTCAGCCTGGATGGCAACGACTGGCAGGGCACTTCGTATATTACTTCCCCCACGAAGTCAGTGAGCTCCATAAAGTTCATTTCACACACAAGGTCCCCAAGAAGGTTCTGCTGTGGCTAACAATCAGCAAGAAGGGGATGTCAAAGCCGCTCTTATTTCGCTCCGCGCTGGCCGTGAACGGGGAAATTTATAGTACGAAATGCCTGCCGAAAGTTGCGTCGTTCATCAAGAAATACTATAAGGGCGAAGACGCGGTGTTCTGGTCGAATCTGGCGTCGGCCCACTACTCGAAGCGATCGTTGGAGGAGATGGAGCGGCTGAATATCGATGTGATATCCAAGTCGGCGAACCCGCCCAATGTCCCCCAGCTGCGTCCCATCGAACAATTTTAGTCGCAAAAACTGAGGAGGAATTGATAAATAAAACGAAAAAAGAACTCAAAAACATGCCTACACGCATGTTTTCGTCCGCCATGGCGAATGTTTCAGTTAACTGCCGGAAGGCCGCTTGCAAGGGCGTAGAAGTTTTTTGTAAGTAAGTTTAAATAATTACCATCCATGGAAAATTTATCAAAAGCAATTATCTGTCTTAGCTTTTTTTATCACCATCTGAAGAAGTCCATTTTTTTAATGCAAACGTTAAAAATAAATTGATAAATCATGGAAGAACACTCATCGAATTAAACTAGTTTTCATCAGAAAAACAAAAAAAAAAGTAAATTTGTAGGAGAGTGGGTAAACTTTTTTTTCCAACTGTACGAGCGTCAGTGTTGACATTAATTTGGGTCACAATGAACGTCAAATTAATCGTCAAACACACTTTTCAGTTATGCATGGGTCTGAGAATATTCACACGACTTGTCTGTTTACGTCATGTATAAAATTTCGCTAAAAGTGCTAAGCTTTGAGCCAGAAATTAATTCATCTGATAATTAGTCACCCAAGTAGCACACTACGGTCATATTTAGTTGTAGTAACTTGATTGCGACATAGCAAGTCATATTTATGTTATCTCAACCGAATGGCAACAAGTGTGCTACTAGGGCAACAGTTTATTACTTAACAAAGGAATAGGAAGTGGTTAGTAATGTTTGCAAAACATAAAAATAAACGCTACAAGCCGAATTCAATATTTATTCAACACTAGATGATGTAAATGAACGCAGTTATTGCATCATCATTTAAATGTATTGCAACTTCCTCGGTTGCACCGGAAGCGTATATGTGTCCAGTTGGAGTGGCGAGTTGTGCCAACAATTTATTGTTATGATGAAAAAAAATGTCAACAATTGTTGTTGTTTGGAAGATATAAATGATGTGAAGAGATTTTAAGGTTTGTACTAACAATCAAAGTAAACTTAGTAGGCTGGGAGGGTGCTGCGTCGATTTTTGGCGGATACATAGTAAACCATGGTTGAAAATGTTCCAAAAACGGTCCCTGAAATGTTGGAGATTTTTTTTTAAATCGTTTGGCTATTGACTCAAAACTTCGTGTGAGGATTTGAATTTTCCAGTATGGCAAAAGTAATATTTTCTCTGAAAAGCTTTATTTTATGTAGAAATTGGTGTTCGCTCATCACCAGAGTGGACAGTAATGTTTGCTAGAATGAAAGATATGAAGAGAAAGTGTTGAAAGTTCCGTCCGTGTACGGCAGGTTGGAAATAGAACACATGTTTTTGTAAATTGAGCGAAAGGGCATGTGTATAGTGGTAATCGAACCAAAGACGTTACCTTTGCCTAACATTCCACTGCGGGTTAGGTCGAGGCACGGACGAATCCGCCACCTCAACAGGCAAAAGTAACGTGTTGGTACGCGCTCATGTACTACTGATAGCTTCGTGGTAGTTTCTAGCGGTCGTTTGTATGCACTCTGTTTTGATGCGCACATGGGAGAGAAACTCTCTCTCTTTTTTTGGGTTTGTTTTGATTTGCAACGTCTGATATCACTCAGGTTTTTTTAGCTAAAAAAGTGGCACACTTTTATGAAGCTTTTGAAACAAACCGTACTTAATTAGAGCTCAAAAAAGGAAGGTTTTTGGAAAACGTCGTTAATACACTGCGGCTAGTTTCTATAGCCGCACACACGTTTATAGTGTAACTTGTAAACCGGGAATAAATCTTCATTTCTCCTTGTAATATGTTTTAAATGGATTTGTTTAAGAATGAAATTCAGACCTGAATTGAAAATTTGCTACAGAAAATCCTTTATTGATTCAAATTCATAAAATTAATGGCTATTTTTGATAGCCGCACTTAGGTTTTTTAATAGATACATGTAAAAATATTTATTTCTCTGAATACTTTCGCGTTTAAATAATCAGTTGGTCCTCCAGCACGCCCGACTACCTGGAAAATCCTTTAGGGCATACTTCCAACCCAGTTCTTTAAAATTTAAACAGCCACTTTAAGCTCAGCAAAATTGTTGTATTGCCTTTTGTTGGCCCCAGATGTTCCCAATTTGATTTAGATCCGGGCTACGGGCTGGCCACCACAGAAGCTCAATTTTTCGACGATACTTTGCTTTAAACGGAACTAAGCAGCTGTTAAGAACCTCAATATAGTCCGTCGAGTTCATCTTCCTGCTTAAAGGCTTTAGTCATTCTCTTTTGTTTCTCACTCAAAACACTTCCTCTCGGCATTTTTAAGCAATTTTAGCAGGATTTACTTTATAAAAATCTACAAATCAAAGCAATACCTTATGCGGAGCAATAGAAAATAGACGCACAAATTAATAAAAAAAAAACGTTCATCTGACAAATGTAGCACTATCACCATCAAAATACAGTATGCAAAACATACGTTTCACTAACACTAACAGACACACATCGTTGCATCCAATGATTGCACAACGAACATCGCAAGGTGTTTAAAATTAAAGGTGCGGCTATAGAAACTAGTCGCAGTGCAATGAGGTCTATACGGGTGGAGAAGAAGTGGTTAAGTTGTATTAGTGTTATGCAAAATACTGTCATTGTGTTCGTGAGATGATGCACAGGCTGTTTTTTGTAAACATGCGTGACGTAGATCTCCAAAAACAACAATTCACAACAGTAGTAAATCACAAGGTGGAATGTTTATTAATTGGTATAGTTTTTAAAAGATTTCGGCTGAAAAACGCCTTTTTGTGCACTAAAAGGATGCGAACAAAAACTTAACTTGCTTTGTTATCATTCGCTTGTGTTTGGAGTTTTACGTCACTACCCGAAATCATAGATTGTTTACACATTTTTCGTTACTAATACCGACAACCACCTTGCTCTTCGCCACCTGTATAGACCTCATTAGTCGCTGTTCAAGACGTCGACACTGTCGAGCTCTTCTAGTAAGTAGAGCTTAATTGCACTGGTTCAATTTGTTTCGAGACCTTAGTTCTTGTTTCGACACTTTAATTCGTTGTTTCGACACTTTAGTTCGTTGTTTCGGCACTTTAGTTCGTTGGTTCGACACTTAGTTCTGGTTTCGACACTTAGTTATTTGTTTCGACACTAGCAGTAGCCCGGAAATCTCTAAGACGCTCAAATATGGCTCCCAGAGCCTTTGGTCACACTCAAGTCCACAATTCGTCGGAATGTATGTCAAATTGTCACAATGTTCTTCAAGCTAGGTCAATCTAGAATTTGAGTAGCACTCTCAGACACAAAGGGAACCGTAAGACGTTCGAATAGAGGTTGCGAATAAAACGTGATCTCGCCTTGACTAACTTTGTGAAACTAATGTATTTTCTTTTGTGCGCACAAATTTTATACATTTCATTATTTACATAAGACTATATACATCAAAGCTGGGAGAGAACTCCACATTTACATTTACTGATAAATGGTAATTATATGTATATTCGACATTTACATACTGCCGGCTCGGTCAACACACGGTCGATACTGACGACGACGACAACGATGATGATGTTGCTGATGTCTCGTTACCCACACGCTCGTCCCTGCGTCGATGACGATTAATCTTGTTATTCGTGACTGCGGTAGGGTAGGTTGGTTCATTGTTGACCCAATTTACTTTGAACAGTCGCAGTGTATGTTCCCTTACCCTACCACTGCTTCAACTAGACAATAAGAAATCAATAAAACAGTTTCTCATATTCCTCATGGACGAGAACAGCTATCCGGGGAAGCTAACCTGACTTATCAAAGGATATCGGGGGGGTTATCGGGTTCATTCGAATCCCGCAGGGAGCTTCGTCAAGGTGATGGTCTCTCTTGCCTCCTGTTCAACATTGCTGTTGAAGGTGTTATGCGACGAACGGCGTTTAACATGTGAGGCACGGTTTTCAACAGATCCAGTCAATTTATCTGCTTTGCCGATGACATGGTTATTATCGGCAGAACATTTGAGGCGGTGACAGAGCAGTACACCAGACTTAAGCGCAAAGCAGAGAAGATTGCGTTGAAGATAAATACGCCCAAAACGAAGTACATGCTTGCAGGCGGAAGTGAGCACCATAGGATCCGACTGGGCAGCACTGTACCGATCGCGGCGATGAGTCGATGAATTTGTCTATCTCGGCTCACTGGTTACTGCGGACAACGATAACAGCCGTGAGATTCGGAGGCGGATGATCAGTGGAAGTCGTGCCTACTATGGGCTCCAGAAGCAACTACGGTCAAACAGACTTAGCTCCCGTACGAAGTGCATCCTGTACAAAACGCTAATAAGACCGGTTGTTCTCTACGGGCATGAGACGCGGACAATGCTTGAAGAGGACCTGCGAGCACTCGGAGTTTTTGGGCGACGGGTGTTAAGAACTTTGGTGGAGTACAAGAGGACTGACTATGGAGACGAAGGATGAACCATGAGCTCACGTAAGTCGCTGGTGATCCCAGTATTCATAAGGTGGCAAAAGCTGGAAGAATACGCTTTCATCTTGATGAGGCTTCCATCTTTATCCCTGCAGATTTCGGCTCGCGGCACGAAGCCGTTGCAGGATGCGTTGAGCTTCTGGTAGAACTTTTGTGTTTCTTGGGAACGGCACAGCAGTTCCATTTCCTCGCACTCCGCTTCCTCCAGTCGGCGTCTTTTCTCCCGAGAGACGCGGGTCTGGTGTTTCCGCTTCTGCTTATAACGTTCCACGTTCTGCCCGGTTTCTTGCTGCAGCATTACCGCTGCTGCATTCTTCTCCTCCAGAATCGCTCTGCACTCCTCGTCGAACCATTCGTTCCGTCGACTCCGTGCCACGTGATCGATGGTACTCTCGGCTGCGTCGTTGATGGCTGCTGTTACTGTGTACTCCAGCGGTCCTCTAGAGGGGCCATATCGAGCTCGCCCTCGTCTGGCAACGCTGCCTCGAGATTCTGCGCGTATGCTGAGGCGACATCCGGTTGTTTCCGTGGCTCTAGGTTGTACCGTGGCGGTCGCCGGTGCCGTACATTGTTGATGACGGAAAGTTTTGGGCGCCGTTTGACCATCACAAGGTAGTGGTCGGAGTCGATGTTAGCGCCACGATAGGTTCTGACGTAGAAAATGTCGGAGAAGTGCCGTCCGTCAATCAGAACGTGGTCGATTTGGGATTCCGTCTGCTGTAGTGATCTCCAGGTGTACCGATAGGGGAGGCTGTGTTGGAAAAAGGTGCTACGAATGGCCATGTCCTTGGAGGCGGCATAATCAATGAATCGAAGGCCGTTTTCGTTCGTCAGCTGGTGGGCGCTGAACTTTCCAATTCCTCCTCCTGGCCTACCTGAGCGTTAAGGTCTCCTATGATGTTCTTGACGTCATGGCTTGGGCCGCGGTCGTACTCACGTTCGAGCTGCGCGTAGAATCAGTGCTTCCGGAGTGAGGCACGTTGATTATGCTGAAGTTGAACAATCGGCCCTTGACTCTCAACCTGCACATTCTTTCGTCGATCGGCCACCTACCGATCACGCGCCTCTGCGTATCGCCCGTCACGATAAAAGCCGTTCCCAGCTCCCGTGTGTTGCCGCAGCTCTGGTAGATAGTATGATTACCTCTAAACGTTCGCACCATGGATCCGGTCCTTCAGTAGGTCGGCGAGTATGCGGGTGCTCCCAATTAAGTTGAGAGATTGGCAGTTCCACGTACCGAGTTTCCAATCGTAAGTCTTTTTGTTCTCTGGGGTCCTTGCCGTTGGTCTCGGTTCGTATTATTCTGTTGCTGATTTTCCGTTGCAATTCTTTTTACGGCTGGCTCGTAGGATCGGACACCAATCCCCTACTTTCCGGAGGACCACAGGGCAAAGTTGAGCTTAGAGTCCTTTTCTGGCACTCAGACGTCGATAAGCCGCCCCTAACATGGGGAACAGACGCTGTTGTGAGCCGCTCCTTCTGGAGAACAGACGCTCAAGTTTGCAAATGAAACCCCTCTTTCCCTGTCAGCCTACGACCAAAGTTTCCATCGGTTGCTCGCAGCCCAGCCGGCACCGCGAGGTGGTAGGGATAGGACTCAACAAGACGCTTAGGACCACTAAATAGGGTCTATTTCAAATCTGCAGGTACGTGAAATACCAGTGGTACGAATTGTTCAGTCATTTACCAACCGGAAGGAATAGTGGAATAGTGTGTCCCATCTATAACAAGGGCGACACGATGGATTGCTGTATGTGCAATCACGCTACTGAGCGCCGCCTACAAGTCGTTAACATCCCACCCCCATCCCCTCCCCCAGGCACCAACGGCAAAGGAGTTCGTGGGGCAATACCAAGCGGGATTCATGGGCGCCCGCTCTACTACGGACCAGATTTTCGCGATTCGGCAAGTGCTGCAGAAATGTCTCGAACATAATGTGCTCACACATCATCTTTGCATCGATTTCAAATCACCTTATGATACAATCGATCGAGACCAGCAATGGCAGATTATGCACGAATATGTATTTCCGGAAAAACTGACGCGGTTGGTCTAAATATCGATGGATCCTGTCTTCCAACTATCGAGGATGCTTTCGAGTTACGGCAAGGTGATGGATTGTCGTGTTTGTTGTTTAACGTTGCATTGGAGGGTCTGATTCGAAGAGCTGGGATAGAAACGAGTGGCACGATCTTCAGGAAGTCTGTCCAACTATTTGGCTTTGCCGACGACGTTGATATCATAGCACGTAACTTTGAGACGATGGCGAACACGCACATCAGACATAAGGCTGAAGCTGGTAGGATTGGGCTTGTGATTAATGCGTTGAAAATAAAATACATGAAGGGAAGAGGTTCACGAGAAGACAATGTTAGCCTCCTAGTAAGAGTTCAGATCAACGGTGATGAAATCGAGGTAGTAGACGAATTCGTGTATCTGGGCTTATTGGTGACCGCTGATAAAGACACCAGCAGAGAAAAACAAAGGCGCATTATGGCTGGCAGTAGTGCCTACTTTGGACTCCGAAGGACGCTAAGATCGAACAAAGTTCGCCGAACCACAAAGTTGACCATCTACACGAAACATGGGCATTGCTAGTGGAGGACCAACGCGCTCTTGGTGTCTTTCAACGGACGATCTACGGTGGAGGGCAGATGGAAGGTGGAGCGTGGAGGTGGCGAAAGAACTACGAAATGCATCAGTTGCTGGGAGAACCTCCCTTCGTACACATCGCTAAAATCGGTCAATTACGATGGGCTGGGCATGTCGTAAGAATGTCGGACGGCAGCCCTGTTAAAATGATTTTCGAAAACGAACCGACGGGTACAAGAAGAAGAGGCGCGCAACTAGCAAGGTGGATCGATCAAGTAGAAGGCGACCTGCGGACTCTCCGCAGACAGAGAGTCACAGCAGGCCTTGGTCTGATTGGTAAGCTAAGGTAAGCTGTGATTTGCAATTTCGCTCGAGTCGACTTCTATAGTTGACCCCATAACTGTCAGCGAATCTTCCATTCCCCGTTTGGGTGTAGCGAAACTTGACAATGCATTTAATTCTTGTCTTGTTCTTCGCGTCTATTAGGGATGTACCTATTTACCTTTCGAATGATCAAATATAAGACACATTTTACGAACTAAAGCTCTTATTTATTTAACAAATAATCTTAAAAAACTAAATTCCATCCTATCGTTTAAAACACATTTGGTGAGACCATTCATGGATGCAGTGTATCGTTTGCGGCAGATGTCTGCGTACGTATATCTGTGAAATTCCATCATAAATGGGTTCTGCCTAATCTACCCTTAAAATAGCAGTAATTTAACCCTCGAATATAATATCCACGTGCTAATGAAAAGAAGTGCAATAATGTATCATTTGAATGACTTACGATTCTATACTCCGATCTTACAACTACTAACCAATTGTACAACCAAATCACGAAAATGTGATGATTTACTGCGCCGATTACGATTCGTAATTTCTTCCGATTGTCGTCTAATTTTTCGATCCTTATTCTAATATCCCTGCATCAAGTGCCGTGTTTTAATGTTCATTTTTTGATATGTGTCTTAGCGTGGGTGCGTTTCCGGAGCAATCTAGGTTCTACTTGGAACCTACGCACCCCGAAGAGAATACTGTCATTGCGTGATTAACTCAAAACAATCAATACTGACTAAGTACGTTTCTACTTGCTAGTTTGTGGCGGTAAACTATAAATTGTTATTGTCAATAGGCAAACAGGTCCAGTGTGGTGTGGCTTAGCTTACAGATAACCCAGCCGGACCATGTCCCGACACACGCCGGTCATCCGTTTGATGTAGGCCGGGTTGTAGAGTAAATCTTTGGTGTATTTGTCCAAATCGATCAGTTCGGACGATTCCAGCGCCGCCGAAACGTCTGGCAGGTCCTTCTCCACGCAGCAAGTCGAGTGCAGGGTCATGAGAGCCATTCCTGGAAAACCATTTGGATTAACAATTAGGCATCAAACTACCGTACAGTAACTTACCGAACCCGAAGCGTGCGAATTTCTCCAGATGCACCTGCAGCGTGTCGAAGGGAAACAGTTTCCGACCGTTGCTGCCGAGTTCGTCGATCCGGTCGACCAGAGCGGTGTGATAGGCTCGTAACAATTCCGGCAGTCGCTTCCGTAGCTCGGTGTCGGTGCAGCAAAAGATGAAGTAGGACAAATCGATCACTGGGGTGCCACAGCGGGTTACCTGCCAGTCGAGGAATCGCAACTCCTTCGGATGGTGTTTGTTCTGGAACAGTGCCAACAGTTTAATCTTCAAACCCCAACTAGAAAAACCAACCGAAATGACTCACCTTATGCCGGTACAGAACATTGCTTATCCAGCAATCGCCATGGCAAATCACCACATCGTCCTTGTTCTCAACGCACTCCACCATCGACGGTCCATACTCGTCCCGGAAGCGGAACAACCGCTTGCAAACGGCATCGTCCCCCTTGGCCGGATTGTGCTGCAGCGTTTCCATCGCATAGCCGACCTGCCGTTTGAGAAATCCCTCGAACGAACTATGCAACGGTGCCACGAAAATGGTCTCCCTGAGCTGGCCGACAATTTTCGCAAATATCTCCGGGGCCTGATCCTTCATGGCAAACGAAACCGCATGGAACTCGGCCAGCTCGGTTAGAATCTGCAGCACATTGTCGTAGTCCAACGGTTCTGTCCGCTGGAAGTTCTTGAAACCCTGCGCCGTTAGGTCATTCTGCAGTACAAATTCCTGACCCTCCGTACAATCGGAAGCAATGACCGTCGGGTAATGGTCGAACAGCCGGGAGAGCTTGAGCCCCCGAGTTTCCTGGAACTTTTCGAACGTTGGCAGCACGATATCGAAGATGTATTTCTCCCGCTGGAAATGGGCCGAACTGTTGTACAGGCTCCGCCGCAGGGGACTCGTCGGAGCTACCTTCGCGATGACGCTGATGACCTTTGGAAGCTCGGTGATGGCGCTATGGGAAAGACAACAGAAAAAAACGGATTTATTTTTATCAACAGTGCTCAGCTGATTTTTTTTGGAGGCGCACGCATGTTCGAAGCACAAAGTAGGCAGTTGGGTGGCGCGGTATTTACAAACAGTTCTGCGGAAATGGATGACTGGTCAGTTTACAACTGGTTATTAGCTCAAGAAAAAACCTTGAATACGCACGTGTAATCAGCAAAAAATAGAAAATAAATAAATTGCTCATCGGTTTGCTTACGATTGCAGTTTCCTAGTCAGGTTGTTGGATTGCTGCCGTGGACAGTTTTCGAGTCGGTTGGGTGTTCTTCCGAAATTTGATCGAGTTTTTGTTGTCGATTTATGTTCTACGAGTGGAATGTTTTGTAACTCAATAGCTCGGTAGGTTTGATGAACGTATAAATCGAGGAGTGGTGAATGAATCGGATGAGTCAAATAACGATGCACTTCCGCATTGACGGGCTATGTTTACCTGCCGAACGAGGCCTCACTTTGGTGGCCTTCTTCTGGTGAGGGGCCTACTTTGGTTGATTGTTTTCTTAGTACGGTAGGGCAGTAGCAGTGATCCCCCCGCTAAGTTTGGCACTAGTTTCACGTGTCATAAACAGAAATATGACACAAATTGCCAACAGTAGGACAAACCAACTGTTCCAAACTTAAACATGATTGTTTTAACCAAACGGCATTTTTATATCGAAACGCGGAAATTGCTAAACTCAATTCTAGTTCGGAACAAGGTTTCATGTTTTGAACAAAGTTCGGAGAGACAATGTTTAACACATAAGTTTAATGGCTGATTTTAAGTGTGGCAATCTTGTCCCCGTGATACGCAAGGCCATAAATTGAACTCAATGGCAGATACCACTTAACTCAGTCGCATGGGAACTACCGCTCAGTTGGGTAAAAAGTGGAGTTACACAGTCTATGAGTGACTAATTTTGGATGCTAATTTATTCTTCGTGAGAGGTTCTTATCTCTTTCGAAACTATCCGTCCGAATACTGAGTTCATAGCAATGATGAACAGTGTGACGGATATGACAGATCCTTGCGGGATGCCATTCTCTAGCCACCCCTGTTAAAAAGTTGCGTCATCGTTCAAGACTCGAAACTTCGTATTGTGTAACGCTATGTCCAATTTAGAATCCGGAATAATAAAATCATCTGTATTTTGGTAACGGATTG
The DNA here is from genome assembly GCA_034211315.2 of Aedes japonicus. Taxonomy (NCBI): domain Eukaryota; kingdom Metazoa; phylum Arthropoda; class Insecta; order Diptera; family Culicidae; genus Aedes; species Aedes japonicus. The sequence continues at coordinate 348,559 of JASCZW010000642.1, forward strand.
ACGTACAAATAAGTTTAATACATCAAAACAAAGGTCTTGATAATTTAAGAAAAGTTTCTAATGAAAATTCTCACTTTTTTCATTATTCCTCCCATCAAACGCTGCACACCTCCGGAGCCAACTTCCTTGGCACATTTGTACCACATTTTGGTCATCTGAGTCGCGTCCCGAGCCGTTTTTCCACTTTTTTAAGCTTCCGCTTCATTATTGCCCAAAATCTCTCGATGGGAACTGCGGCAGTAGGGTGGATTTATATTTTGATCGATGAAATCTACGTTATTATCGGTACCACTGGATGACTTCCCGGCTGTACTGGCAACTACAGCAACTACAGGCAACTACTCTAAAACTTCACGGGACTTTTATGGGCTTGATTGAAAGGTAGTACGCGGTTTTTAAGGCATTCTTCCTTGTACAGCTCCGAATTCATCGTCTTATTCGTCACGAACACTTGGGTCCGCAGCTGCATATCCCTTGCAAAATCAACAGTTGTTTTTAGCAAATTTGTCCATAAAGCAAACGTAAACTTCTCAGGAACATCTCCTCGTGCCGTCGCTTTGTAGAATTTTTGGCCACGAAGCGGTCCGAAATCCATTATCGTCGATGAGCAGGCATCCTTGGTACCTCGTCAAAACCTGCTGGTACAATGTCCGAGCTCGAGTTTTGGTGACGAAACTTTGCTTCAACGTTCTGTTTGGTTGCTTGCTGACTCGATAAGAACGATATCCTGCTCGCAAACGAATTCTTCGAACGGTACTGCGAGCAGCAGCAAATTTTTGTGCGATTTTATTATCTGATAGTCCAGGGTTTGCTCTGACGGCAACACCTCCTGGTTCAGCTTGCGGTCATATGTTCCACTACGATGCTTACCGTGAGGCACTAGATCCACGCTTTCTCCCCTGATACGTTTGAGCACATCATACACGGTTGATTTGGTGATTTTCAACATTTTGCGATTTTTATTGCGGACCTCGGCTTCTATCTGGAATAACTTTTGACAACACAATAAGTGATTCCGGATTCTAACTGGACAGAACTTTAAGAAATTTTCCACGTAAGACTACATTCCACTTTTTCAACTTCTTGAGGGTAGTCAAGATAGGAATCCCTAGCAAAGTAAAATCACAAACTGATATCAAATTAGTTACAAGTTTTGTTATCTCAGATATCATTTTGAACTCTCCTGTTATCGCATAATAAATTTAGTTCTCAACATTGACAAATTTTGTGATCATCTGTTATCAATTATTAAAGACGATTTTTGACGAACGTTACTGAATTGTACCAGCATGCTGGCGAATGCTGAATATTACCAGCATGTGATGGATATGAAATTAAGCTTCTCATTAGATGCACTACTTCAGTTATCAGTGTATGAATTTGATATCATGTTGGTAACATAATTTAAAATTGTCTCAAGAAATTTGTTCGTATCACAAAATGTGTTATCAAAATGAACTCGATGATAATAAAACGAGTTAATATTGTGATATCCCACGAGTATTAATTTTTTATCTCTTTTGTTATTTTGGCTCTTTATTCAGCCTAAATGATAACATATTTAGTGATCAAACACTGATAACCTGATATTAGAACTTGTTATCAATTTAGTATAAACCTTTGCTCGGGAAGCCTCCATATCATATCATATGCCTTGGAAAAATCGACGGATAATACTTTAATATGTAGGTCTTGGTCTTGTCCAATAAATGATCGAGCTCGGAGAAGAAGTTCTGCGACTCATAGCTATGGGTGAATCCGCTTAGTGATGTCCATATCCTCAGTGTGGTAGAGAGAGATTGAAAATTTTCCACACACTTTTCCTACCTCAACGAGAGCTCTTCTCTCTTGTTTATATTCACCCCCGTGTTTGCATGCGGGTAGCGCATGTGAGTGGAGAAAAATGGTACGTACGCGGCAGTGATCGCAAGCGAGAGCACGTGGGTGAAAACAGATGAGAGCGCGTGAGCGCGATCGTTTAAAAGAGAGTGTGGTTCACTCACTCCAGGTAATCCCATCACAGGCGCACACTTCCACTCTGTCTATTTTTCACCCAATAAAAGAGCACTTTGCTTTATCTGAGGTGAGTTATGGTTGCATCCTCTGTGAAGGTACAAATCTCACGCACCGGCGCAACATTAGTGCGAAATGCCATCTCTGGATCCGCTCATGTCTCTCCAGCTCAGTTGACAGGCAACGGTTTAGCATCCGCTTGACTGTTTCCCCCTACTACTCTTGTCCTTCCTAGATTTGAGAATAGGAATGACCAACCCATTTTTCCACATGTCTGGAATCAGGCAGGATTGCCAGATTTCGGTCATTGTGTCAAGAAGAGCCAAACGACCGATAACTGTCAGTTTGCTCAAAAGAAGTTAGCTTATACTGCCGGACCCTGCTGCCTTGCCGACACCACGGCGCAGGGCCTAGTTGAACTGCTCTAAAGCCTGTCCAATTTAAATTTCGGACACCAAAATAATAGCAGCAAAACAAAGTTACTCAAAATTCAACAAAACCGATTGTTTATTTCACAACAATAGAGTTATATCTACATTAGAAACAGTTGGTGAAGATGTTTATCCTTTTTTCTGTAAAATTTTCGAACTTTCTGTGGTACACCCGTCATCAGGTTCTCTACGGTATCCTTCTGGACGGACCATATATTGATGATTATCTCATATTTTACCATATAAAGTTATTACCTTCCAGAACAAAACATTCTTTAATTGAAGTACTTCAACCACCCAGGCACCTTTTCGAGTCAAATTCAGACCTGCATAATTGTGCGGGTCCAGCACATAGGCGGCCGATGCTCGATTTTTTTTTAACCGTTGTAGTTGTTCTTTATGGGTCATTCCATATCAAGTGACCGGAGAAATGATCGACCCTCTTCGATTCGAACCAAAATTAGCTGATATACTTGTTCTAGGCTGTTAATCAAAAATCCAAAGTTTTAGACCAATTGGTGAACCCCTCGGCCCATGGGCTGCCCCCATTTTTTTGAGATTTTTGAAAAGTCAATATATTGTTTATTGAATATCTCGATGAATAAAAGAGCTACAAACAATGTTAAATACTTTTCTTAAAGAAAATTAAATTTGCTACCAAATAAATATTTTTAATATATTTTACAGTGTTGCCAACATTGTTATTTTTGTGGTTGAAATATTAAATTGCGTCATTTTCAAAATGCCCCCACTTTTATTTTTCAATTTTTATGGCTTCAATGTGTTTAGCAGACTTTTTTATATAAGAAACACTTATCGAAACAAAACAATTTGCTCCGTCATGGAGATATTGATTTTTAAACATTTCATGTCTTAAAAATTTGTTTATTCTACCACTCTAATAATATGTTATATTTCATCAAGGTGGATCTAACAAAAAAGCACCGCTTAAATTAAAAAAAAAAAAATAGCAGTTTTACATGGTCTACTAATTTCACTGGCCTACTAGAAGAATTTCGATGCTCCGAGAGGTTAGTGCGAACCATTAAAAAGTGCATTATAGAGAAAGGAATTATCTGTTCCTCTAACTCCAAAGGCCATCGTGTTTCATAAGACATAGTGCAGAAAGTAAAAGCGTTTTACCGTGAGGCCAGGGATGCCATTATGCCAGATTTATCTGGCACTGCCAGACTTTTTATCGGCAAAAAGACAAAAAGAGAAACCCTGCATAATGCCAGACTTTTTGAAATTGGAACAGATTAAAAAAAAAAACGTCATTCAATCCTGCTCCACTAAAGCGTTAAGTGATCTACGTGACTGCAGTCCTAGTCCACTGAAAACGATTCGTAGCAATTTTGTACGAATGGGTAGTCCGTCAAATATTTGGCATTGGTTAAATAGTGTAATTCCACGCTTGACTGTTACTAAAGAATGCGAGTATACGAGTCAAAAAATGACTCATTTTGGGACAACATTTGTAAAGGGCGTATCAACATTTGTAAAACCTCTTTGACCCTTTTCAATTGTTAGTTCAAATTTATACATTCCCGTGTATTGCCAGATTTTGCCAGATTTTTTATTTGTGACATGCCAGATATTTTTCAAAATCTAATGGTAACACTGCGTGAGGCAGACGTGAGTAAAGAACTGGCTGGTAAGAAGGAGTGTAAAAGTGTTCGGGAGGGAACATCTCGTATCCTCAAGCAGAAGCGATTAGTGCTGGCGAACCTTAGCGAAACACTCTGCACCCACCAGAGTGAAGAAGCCGCATTTGTTAGGAAGCATGACTATATTGCAGCGAAACAGGGAGAGTTCTACCAGTTCACTCGGGACAGCAGTAGATCTAAAGAAGTCTGATTAAGATTTTCAAAAATAAAGGTGAGTTTTTATTTTGCGATTAGGCTGTTCCTTTTTTAAGCTAGGGGTGGTCAGAAGGTTCTGAGTTTTTGCCCTTTTGCAACTTTCATAGATTAGATTAGATTCGATTAAATTAGATTAGATAAGATTAGATTAGATTAGATTAGATTTTATAATTTGCATAGCTTTGCAACAACTTGTATCGAAAAGGGAAAAAGTCTTAAACAAAGTTTAATGGGAAGCCATACGGAGATGAACCAATAAGGGGCCATCTATAAACCACTTATACTTTAGACGAAGGAGGAGGTGTCTGGCCAAAGTCTACGCTCCATACTAAGTTTCAAAATTTTAAACGGTCAAAAGCCTAGGAGGGGGAGTCTGATATTTTAATATTTTCTGATCTATCTGGGTTGGCTCAAGTAAGTTACATTGTTCATTTTTTCAATCATTAGCACCTCAAAATCCTCACAAAATAGAAAAATTTGGTCTTTAACAAAGTTCTTTAGGAGATCCAGCCTTGTCGAGCAATGGGCTGATAGGTGCTCAATTCGCATATGAACGTTTGGCATAATGAACGATTCGCATACAGTAGTTTCATACAAAACAGGTAGCGTTATAAAGAAGGCATATCATTCTCATTATGCCTAACGTTCGTATTTGAAACGGTTCATCCCGCAGCTACAGTCAACATCTGACTTCGTAAGCAACCTTGTTAATGTATCAGATAGGGATTCAAACGCTCAATTGTTTCAAAAAAGTTTAGAATATTACTTACTCATTAGTCTAATCAGAAAGCTACTCTTCCTAACATAGGGCCTTTTATAAATCATGTGGTTTTTTAGAGAGCGATACGAGGTGCGCCAATGCCATGGTCCTTACAAATTTTGCCAATTGTCCATACAAAAAGGCCACAGGGGGGAAAGATGTAGAAGCTCAGAATCAAAAGACCACGTGTTTTATGGACGGCCCTTTGAAAATAAATACATGAGCTCCAAAATGCTCCTCGAAAGATACACTTAAAAAGGTCCCATTTGCAAATGAGATGGGCTTTCTTTGTTTACCTTCTCTATTGTTAATAACTTTTTTCTAACATTGTCTGACAAACTAATGTTATTTATGGACGTCCATAAATTATGTCACATTTTAAAGGACGGACTGTGCATAGTGACAATAGGCCAAATCTGGCCAAAACAGAGCTACAAAGTCGGGGCTTATGATAAACGCTAGCAACCGCTTTTGCAGACATTCTTTCTCGTGCACATTCTTATTGACAATGTCGGTAGAGACGGAACGTTTACATTTTCAACCACAACTACATATGGCCTGCCAAAACAAATACTTCTTCGGAAACTTGGAAATTTTCTTTGTCCAGAAATGCTCGGCAACGGTATTCCTTTGCATGGCGGTGTAAAAAGCCAGACCCGGAAGCTGTTTAAAGTCTTCGAGTATGTATGTTTCGTCGTCCATTATGATACAAGAAAATTTTTGATTTTTTTGTGTAAAGCTCCTTAGCACGATTTTTTGCAGTGAAATTTTGCTTGTCATCATGGTTGGGCACCTTTTTCACTTTGTTCGCCTTCCGTCATTGCCTATGCTTCACTTTTAGTATGCATGACTTTGACTGCCCAACTTTGCGATCCACATTTCGCACAGAAAGATTGGGATTTTTCTCAATGATAGCTACCACCTACTTGTCCATTTGTCGCGAGCATACTTTTCGATTTGTTCCACTTCCAACCTTCCGATCCACAGTCAAGGTCAAATGATTTGCAAACAAAAAACACGGTACTTTTAGTTTCTTGGCAAGATCGCGTACCGATAAATTCGGATTTTGCTGCCGTTCGTAGAAAATGCGTTTGCGCAATTTCACTTGATTCGACGCCATTTTACTTAATGTAACAAGAATGTAAACATGTTGTAACCACGAAATATAGTGGAAAATTTCACCTGTCATATAAGTGAAACGTTTTAGCTATCCGTGAAATAATTCAAAATCTACACTGAAGGAAAAGTGACCGAAATTTAATGCGGACAGGCTTTAAGTTGAAAAGCCTATTGTAGCTCTTCTGGTACCACGATACTTCCCACAATCCAGTGTTTTTACACAACGAACTCATCACTATGTTTGCTGTTTGCTAACATCTTGGCAAATTGATCCGCAAAGGCCTTCTATCCGCCAACAGACTTTCCCTTCCTTCACAGCCCACTAGAGCATGTGAATGCCGATATTTCCGCAATGAAAGCTGATTTTGTGGCCATCTTGGCCTCCTTGATGACCCTTCTTGTTTTGGCTCGGGCAAGTACACCCAAAAGTTGAAATTGTAGCAAAAAATGCAAAATTGCAATTTGGCAGTTTTTGCAATCATATCTTGAGAAATCCGCATGATTCTGAATAGGCAAATTTGCCCATCATGTTCCACAAAGCTTTTTATGGTATAAACAAAGCCATGCAAGTGTGTGCAAGTGGTTATCGCTGTGTGCCTAGTGCCTCGACAATCGCAGCAACCGTTGGGTTTTTGTTCAACCGTCAACAACTTCTCAATATGGGTGAGACAATGGCACAGAACGCCGCTACGCCGTATGCCTCTGTTGCTATTCCGCTGTCAAGTGTTCTATTTTTATCTGCACTCGTCATCACACTCCTATCGCCCTCTCATCAAGTCACCATGCGGTTTATGAAATAAACGAAGCCATGTAAGTGTGTGCGACCGAAATTTGCTTCATTGTTGTAACGTTGAGTGCCTCAAAAACCGAAGAAACTGTAGGATTTTTATTCCATTCACCTCAACTTGTTGTGGTGACTGGATGGTTACAATGAAGAGCCGTCATGCTGACGGTCGCGGTTCGACTCTCGGTAGCGGATGGAAATCTTTTTTTTGTGCGCACATTGAATTTACTACTACTAATCAACTGTACAACATCACGCACACATTGAATTTTTCTAATCGAATTGATGTGTTGCTTTTTGCCCACGACCAATGTTGCATTTTTCTCCAAGTTGCGATCCATTACGAGAAATGAAACCAAATCATGCGAAATTGCATTACAATCTTGCTTTTTATTTTGGTGTAGAAACGCTTTGATAGAGGAGTCAGCAGGCTATTGGAATATTTAATGAAATTTATAGCGCCAATCGTAAACTTCATGCTCCTTGTTCCGTATATGTCGCTGAATTAGCGGCAATACACTTTACGCTAGAAATTGTTGCCTCGTTAACACCGGATGAGTACTTCATTTTCCCGGATAGTCTCAGTTCTATAGAGGCTATTCGCTCCTTGAGGCCGGTAAAGCACTCCTCGTATTTTCTCATGAAAATACAGGAGCTTCTAAGTGCTTTATCTTCGCGTTATTTTATCATCACCTTTGTATGGGTCCCTTCTCATTGTTCAATTCCGGGCAATGAGAAAGCGGACTCGCTTGCAAAGGTGGGCGCTATGGAAGGCGATATTTATGATCGACAAATCGCCTTCAACGAATTTTTTCCTATTTTTCGTCAACAGTCACTCGTCAGCTGGCAGTATAAATGGAGTAAAGGAGATTTGGGGCGATGGCAACATTCTATCATCCCAAAGGTGTCGAAGAAATCTTGGTTTATAGGGATGGATGTGGGTCGAGACTTCATTCGTGTCATGTCTCGCCTCATGTCCAATCATTATTCTTTGAACGCTCATTTATACCGGGTTGGGCTGAGCGACAGCAATCTCTGTGAGTGTGGACAAGGTTATCAGGACGCAGATCACGTTATTTGGTCTTGTGCTGAGCATCGTGGTTTCAGATCGAGGCTTTATGATTCCCTTCGGGCTCGAGGTAGACAACCCAATGTGCCAGTTCGAGATATTTTGGCTGTACGTGATTTGGAGTACATGAAACTCATTTATGTGTTTTTGACTAACATTAGCCTTAGATTGTAGTTAGTTTATCCTGTATGTTTACTTTAAGTTTTTTTATATGTGTATGTGTGTGTTTTTTTTCTTTTTCAAAAATTGTTCAAGTCTAAAGAAAACCATAAATTGTATAGTTATAAGTGTTTAGATAATTTAGAATTTAAATTTAATGTGTTATGTAAATCATACTTTAAATTCCCACCCTCTTCCCATCCGTAATTTGTAATTCCTATTAACCTCGAGACGGCCGCGAGCAATCGGCTCCTCCCTCCTAACTTTAGTTTTAAGATAAATGATGTATAAAAGTATGAAAATTTGGCTCTGTAAAGTTAATTCGATTGAGCCTGTACAAATAAATGATTATTAAAAAAAAAAGTAGAAACGCTTCAACTTAGCAGCCCGAGAAAGGTCTGCTCTTAACCACAGCATTAACATTTGAACCATCTAGGTAGAGATCTTTTATCATTTGTACCTCCGGCCTTTGGGATGTGCCGATGAGCGGCCACACTCAGGATCTCAATCCATTCTGTTGAGCTGAGTATGGCGTTATTTTGCATCTGACGGGAGACTTCCTTGCCGAAGCCGTCCCCGCGCGAAATTGTTTGGAAGCCCTGCTTACTAGACATTTATACCTAATAACTTGTCTCGTGCAATCCCTTATGGTGTGTCTCTTTGCTCTAATTCTGGAAACAGATCTGCGCTTTATTAGTCGCTTCCAATCCGAGCGACTTTTCAACGAGCTCTTTGAATTATAGGGCCCTTAGTTAGTGTGCGAATGAAATACTCATAGCGACCGTCAGACAATCCTTGCTCCCTACATACTGAACCCAGGGTCCCTAAATACCGAACTCATCAAAATAAAGGGCGAACACGAAATTATTGTGAATAACATGACAATTATTTGTCATGTCAATTTTCTTATAATGTTTAGAATCAAACCAAAATTTTAGGGTAGTTTTATACATATATTTACTTCAAAAATCAGAAGAAAAGTTAATCGATGGAGCCTTGAGTGTAAAATTGAACGCATTTTCGCTTGATGCCCTCCATCATAGTCTTTACAGTGTCATCCGGTACCAGTTTCTCAGTTTTTTTTCCATTTTCTTAACCTGTCCTTCTCGTCTTTGACTGTCTTCTTGCTCTTCGAAGTTCCGCTTCATCATTGCCCAGTACTGCTCCACCGGGCGCAGCTCCGGACAGTTTGGTGGATTCATTTCCTTTGGAACAAAATTGACAGAATTGGCCTCATAGCACTCCAGGACACTTTTAGAATAGTGGCATGATGTCAAATCTGGCCAAAATAGCGGAGCATCGTCGTGCTGCTGCAAGAACGGCAAAAGGCGCTTCTCGAGGCACTCAGATTTGTAGATCTCGCCATTTACTGTGCCCTTTGTCACGAAAGGCTCACTCCTCAGTCCGCATGAGCAGATGGCCTGCCAAATGAGATATTTGGAGGCGAACTTCGACATTTCCTTCTTCTTAAATTTGTCGTCCACATAGAACTTGCTCTTGCCGGTGAAAAACTCCAACCCCGGAATTTGCTTAAAATCGGCTTTTATATACGTTTCGTCGTCCATCACACAGCAGCCATATTTTGTCAGCATCTTCTCGTAGAGCTTCCGTGCCCGAGTTTTAGCCGTCGATTGTTGCCGCTCATCGCGGTTTCTGAAGTTCTGTACCTTGTATCTATGTAGTCCAGCTCTCTTCTTTGCATTCTGGACGTAGCTCTGCGACATGTCGATCTTTTTAGGCAAATCACGGCTTGAGACGTTGGGATTTGCTTTAATCATCCGCTTCACCTTTCCCTCCGTCTTTTTGTTCTCCGGTCCCGGTTTTCTTCCAGCTTCTTTGCCGTGGTCCAACGTCAACCGCTCCTGGAACCGCTTCAACACTCTGGAGACGGTTGAATGGTGAATGTTCAACATTTTTCCCAACTGCCGGTGCGACAGGCCAGGAAATTCCAGGTGTTTGGAAAGAATTTGTTCTCTCGACCCGCGTTGGTTCACCTCCATTTTCGTTGAATCGAAAAACACGACTTCGAGTTTGACAGTATGTAAACAATACACATCAATGAGAAAGTGTGCAAAATTTGGTTGATTTTTACCAAATGGTAAAAAAGTTATGCCCTGTTGAATGTGTCGCAATAATTTCGTGTTCCCCCTTTATGGGTCAGAACCAACGGAGATTTTTAGTCTTTGAAAATCGAAACAGCGTCGACTGGGATTGATACCAAATCGACTTGTGTGAGATGCGACCACCACCAGTCTTCTAAGGGAATCCGGTCCAACATTTTTCATCGAAATCCTGCTGTAGTACAGTGTACTACGAACTAAAGCCAGGGATCTGGCGAACAGAGATGTTCCTCAAGTCAACATCTCTAACAACCAAACGTCAAAAGATTCATTTTTTTGTAAACAATGCTGGCATTCCTACCCGTAGTAACAAACGTCAGACGGGCCTTATTCAAATAAGGCCCGTGATATGTTGCTGTCAAACTGTCAAACGCAAGCAAATAGGATATGGTTGCCAGGCCCCTGACTAAAGCTGAATGCGAACGAACTGATAGACAAGTTGAAGAGAGGCTGCCGAGAAAGGTAGAGTCAAGGAACAAGGAGCGTTTATGTGGAGCAAGAGTAATCCCTGAGGTGGCTAAAGCTGAACACGGGGAAATTGCTAGGATAAGTACCAGTACCTAGGATAAGTACCAGTCGGTCGAGTTTTTTTTTTTTTAATTTGAGACGACAATAAATAAATTATCCTATGTGACTTATGCTTTTGCAGGCAAGCGATCGATTTTGAATTTTTGCTCCACCGCCTATAATCCAATCTACAGGGCTGGTACCGGGACACTTTTTAGTGATTTGGTCATTATTTTCAAGGCAGTCACTAAAAAGTTACTATTTCCACCGAAAAGTCACTAATGTCATGTTTCAACACTGACAAATTTGGTTCTAGAATGAGTAATTTAAAACTAGCGTGCGAAAAAGTTTGACGTTTATGTTCTTCCTATTGCGCGCCAACAACTCACGGGCGTGTTTACATTTTGTAAACATGTAACAACATAGTAGTCAATGTTTACATGCAAATTACATGAATCATGTGCGCGGTCAACGAGTTTACGGGATTCAGACGATTATGCAATCGACAAATGCGAAAAGTTGGATGCTACTTGGCTCCAGATCACAAGTTGAAAGTGTTTCAAATTTCCATTCCATTCCTCATTTCCAGGGTGAACATGAAAACAAATTATAGGTGTTTGGTTCATTTATAGAACAGTTTAAGGAAATAAACTTTCCGCCTTGAACGGTTGAAGAAAGCTGATCCGAATGACTGCCTTGTTTGTGGGCTCGAACATACCGCGAAAACGAAGCGTTTTGAACCATTTTTGAGCAGCACGCGAATACTGCGAGGCATAAGGAAGGATGTTCGTTCAAATCAATTGTGGCTGTGTTGTGATCGCGAATCAAAATCGAGCAGCCCTCCTCATCCGGTGCATAGATTTCTCAAGTGCACTTCTTAACTACACCAGATACAGCAACTGAGGCTGAATTGATATGGTTATTGGAATGAATTGCATTTGATTTTCTAGCTGCATCCTGCGATTGAACTCGAGATACATTATGTGGCGTACATTGTCCAGAACTAAAGCTTATTGTTTAGTGACTGGTGCTTAAACACCTTCTGTCCGGAAGATTACGCTGAAAGATGGCAGCACTTTCTTTGCACCTAATGCTACGATGAGTCAAGAAATTCGGCTGGGAAAAAAGAATTACAGAATTACCACAACAACGATTCGCTTCTGGTCCAAGTCGATATTCCAGGTTGTTTCAAACGTTGTTTATCGGTTTTGCTCAAACCGAGGATGCTCCTGATAAGTTGAATGATGCTTTGTAGAATGCTGCATAACTATGGAAAAATCTTCTCATGCTTTGCAAGTATTTCATAAGTATTTTCGAAAATAAATTTTGCAGGAAGTGACGGTCCAAACGTCAATAAAAGTGGAGCTGCCTATGCAGGATCATCTTGTCGAAGATCACAGAAAGCCTTTGGTGAATATTGCATCCTGCAATCATGTATACACATCCTTCGTAACGGATTCCTGAAAGGTGTTGAAAAATTGTAGGATGCCACGTCAGAATTGATCCTTGCAGTCTCCTATATATCCAAGGCTGCACGGAAAAAAATCCGTGCCCGAATCCGTGAACTGCAGTCATGAATTCGAGAACAAGCAAAAATACACCGTGAACTGAATCATGTAATCATGAACTAAATCACGTTTTTAGGTAAAAATCCTGAAAACGTGCACTAGTTCACGGTCCGTTTTCATTTTCGTGAACGCTTTTGTTTCTGTGTGGCCTTCACGAGTAGAAAATACAGCAAGAGCTTGGATTGCTGTCACACCGTTGCATTTAACACGTCACATCAAGTTGGTTAACTCCGCAAGAAGCAGTTGAAAGAAATATTGAAGAGTGGCCTGCACTGTTTTACTCGATTAACAGGTCAGTACTGTTCTTATGCGATCCACTGGAAATTTCGAACCTTTGTGCAAGTGGCAGTTGAGCAAATATGAGGGCAGGATATTTTCTGTTTTAGCTATTCAAATTAACGGTGGTCTACATTGGGAACTGAACTTTGCGGAAGCTTGAAACCCCAGACTAAGTGTAATGAACCCTAGTTATTTTTTCTTCGTCTGTAACAAATTTCGCAACACTAAATATGCAGTTATAATGCAGGTTTTTTTTTAAATTGAGTTTCTTCCAGAAAGAAGAACCACTTATACATTTTATGCATCCAGAGCTCGACAAGTTAAATCGTAATATCGTTACCAGCGTATTCCTCAGGATATATTTGACAATGTTGAGTACTTATTACGCACCGAAAATTTTATTTTTGGGGACGAAATAACGGCTGAGTTGACTAAATTAGAGTACATTCAACTCAGCATGTTGCATAAAGCTAAAAACATCATATCGCTTCTTGAAAGCATATATTGAATAAATCAGGAGTTCTTTAAGCATTCCCGATGCATAAGCCCTTCGAATCGAAAATTTAGTCGTAGTTCTAACGCTATTGGCTTAAATGGAGCTTCCTGGCCAAAAATTCTACATGGCGACGGCACGAGGAGAAGTTCCTGCAAAGTTTAAGTTTGCTTTTATGGACAAATTTGCCAAAAAACTGATGATTTGGGAAGGGATATGCAGCTGCGTAGCAAAGAACAAAGTGTTTGTGGCGAATAAGACGATGGACTCGAAGCTGTACAAGGAAGAATGCTTCAAAAACCGCGTAATACCTTTCAATAAAGCCCATAACGGTCCCGTGAAGTTTTGACCAGATTTGGCGAGTTGCCACTACAGCCGGGAAGTCCAGTGGTACCGCGATAATAACGTAGTTTTCATCGATAAAAACACAAATCCACCCAACTGCCCGTAAGCGGAAGCTTAAGAAAAGTGGGAAAAAACGGTTCGGGATGCGACTCAGATGACCAAAATGTGGAACAAATGTGCCAAGGAAGTTGACTCCGGAGGTGTGCTGCATGGGAGGAATAAAAAAGAAAGTGCGAATTTTCACTAGAAACGAATAGAAATGATTTGTATTGATAGTTTTCCCTTAAAGTACAGTGAATAACCTTTGTTTTGATGTAATAAACTTATTTGTACGTCAATCCGTTACCGAGATACAGATGATTTTATTATTCCTGATTCTAAATGCACATAGCTTTAGTATCAGGAATGCATAAAGCTCCAATTAGGATTAAAAAAATAGCAAACCCTCAGCCGCGTATCACCCTACGAAAATGAAAGTACGTACTCCTTTCGCCATTTGCAACCCTGTCGGAGGGAGGCACACGACCGGACGTATCGCATAGACCTGTTCCACCGCCATGCCACCCGACATCGAATTTCAGCAGACAATTGGTCACGTCCAAATTTGGGCTTATTAAAATTTGGACCACGATGACGACGACGACAACGACGATGCCTCAACAACGGCGAATAAGGTGGAGGTTCAATGACCACCCTTTCTCTTGCAGTCTGGGGTCGTAATTTTTGTGGGTTTTGTTTTGTTTTACGGTTTTACTACGACGACGTCGTCGTCGTCGTCGCAGTCTGGTCATCTGGTCAGCACGTATGCACGTACAGATTAAGTAACCCAAAAAGCCAACGAACGGATACATGAAAAGCAGCAGTAATGATATTTGCTCACACTAACACCGTACCACGTTTTTTTTTTCAATCAATTGACGACGATTGTTTAGCTTAATTTTGGTGGGTTTTGTGGTTGCAACCAAAAGCATGTGACGAAGCAATAATCCACCGAGTTCCGACAGAGACATTGTACGATGAATAACAAAACATCATTTGATAAGAGTTATTCGAGGTTTACTTTGCCGTGAGACTGGTCAGTATTGCTCGGCATACAAATATTTAATTTTAAATTAATTTAACGCTGATAGTAGAGTTGAGTAAACATTGATAACGGTGGAAGGACCGGTTGAATAGTTCCGCATTCACAAACCGATTGCGCATCCATGTAGAACACGAAAGACAATGCAATTCAAAACTCAACCCGCCGAATATTTGCACGATGCATGACCATGCAAAACAAACAAAACGCCAACGCTCGAACGGTGGAGGTCATCGAACCCGAAATCAGCTGGCCGTATTTACGATCCTTCCCGACCGCATCCAGGAGAGGAACATTTTGCCACTTAGTATAGGTCAGTTTTGGCAGGATGAGTGTGACTACCGCGTCGCGGTTATCACACACTTCATCATCAGTGCCGTCGTCGTCGTCGTCGTCGTCGGTTTCGTCGGCAATCTCATTTAAACTGCTCTCGCGATTGTGGCGTTGATGGCTTTCAAGTAAGAAGGTTAGAAGGCAAAGGGTGGCAGTGGCAAAATGGATAAAAGTGAAAAATGTTCAAAAATGCCAAATGGTGAAATTTTTTCAAATGTTCAAATCAATAGTGTTTACAATACATAGATTTGTTCTTGGCGGTAAGATAGATGTAATATAATTTTTACTTAATTGTTTATTTAGTAACGGGTGGCAATTAAAATTTTGGAATTTTTTCGAGGCCTCTATGCTCAACAACAAACGAGCTCAGAGAGAAATAAGAGTGTGTATGCGTTAGCTCTTTCTCTCCTCTTTCTGCTAGTATTTTCTGTTTTGTTTATGCTTGCTCAGTTTTGCCGTCGAAACAAGAAGTCGAAACAAGAAGTATTTCGCGAGCGCGTTGTACAGTTCTACGAACTGCACAGAAATCTCGGCAAAACGTATACGGTACAACATTTTAAAAGCGAAAATGTTGCGACTTCGACTGTTTACCATATCCTAAGATCCCCAACAACTGCTAGCAAGCAAGGTAGTGGAAGACCAGCCAAAATTATGGACGCAAAAGGACTTCGTTCTCTTTCTCGTGCCTTCAACAACAAGGATTCACTGAGCCAACGGGATGCCGCAAAAAAGTTCAACTGTTCTCACCAGTACATCTGCAAAACATTGAAAAGAGTCGGAATAAAGTGCCGAAAGAAGACACGAGCCCCGGAATATACTGATGCACAGATTTAAACGCTGAAATCCCAATGCCGTTGGTTGATCAAAAATTATTCCGGAAAAAGTTTTGTTTTGGACGACGAAAGCTACTTCCCTCTTTCGAAGACGCAGATTCCCGGAAACGATCGATACTATTCAACGGATAGTTCTACTACACCTCCGAACATTAAATATAAGTTTGAACAGAAAGTACATGCTTTACATTGCCATTTCCGAGAAAGGCATTTCTAAGCCATGGTTCAAGCCCTCTGGTTTGGCAATCAATCAAGATGCGTACCAGAACGAATGTTTGAAGAAAATTTTGATCCCGTTTCTACAAAAACATCATGCTGATGGACAATACGTGTTTTGGCCGGATAAAGCGTCATCGCATTACGCCATAAAAACACAATCGTTCGGGTATTCAGGTATTCGATCCCATTTGTACCCAAAAACCACAACCCGACAAATCTGCCTCAGTGTCGCCCAATCGAAGATTTCTTCGGGGTTTTGAGTTCCTTGGTGTGCAAAAATAACTGGAGAGCCACGAATTGCAAACAGTTGATTGGTAGAATCAAGAGATGCATTCGCAAAGTTGATATGGAGGCCGTACAACGCTCCTGTTCCGACATCAAACGGAAGCTTCGCCGAACATCCGATTACGGACCGTTTTCAAATGTTCACTAATTTGTTTTCAACAATGGACAATGTATCTTTTATTTGAATAAATCAGATCTTCTTCAACTATGTTTGTCTTTTTTTGACAGCTTGAGAAAGAAATTCCAAAATTTTAGTTGCCACCCGTTAGGCTTAATTTCCATAAGCATAACGAGGCCGAGTTCTTTTTCATTTTCACAACGATAACAACTTAGGTAACTACATTAACGTTACGCCGAAAAACGCGCGGCTAGGTTGAGGTTAGGGTTTATGAGAATAAGGATAGGAATGGGTAAGTAAGGGTCATAATGTTGACCTTCAACAGCTGTTGGCGATGTAGTACTGTTGCTGCTAGTCAGGCGTAGAAGGGGCACTGCGATAACCTGTAATGATATAATCAGAGTGGAATTACGACGGACGGATGGACGAGGTGGGCATGTTAAAACGACAGCTAAGAGGGGATCAAACGAAGACTTCTAATTGTTTTTAAAACTTATAGATTTCTCCGATATAGTCCAAGTTCTGCTTGCCCAGCTCATCTATAATCGTAATCAAGTACCAGACAATGTCCTTAGTCCAGGTTGATGTCCTGAGTGCCCTATTCGATAGGAATGAAAGCCTGTACCTGAGTAGTTATTGGCCATTAGACGACACATTACCTTGATAAAATCCCGGCCAATGTCCAATTCTCTGAACCACGACTTTTTTTTTGATAATTGTTGGAGAATGGAATGTAACCATCTGCCCAAGTCTCCTGAATCCTATTTTTGTTACTAACATGTTGACGAGCAAATGCAAAAAAAAAAAATCATTGAAGACGACAGGCGAGGTTCATAATTCTCGCCTTCCATAGCGCCCACCTTGGCACGTGAGTCCACTTTCTCATTACTTGGAATCGAACAATGAGAAGGGAACAATGATAGTGTAAGAATTGTTCGATAGAGCACTCAAAATAGATCGGATTTTACTAACGAAATACGGTGAGTCCTTCGCCGGCCTCATCGAACGAAGAGCCTCAAGTGAGCTGAGACTATCCGGAAAATGAAGAATTGATAAGAGGGAAGAGGGGCAATTCGCTCTAATGCATAGTGTATAACCGCCGGCGACGTATACAGAGTAAGGATTTTGAAGTTTGAAGGAACCGCTATGAAATTCGCTAAAAATGCCAAAAATGTCAGATAAAAACCACAGTAGAACTAGATATATTTTGGAAATAATCACGATGAGAAATATTCGTGGAAGGGCTGACCTCCAGTATTGCAGTGTCCTTAACATAGTTTGAGGATTTCGTTCGACTAGTTTTTCGAAATCAGCAATTACCAATGGATTTAACATTTCACAGCGGATGAGGAACCGGACCGCCAGCTCCACGAAACGATCTCATAAAGGAAACACTTCTGCTAATGCTTTCAAACAACTCACAGTATGAGTTGAGTTCATGCAGCCTTAAGTAATACGAAGACAACGATACTGTATACGCTGCAGCTTCAGAATTGGAGTTCAAGCGGTGGATCGACAACAGAAATTGTCGTACTAGAGAGCCGACAGAATTGTTGTGCGATATACACCGTGATCAATAAATTCGGATACACTTTCAAAATACATTGAAATACGACAGACGTTGTATTTGAGTTTCTTGAAATATTTTTCGGAAAGTACTCTTTAGAGGGTTTCCCAAATCAAATTGCATCACGGAAAAACGCTGTAGAAAATTACCTAGATGACTGATCCTTTTCAAACTTTCAGACAAAATGTCACCCATTAGTAAGCTTTTGGCATATTAAAGTCATTCAACTTCAATTCCGTAACGGTACGCTCGCAAGTTATGCTTAACTCCACTCATTAAGTTCTGTACAACATCTGGTAGCAGTTTGTTCTGTACGGAAACTCACTTTTTCTTCATGTCTTCCTCAGATTTGACCTCCCTGGGATGTGTCCGTAGTGCCTGCTTCATAATACCAGGACAACATTTGTATAGCGGCACGAAGCTAGATCCGGCCTGAAGATCGGAGGTCTTTTGTGTAGCTTCAACGGAGGAAGCCGACGCTTCTGTAGACTTCTTGAGGTAGATCTTCCTATTTACAGTCGCGGTAGTCACGAACAGCGCAATTCATTGGCCACATGAGCAGATCGCATTTCTTCGCAAACTTTGAAAGTTTCTGCTTCCTTACTTCCTCCGGAACATCATACTTGTTCTGGACAATGAAGAATAGTAGCACCGGAAGCTGACGGAAGTCTGCCTTGACGTAAGTCTCATCATCCATGATGAGGCTTCGTCAGCATCTGGGTGTACAGTTTCCGGACCCGTACTTTCCCACCGTATTTTGCCGTTCGTCACGATTTGGAGCCTTCTGCACTTTGTATGTATGCAGTCCCATCCGGGTCCTTGGCTCTCTGAACGAAAGACTTGGACAGATTCTACTTTTTGGCCACATTCCTGACCTAAGCTTTGTGATTCCGCTTAAACGCTTTCACGACACGCTTGTGATCCTGATCATTAATAGAACAGCCATTCTCACCGCATTTATCCTTCCGTTTGATGCTCAAAGATATCTCGATGAGAGTATTGAGGATTTTCCAGGTTCTTGCGCAGAATCAATTCGCAACGTTGTTTTTCGGGTGACGCCATTTTTTCCAATTTTTGAAAAACTGACAGCGATAAAAATACAACAACTAAAACACTCTAAACTACTTCTACCCAGATTTTCAAGAGAAAATACTCAATCGGCTATTTTCTACAGCGTTTTTTCCGTGATGCAATTTGATGTGGGACACCCTTTATGTAGGTTAACTAAATACTGTATTCGATGAAATTTAGACATACGCAATTGTTCGTAACTTTTTAGCGTGTGGGTAAAAATTATTGAAATTTTAACTGTGTGTTGTGTCAATTGTGTAATGAGTTTCGTGAAAATCGGTCGAGTGATTTCAGTGATGGCTTCGAATGAAGAAATAATGCGCCAACCAATTTTGGGCACTCACTTCGAAAACCCAAACGCTTCTCATCGATGGATCGGAAAACAGCTCGGAATCGCACATTCAAGCGAATCTCATGTGATCAAAACGTTCAAGAACCGTAAGACAACCAAGCGGAAAAATGGTAGTGGCAAAAAACGTGGCACATCAAATCCGGAGAAGGCCAGGATGGTATTGAACCAATTTAAGCGTTATCCCAACATTTCGATCAGGGATGTTGCGAAAAAGGCGAAAGTTTCAGTTTTTTTTGTGCAAAAAACAATGAAACGTTCTGGATTACATGTGTAAAAGGTCCAGAAGGCACCGAACCGGAGCGATTAATAGAACTCGGTGGCCAAAACTCGTGCAAAAAAACTGTACAGGGAGTGGCTCACAAAACCGTTCTGCATTGATGGACGATGAGACCTACATTAAAGCCGACACCAAACAAATGCCAGGACAGGAACACTACGTCGCCACCTCTAAGTTGGCCGTTCCGGAGAGTGTACGGAGAAAGAAACTGTCGAAATTCGCCAAAAAATTCCTTGTCTAGCAAGCGATCTGCGGATGTGGCAAAATGAGTCAGCCCTTCATCACCTCTGGGACCGTCAACGGACAAATCTACAAGGACGAATGCCTCCAAAAATGACTTCTGCCCTTCTTGAGATCTCACGATGGCCCGACACTGTTTTGGCCGGATTTGGCATCTTGCCACTATGCCCGGCCCGTCTTAGACTGGTACAAAGATAATAATGTAGTTTTTGTACCAAAAGACGTCAACCCTCCAAACACTCCGGAACTTCGCCTAATTAAAAAATTTTGGGCAATCAAGCTCGTTAAAACTTCAAAACTGGTAGAAAATGAACTTGAACTAGAGAAAGTGTGGTTAAAAGTAAGTAAGCAAGTCGGTCCTATCATTGCCCAAAATTTGATGAAAGGGGTCAAGGCAAAGGTGCGGGCATTTGGGTTGAGGAGAAGAGGTTCAATAAACCAATGATGTCAAAACTTAACATTTAGTAGTACTTTATTTCCAGAAAGTTTGAAAAGAATCGGGCTCAAGGTAAATTTTTGGTGACCTATTTTGTGTGTCAACATTTCATCGAATACAGTCTTTGTATTCATTGAATACATCATCTGTAATGCTGAGGGTTAGTTCTTCTCCTTGAAACCGTGACAAACTTTGTGGTCTGTCAGTTTTGGAAGTTTCTCTAATAACAACGCGTTTGAAATTTAGCGTAACTGTTACTTTAATGTTTTAGCGATGAAGCGTTTCTGAATAACCGAATATATTACTGATAATTGATAGTACTTCTATAGAAATGATAAATCTGCGATTCGTGTATAACAGTTTGTTAAATATGAACATCAATCAACACTAAGAACAGCGTTGACTTTATTTGAAATTAGATAAACAAGTCTATAGCATGAACTATTGGATAAGTTACTGTCAAATTTGGAAGATAATTTGTGCGCACTCAGTTCAACAACAGTGTGAAATTGAATATATGGGATACAATTTGTTTAAGGAATGTTGCGTTATTTTGTTAAGTTATTTAAGTAATCGCAGTAGAAGCGGGAAGCTATTAGGCTTCGACACTTCCGTCTAAAATATGTAGTTGTTTTCTCGAAAATAAAATTTTATTTTAAATGTATTAAGTAACATAGATTTTTGCCAGTGCTGTTTTCGTATAAAGTTTAACCGTTATTCATATGAATATTATTAAATCAATTTCATATCACTACCTAATACATTTCATACGCAATCAAATAAACTCTCTACTATATTTGCTCTATACAATAAAGCAATACATACATTTCATTGAATCGATACACAGATACTTTACTGACAATATTCAAATAAAAATATTAAATGTAAACATTTTAGATGCTCATGTCTATTTCTTCTTAAAAACTCCTTTATTTTTTATTTTTTAGCTTTTCTTATATAAAGAACGGGTCCTCCCTTAGCTCAGTCAGTAAAGGCGCAGTTACAAAGCAACACATCTTGAACACTAACTTGAGAGCAAGCAATAAGCTAATTGTGAAAGCAATAAGCTTGAAATGCTAAAAAAGAAGATATAAAGAGCACCCAAGCCCGCCAACTACCAGAACTAAACTTGTTGGCCTAAAACTGAAAGCACGGAAATTATTTACTGGTGGCATTGATGATTCCATATAATGCGCGTTGTTTAGTTAAAAAAACATGACAGTCGCGTATAACATTCGTAAAGTCTATAATGTTTTTTTCATGGTAAAATAGCTTCATTATACAAATTTAGTATTTGCATGTTTTTTATAAACATACTCCAAAGGACATTTGTCCTTTGTATAATCCAAAGGACATAATATTTGTCTTATGGATGTTTTACAAAACTTCTGCTTCTTCATCTTCATATCATTTCAAGCTTATTGGTTTCTTAATTCGCTTATCGCTCTTAATTCAGTAGTCTAAATTCAATTTCACAGTTATTAAGCGACAGCTTTCGATGCCAGGTACCATTTTTGCATTAGTATGATTGTGTTGCAAGTACAATCATACCCTATGCCCAGGGAGTTGAAAAATTTTCCTTAACGAAAAATTCCTAGACCAGACCGGGAATCAAACCCAGCCACCTCGAGCATGGTGTTGCTTTGTAGCTACGCCTTTAGCGACTAAGCTAAGGGAGTATCTACAAAACATCTGGTATGACCTAAAACATGTTCAAAAAGGCAACATGTATAGCGCTTTTTCGGTTATATGCGTTTAAGAAATTAAGTTAGTGTCTATCGTCAAAATGAACATTATCTTTGTTTGGAAGATGTATGTTGAACATAAATATGACAAATGCTGTTACTTGGGAAAACCAATTAAACTTTTATAAAGTTGAATAAGCTTTCTATTCACGATATGACACAATCAAAACAATGTAACTTCTTAAACACTTCAGCCATGAGTGAAGCATTTCACTCAAACAGAGCTGGGTGTCTGTACTTAAAAAAAATCAGTTTTGACGTTTCATAAGCAGTGCTCAAAATGGTGACGAATGAAAAATAAAACATGCGCGAAAGTATCTTGTACAGCCATTAATAAAATCCTGAGCTTTTGATGTGAAAAATCACGACAAATTTGCAACCACAATGTATTGCTGAACATTTTCTGAGTGATGAGGAAGTGAAAAAAACAGAGAAAAAAGTACCTCTAACAACTGCACAGACTCTGATGGAGAGCGTTTATCGCAAATGTCGAGCATTTTACTAAAGCTCATCCAGAAATTAAATCGGCTATTGTTAGCTGAAATAAATACAAAAAAATTGGTTTTATTTCGATCTCTATAGCCAATTTACCAATCAATTTAAAGTGTCGCAATAATAATCAACTCACTCTTTAGTTTCAGCAACCAATGCTCGTGAAATTTGGAACAGGTAGTCAAAATAAAGCGTTGAATAAAGGAACACTTTATTCAAATGATTTTTTGTGAGACAAAGTTGATCATTATTTGGACACTATAGGGTAATGAAAACCTTTTATTTTTTAACCTTTTATGATGTAAACTTGCCAATTTTGCTTGCAATAAACGAATTTTTCGAGAAAAAATCACTTTTGAGAAAGTGAAATGGAAATTTGAAAACCAAAAAAATGTATTGGGAAATAAGGTTTGTATCCGAGATAGTCGGGACAAAATCAACTTTTGTAATATTTCAGCAATGACTGAAACATTTCACCAAAAAAGAACTGGGTGTCTGTATTTAAAAAGACTTTGAAGGACTATTCCTAAACCACGTAGATTTTTGAGGAGGAGAGGGGGGGGGGGTCTGGCCAAAGTCTACGCTTTCCAAAAAATGTATGGAGTATGTAAAAGTCTACGAGGGGGGTGGGGGGTTGAGATTTTCAAAAATGACTCTACGTGGCTTATGAATAGTCCCCAATAGATTTTGACATTTCATGCACTCCTGCTCCATCTTACTCAATTTTTGAGTACAATTGTATGTTATCTCTTTTTCTCTCACGGAAATGTTACTCAATTTTCGTAAAAAGTGGATCTATTCAAAAATTGAGTTGATCCACTTTTTAACGAAAATTGAGTAACATTTCCGTGAGAGAAAAAGAGATAGTATACAATTGTACTCAAAAATTGAGTAAAATGAAACGGCAGTGTAAGCAGGGAATTTGATCGCGACGAATGAAAAGAACCTGCGCGAACGGGTCTTGTGCAGCAGTTGTTAAAATCCTACCTTTTCGATATGTCGCCTCGCATTTTCCGAATGACTATCGAAAGGAAATCAAGAAATGACAAAAAAATTGGGACTTGTAGATCGTGCTATGGGCAGGAAAGTGAAGAAGATGATAGCGAGAAACTTCACTCGAACTGTGGCTCGGAAAATAGGGATTTCGCCAGTCAAGTCAAAGCCACGTTCCGGATTGAAGTCGTGCCAATTAATTAAAACACCCAACCGCAATGATAACCAGAGTTTGATTTGAGAAAGTTACGTGCTCGAAAACAATATTGTGATTATTTGACGAAAGGTTCATGTGTCAGTACGATGAAACTTATGTCTTTTAGGATTTAAAACAACTTCCAAGAATGTAACTAGAAATTAGAAGAAAAATTAGTATTCTCCGTTTAATTCCAACTACCTTTGCTTATCTTCGACAGATACGCGTATTTCGTCTACAATGTGTAGACTTCTTCAGTGTCTCGTACTAATAACTCGACTTCTAACTCAAGTCGAGTTATTAGTACGAGACACTGAAGAAGTCTGCACATTGTAGACGAAATACGCGTATTTGTCGAAGATAAGCAAAGGTAGTTGGAATTAAACGGAGGATACGAATTTTTCTTCTAATTTCTAGTTACAGGCATTCCACTAAACAGCTCAAACCCTCTAGGATTCCAAGAATGGCTTTCTTTCCTGCTGTTGCCAGAAATGTATCACCTGAATATTTCAGGACCAAGAAACTGTTAAAATTTCATAAAGATTACCTTGTTTGGCAAGCAATTTGTTTGTGTGGCAGAAAGGGTAAATTTTTTCTAGCCACCATCAACACAATCAAAAAGGATTTTTTTCAGTATGAATGCGTGCAAGACGAATGCTGCCATGTGTTAGATTTTACGACGATGTACTTTAACTGTGATGGGGTGATATGAAACCAAGTTATTATCGTCAAAACCTGCCAATCTCCTAATTGTCCTGAGCTAGGCCCAATCGAAAGATATTAGGCTCTGATGAAGCGGACACTTTCCGGACAGAACATGTAACTTCTAACATTACCAACAAATCTGAACCACGGTTGCCAGTAAGGTTTTTGTTTCTGGGAGTTTTTAGAAACTCTTGTGGGTGGAGAAAAGCAAAAAATTCGAAATTTTTAAATCAATGCTGAAAAACAATTTTTTTTTCGTGCAAATTAGTAAATTTTATCACGTTCTACTGCAGATTGTAGATGTCAAGATTATTGCATATACAGAACCTAAAGAGTTATAATTTGCTTAGAATTTACTTTTGATCCCATAATTAACGTCTAAAACATTCAACATCATGAATACACCCGTGGCCTTGAAGTTCCTTCGGAAAAGTCTCTTGCACCTCAATAGAATGCAACTTCCCGACATTCTAAGCTCCGAATCGAATTGAGTTGGAATGTGATTTGCATGACCGGAATACACTAACTAACAACAGGCGTGTGCCGCTTCAAACTCGTTCGTGAGTCACAACCTGCTCCCCCCGGTTTCTCGATTCAGAAGAATTCTTAAACACTTGCAAAACACTTCGACTAGGCGACGAAAATAAAAACTGGACGAAGCTGATCATATCACTCGCCGTTATCTTCCACGGTGTCTCCTTTCAACAGACGAAATTTAACCGATAAGGCCTCAGAGTTCACACACGTTTTCCTGGATGCACATGCTGCCATCCATCGTTCTACGCCACCTTAACTCACCCGTCGCCGTTATTGTTGCGGCAGTCTTCCAGGTCCTTTTCGGCCGGGGTAATCACGATCCGGTACACATCTCCCGAATAGCTGTCCCCATTCCGCGAACCACTCGATATCTCGAACTTGGGATTCTTGATCCCTCGAGTGGCCACGTACTTCTTGATGGCTTCCGTTACGTTTCTCGGCAGCACTGACATTGTTTCATGCAGAAATAGTTCACCAACAAAAAATGACACAAAGTTCACACAACCAAAATCACTTCTCCCAACAACAAAAAACAATCTTGCGCGACTTTATTAGGCTAGAGCAAAGCCCAGCTCGACATGACTCAGACGACTAGCGCTGCTCTACTGGCAGAAATCGCGTGAATTCGCCGATATTTAATAATGCACAAAACACGGCGCTGAGAGCTGAGTGGAAGGCGCGAATCAGAGCGGTTGGCCGCACCGACGATCGAGCGTCTCCACCGCGCCGGGATGGCATGTGGAAAGCTTAGCGGAGCAACCCTTCGGGAGAGCCACCACACCTGCCTGTACACATTGTATGTAGGTACATTGTATGTAGAATTGCCAAATATTCCGATGGATGAGGATGGGTTGAGCTCTCGGTGGAGAGCGAGAAGCCGATGAATTGATGAATGAATAACGCCGCGAACCCAAAACGAGAGAAAAGGTTCCCATGCTGTCGCGTGGATGATGATGGCATGGTGTTTTATGTGGTGAAGTAATATATGGCCGGTGTGTGTTTCTTTGCTGTGAAATTTCGGCTGTAGTATGGCAGCGTTGATTAGGAACCAATGTTGTGCAAGTGAGGAACGTGGATTCATGTAAACAAGTTTCATCTATCAGCAAGGTTTTTAGAAATTACATTCATTAGTTGCTTAATAATTTGATTCCTCGTTCGAATAGTTTTAGCTCGGTTTGGTTTTTTTTTTTTCTGGGATAAATTTATACAAACGGGAGTTTTCTATTCTCGGCAAACTAAGCAGATTTGACGTTTTAATTTTTCTGTGTTTACATTTTTTTGGCTCCTGATTTGATAAAAGTCATGCTCGTTAGGTTCAAAACCGTAGATTTTCAGGCAACATAACATTGACTACCTATAAGTTTTATGCGAAAATCGAATGATCACTCGTGGCAACAAACGTAACCAGAAAACTGAACGTTCGATTTTCAAAATTCTTTGATATTCATTCATGTAAACAAGTTCATTTTCAATATGCATTTCAAAGTGTAAGAAATGAAATTCAATAAATCATAATGAATATCAATTATCCGTCCTGATCGGAAAATATGCAAGGGCAGTCCAGACTTGCTCAACATTGCTAGCATATATTCTTATGGAACGATTGGGACGGCCCTTGTTGTTCCATGTTTGTAGGATTCAAAATCTTTTAATAATAAAAAAATCATCACAAGAGATAATATTCAGATTTCGTCTAATGAAATTCATGCTTACCCATTGATAATCAAAACGACAGTTATAGCAGATTTTTGACCAGCACTTAGAGCCGACTTCATTCATTGCAGCAAACAAAATTCAGTTTGCATAGAACTGACAGCGGTAACCATAAAACCGGGAAAGTAAACATCATCATTACACTGGGATAAAATCATTTTCACTTCTCATGGATATATTATGAAAATCCAATGCACTGCTCCAGAGTAGTTCAAGGCGAAACTGGCCTCGAATAAAATATCGAAATTTGACACGAACCTCTTGGATTTACACAAAAGTGCGAAAACATATTCAGTATAACATAATACGTATTTTGTCATAAGGACACAGGAAAAAATCTTGTAGTATAAATTACCATTTCACCTGACTACGCCTATCTTTAAAAATACCTTGAAATTTCAGTCAAATTTACTACGTTTATGGTAAAACCTTCAACGTTTGTGGTATATTTGACAGACCTCATATTGATATCAATCACAACATGGTTGATCTAATCGCAGGCATGGTAAAATCAAACGCATTCATAGTCATGTGAAAATTGTTGGTGTTTCCGCTCATTTTAGCCCTCGAAATGGCCTGCGATTAGATCTACCATGGTGCGTTTGATATCAATATGAGGTCTGTCAAATAAACCACAAACGTTGAAGGTTTTACCATAAACGTAGTAAAGTTGACTGAAATTTCATTGTAGTTTGAAAGATAGGCATAGTCGGGTAAAATGGTAGTTTTTACGGGTAAAATGGTAGATTTTTTTCTGTGTATATATAAAAGTTAATTTAGGGTAAGGGGATGTAATGTTAGCCTAGCTCTTCATTCGGCCTATGTACCAAATCTGTCATTAATTTAGCGAAAAATAACAAAATCATGTTGCTATCAGGATGACCGCTGTAATCAGATGCAATTGAGACAATATTAATCAACTTATATTTGTTCACGTTCGCATAATTTTCAATTTCTTGAACTTTTGGGGCATCATGATTTCATTGGTTAAGCTGAACAGATGATCTACACGATCTTCAAGTGATCTAAATTTGGCTTAATTGAATCGATAAAGCAAGTAATGCAGTCTGGATGTTCGGAAAATAATTGCACATTACACATTGATTGCACATTGCACATTGATGTTACGTCAATTTAATAAGAAATTTTGTAATTCTTCGGGTTTTAATCAACAGTAGATGAACAACTACTAATACTATACTACCTCTATTGGGTACTTCCACTGGTCATTTCATAATGTTTCCCAAGTGGATTTTACCTATAAAACAGCTACCTGCGAATGAAGGCAAAACCCAAATATGGTAGAAACATTGGGTAGTTTGACTTCTCCTGTCACCCAGCAATGTCTGTAACATTTTTCTACTGACATAAGCAGCCATGTGCACACCACTTATTGAACTGGACACGGCTTAGTGATGAAGTTAAACATAAAGTTCTTCCATACTGTATCGATGATGACGTTAGTCGATCATTGCCCGGTGAAAGAGACATTGTTTCCGTTGTAAAAGATGGTAAGTCCAAGTCACTGCGCGAAATCTCCGTGCTCCATTGACGAACTCTATCATGCACTCCAATCAACGAAAACAGTCTCATCTGGACCGGGTGAAATGGTATGCTGGAATGCTAAAAATATGTCACCGTAGGGCCGTTTGGTTGAATAGCACCTTTCCAAGAGCTTGAAACATAGACTAGTAATACCGTTTCCACTGAGAGACAAGTTAACTCGGAAGTCAAAAGCTACCGACCAATATCTCCAGAGGCACCAACACGAAATTCGCTCACCCTGGGCCAAGCATTACAAAAAGGACAGCATGTGGAGATGGTAGCATAGTACCCAGTATAACCACACGTGGACGCCATATGTGCTGAAAACCCTGGCAGACTGGGGCATTAACGGGAACACTTCGTAAAGAACTTCATCACGGACAGAACGTTCCAGATTATGGTTGGCAACACGCGATCACGGGGTCAATCCAAAACTTGGGTTCCCCAAGGATCAGTTCTGGCGGTCAAAGCGAATAAAGGGTGATACGGTCAAAATTTGGTCAAGGGAAAACGCGTGTAAATCGGTGAAATCGTTTATTTAAAAATCAAATTAAATTTCTTTTTCAAGTTCAATTAGTATAAAATTCAGGAAAAATATTCAGTTAGGCTTCCGCTTTTCCAAATCCGAATTGCCGGGCCTTACGCTTGACCCCTGCCATCAGATTTTGTACAGCCACCTTGTCCACCTTCTTCGCCGCAGAAAGCCAGTTTGCCTTGAACTGCTGCTCGTCCTCAGCAGTTTTTTTGGCCTTCTTTAGGTTCCGCTTGACAATAGCCCAGTATTTCTCAATTGGGCGGGGCTCTGGCATGTTGGGAGGGTTCTTGTCCTTGGGAACCACCTGCACGTTGTTGGCGGCGTACCACCTCCATGGCCTTTTTACCGTAAGTGGCAAGATGCCAAATCCGGCCAAAACAGTACGGAACAACCGTGTTTCTTCAGGAAAGGCAGCAGACGTTTATTCAAACACTCTTTCACGTAAATTTCTTGCTGACAGTCCCGGAAGCTATGAAAATGCTGCTTTTCAAGCCACAGGCACAGATGGCTTTGCCAAACCAGATATTTCTTTGCGAACTTTGACAGTTTCGTGTGCTTGAAAATATCTGCTACCTTTCCCCTTCCTTTGCCGTATAAAACTCCTGTCCCGGAAGCTGCTTGTAGTCGGCTTTGACGTAGGTTTCGTCGTCCATTACCACGCAGTCAAACTTCGTCAGCATCGTCGTGTACAGCCTCCGGATCGCGCTTTGGCCGTCGTATTTTGTTTATCATCGCGATTTGGAGTCACTACCTTCTTGTTAGTCGATAGTCCGGCTCGTTTTTTGGCTCGATGCACGGTTGTAGACGATACACCCAGCTTATTTGCGGCATCTCGGAGAGATAGGTTAGGTTTCGCTTGAAACTACCGGCAACTCTCTTTGTCGTCTCAGCGGCTTCCGGTTTTCGATTTCCCCGATCCAGACTTCCTGGCTGTCGACAAACGTTCCCCAAACACTTTAATTACATTTGTAACGGTTGATTTGGCAACTTTTAGCGATTTTGCCAACTTTGCGTGCGAGTAGCTCGGATTTTCGCGATGCGCGAGCAAAATTTTGATACGCTGCTCTTCTTGCTTGGACGGCATTTTGACAACTGAAGAGTGAATTCCAAAATCAAAATAGGAGCAACATTCTACACACACACACCTTCAAAATGAGGGGTGTTCAGCGGCAACAAACGCGGTTGGAAGGTGGGCTTATCCGGCACGCCTTTTTCCACATAGATTATCTAAAGAGTGGAACGGTTAAAAATGGGTCAAACATGATTGTGTGAACATTGATTAGTTTATTATAAAAATGATCAATCTTTAGTTCTATTTTTAGTTCATCGTCTTTAAACATAGGAAAATTATTTGATTAGGCTTCCGATTTTCCAAATCGGTACTGTCGGTCTTTACGTTTCACACCTCCCATCAAGTTTTGTACCGCTGTTTTACCACCTTAATTGAAGCAGAACGCCAATTTGCCCTAAAATGGTTTTCACTGTTTTTTGGGTTCTCTTGAGTTTTCTCTTGACGATTGCCCAATATTTTTCAATTGGGTGCAGTTCCGGCGAGTTTGGGGGGTTTTTCTCTCTTAGGTACGATCTGCGCACTATGGGCGGTATACCATTCCTGAGCCATTTTTCCGTAGTGGCAAGAAGCGAGGTCTGGCCAAAACAGCACGGAGCATATAGTTCTTCAAGAACGGCAATAAGTGTTTTTGCAAGCATTCCTTTACATAAATATCTTGTTGACAGTGCCAGTTGTCACGAAACTTTCGCTTTTCAGCCCACAGCTGCAAATCCCTTGTCAAACCATGTTTTATTTTTTTCTGGAACTTCGACGTATTTTTTCTGCTTAAACTTATTTGGAACCTTTCCTTTTCCGGTAGCCGTAAAAAACTCTTGACATGGGAACTGCTTTTAATCAGCCTTGACATATATTTCATCGTCCATTACAACGCAATCAAGCTTAGTCAACAAACTCGTGTACAACTTTCGCGCTCTTCCTTTGACTGTTGTCTTTTGCTAATTATCTCGATTGAGTGTCACTGTAATCTTATATGTTGACAGTCCGGCTCGTTTCTTTTCTCGTTGTGTGTGATTTTCCCAATTAGTTCCTGATGTCTCTGATGGAAAGGTTGTGATTGCGTTTGAAAATGCTGACCACTATTATTGCGGTCGCTGCGGCTTTCTGGTTTAGGTTTTCTCCTGATCCCGGCTTTTTGGAAGTCTTCAGACGTTCTCCGAACACTTTTATAACATTCGTCACGTTTGGTTTGGCAATGTTAAGTGATTTTGCCAAGCAAGCGTGGGAATAATTTGAATTTTGCTTATGTGCATGCAAAATTTTGATACGCTGCTCTTCTTGCTTCGACGTCACTTTAAAAACTGAATAGAAAATTGCAAAAATAAAATACACTAAGGTTTTTTTTTGCACGGGGGATACGTTCCACTTTTAGTATGGAACCGTGTAAAAAAAGTCTTAATAGAGTTGATAAATTCACATGCTTATACATTTTATATTGCTTCGATTTTGTTTGTATGCAGTACCTTTCCATGCTATGATCAAAATTACAGTTTTTTAAATTTTGAGTATTTACACCAAAAATTGTGAATTTTTTTGAAAACCGCCATATGATTACTTTTGGCCCAAAACGTAAAATGTGATTTGAATAAGGTCGATAAGTTGTTCCGTTCTGAGTTATCGCCGAAAACAACCCGGGTAAAAAAAACCGTGCAAAAAAAAACCTTAGTGTAGAGTCAACATTTTTTATATTCACGATTAAAAAAACTATGTCATATTTGAGTCAACCAAGTTTTGACCGTTCCATCCTTTATCCGAACAACCACCGAAAATCAAGCGTACACACCGCCGTCAACTCAGCGCGAATACCGTTTCAAAGGACGATCAAGGTCTTTGGGATCGCCATCGACAATAGATTGAGCTTTGAGAACCACTTCAACTTGATGAAGAAAAATTGCAAGATCAGGCTCAATCTCATCCAAATGATCTCCAAGTCGTAGTAACAACAGAGACATCGCAACCTGTGTTGAAATTGGAATCCCGCTCTTCGATGTTGTAGTCAACGAACCCATTTGCTACAAAACGGCTGGATTTTTCTAGTGGTATCCCACAGGCGTTCAACGCAACGGAGTTCCCACAGATTGCTACAGTTTATTGGTACGGTCCCAAGAATTGCAACTCCCCCCCTTCAAGATAGAGAACAGGATCAGAAATCATTTTCAAGCATAACACGATTGAAGATCGTCGGTGCGAGAACTACTCAACGAAAAATACGCAGACTACCAAGTGACTAACAAGCTGGTATCATAGAAGTAACCAGTTCTGTTATCCAAGATATCGTTTTGACTTCCGCTGCTATCGCATAACAAACTTAGTTATCACCATTGGCTAATCATATGGTAACATATGTTATCATTTTCAACATACATTTTTTTTACGAAAGTTATTCGTTGGGTGCAAAACTTTGAATATTATCAGCATATTTGTACAAAATGTGCTTTTGATCAAAATTATTTGTTTCAGTTGTTAGCGTGAGAATTTGATTTCAAATTGATAACATCATTTAAAACTTTTAAAATAAATTTGCTTACAATATAGGATTTGTTGTCAAAATGTTCAAGGATGATACAAAATAGGCTATCATTATGCTATTCAACGACTTTTTGTTATTATTCATTCTGTTATTTTGGCTGTTTATTCAGCCGCAATGATAAGATTAAGTAATCAAAGAATGATAACCTGGTATCTACACAACTTGTTTACAACGATCCTAAAACCTTGTTTTTTTAAATTCCTTTTACTCCTACCAATGGTTTTATTTCGGCTTTATGAACTCGTAAAATGCTGTTTCGAAATGCCGCTTTAGGACTCAATCATAATATCTTATTATGGTCAGTTGAACAAATATTTAAAACCTTCAGATGCATTTACCACGTGGTGTACAGTTTTGTTATGCAGATTGACTGTTTAACGGGCGGTTAGCCGATTTAGCGTTAATTTTTGCGCGTATTTTGTCACGAGTGCATGAAATTAATTACGACTCAACCTCGATTTTCTTTATGAATCAACAAGCGAGTATCAGTAAGGAAGCGGCCATGGGTGAGATCTATCTGATTATAACAACTATAACCTTTACTCTAAATAATACTTCAATACGTGGCTGGTTTGGAAATTTAACATTTCCAAATCTGGAATTGTGTTGCAGTGCCTCGTATCCAAATGATATCGGCTTCAGTGTTTACATGCGCTTGTTGTGTGGAAACGTAACTCTCGAATGGGCGTGAATCTCCAGACATTCTGAAATGGGTTGCTGGATCTGCAATAGAGCTATCACTTTCTAGCTCTCGGATTGAAATTGCTTCCAATGGTCACTTGGCGAATTGTTGTAAACAGATTTCTTTCATAATACCAATGCCGGCCAATGAGTGTTAGATTGTACACACACAGAGTTGAAAAAATATTTTAAAACCATTTTACCTCCATTCAATGCATTAAACAGAAAATTAGCATTGAGGGAAGTCATACGGATATAAAACGGTAAAAACCTGACCAAATGGATCTATAGAAGTCATTTCGAAGATAATTTCGCTTTTTAGAAAAACCGTGATTTTTTCCAATCCCCTTTCAATATTCAATATCGTCTTTCAATTCAATATTCAATAGGGAATACTTTAAATGTGGAAAAATAAATGCACCACATTTTAGATGTAATGCAAAGGAACTGTAGAACGTAGACCAATTTCTGCATTCTCTTTGATAACCTTACTGAATTCCATAAATATTTAGGAAATTCATTACTAATTTACCTAATATATTTGTTTTAATTTTGTTTTTGTTGTTGTTAACTAGCTGAATTTTCGAAATGCATTAATCTTAGGCTCTTATGTGCCTATATCTACCATGAAATTGAATGCGCATACAGCCCGATTCATGGTAAATTTGGACGCTTTCAAGTGATCATAACTTAAGAATTAAACAACATACACGGTTGACAAAACGTCAAACAAAAAGGTATTTATTTCAAACGATATATAACAAGTTATTACACTTCACCGTTTTAAACGAACTGTCGCACTTTACTTGTGATCGATGCCATCATTATCTGCACAGTCGCTGGTGACACTGTACCGGCGAACTTATTCCACTTTAAACGCATTAGTTGTGCGTTTGTCCCTTCTTTACCGCATCCTCGAAGTTTTCGCTTGACAATTGCCCAATATTTTTCGAACGGTCTAAACTCAGGGCAATTAGGGAGGATGAATCTATTTGGTGACGAAATTAACATTGTTTGCAGCATACCATTCAAGTACCTCCCAGAGTAGTGTCAGCTGGCTAGATCCGGCCAGAATATAACTTTGGTCTTCTGTTGCCGAATGAAGGGTAAAATCCGCTGTTTCAGACACTCTTTAATGTAAACCTTCGACGTCATTGTGTGAGATGTGATGGAAACCTTTGGTTTTAAGACCACAACTGCAGATTCCTTGCCAAATCATTCGTTTCCGAGCAAACTTATCTGCAAAAACAAATTTATGCCTGAAAGGGGAAACCCCTTCGGATCAGTTGCTATGTAAAACTTTTCGCCCGGGGATTTATTTATAATCCATTTTGACATATGTTTCGTCATCCATTAAAATACAGCCATCAAACTCCTTCAAACCTCGTTCGTATAGTAATCGTGCTCGCTTTTGGCCACTTCAAATTTAGTTTCAGTGGGAGCAACTTGGATGCCACACTCAGGGTATCCTTGTAACGTTTGATTACAAGACACACCGTGGACTTTGGGAATTATAACACTTTTGCTTTTTGTTGAGGCAAACCACGAAGGCTTCTCTAGATGTTTGTGCACAATTAATTTTCTATTCCCAAGTTCCATGATCCTTAATTTTGAGATGCGTCGATCAACCTTGTCAGCAAGACGGCGATTCAAACTTAACCTCCGAACTCGTTCAAATACTTCTCAACTTAAAAATCTGACCTTTATTACCTGATAGGGTAACTGTTCCTGTATTAATCTCATTATTTCTATAGTTATCCTATGCTTCATCAAGAGATTGTAGTGCAACTAGATTGGTTTCGTTTCGTAATAATGTTTGCATACGTTTAGTAACAAATGCAAACATAACAAACCAAACCACTCGTAATAAGATCTATTTAGGAACAAGTACCCTATTCGGTATTATTTGACCTCAAGGGGAGAGATGGATAGTAACGGAAGCACTCAAGACAAAATAATGTAAATCTACTGCATTTTAACATTTCAATCAACAAGCAATAATCGCTGGTTACAACTTTGAACTTTCCCGATTTCTAGTTTTCGGAGCTACAGAAAAAAAATGTGTGAGATTTGAAACTCAATAAAAACAAATTCTACAACAAACACCGTTAAGAAGCATCTTGCCGAGATGCCGTGATATGATGACCTACAGAGAGCTGAAGAAGAAACGAACGGTACCCGTTGTGGCTATGGCAACAACCGGTCGACCATCGATCAGCGTTGTTGTGGCAGCTTTTCAAGTTTAAACAATTCCTACACACAATTTGACTGTGCTGTGTGGCATGCATTCTTGTGACAATATCATAGATAAATTTCCATTGGATTCACCTCACTGCATTTGCCGTAGGTCCAAAAAAAAGAACAATTCAACAACCCTGCTACAAAGTAGCAGAATGCCGGTAAAAAAAATTAACATACCTGTTCAATGCCATACCGAAATATATATGTTAAATGTGAACGACCCGTGGGCCGAGATCAGAGTGAACTGTACTCACATACTCATGCATTAGCCTCTCGTATGCTCTTTTTCTCTTGCGGGTGATATTCTGAAAGGGCAACCCCATCTGCACTGCCCCGTGTAAGTGCTGCAGAATCCGCTCGTGAAAGCTCGCTAAGCTGGCTGCAGCTACACCGGATCAAAGTGGGTGGTGGTTAAAGTGGGTGAACCGTTACTATCGAGCGAATGAAACGCCATGCGCTAATGCGTACGTGACATTGTAAGTGAATAGGAAAAGTGAAAAGAAAAATTGACGAAGCCCTTAAAAATCCTAGCATGAGAACATTGGATAGGCGATCAACAAGCAGGAGGCTCACCGGGTTTGGCGGCTGTATGTGTAGCGTGCGAGAACATCGATTATTATGAAAATATGTGCGAAGCAAAAGCGAGTGATAAATATGTCAGTGCAGTCCAAGCTTGCTTTGGTTGGTTTAGTAAATAAGCAAATTGAGAGAAAGAGAGAGAGCGCGCGCATGCCGAGAGAGTGCTTTCGACGAGAGTGTTTTTCTTCTCTGCTTGTCGACAAACCGGGTTGGGTTGGATGGGATGTGAAGCTCGTGGGGTTTAGTTGTTTGCTGTTGGGCTACAATAGCGGCGTAATGTTCAAGGTCATCTAGTTTTTTTCGGTTTTCTTGCTGCCCCCTTCTCTACACTGCCACTCTCTAGTTCCCATTCATCGCGTTTAATAGTGTGCCTCTTTTGTGATTCTAATGTTTTTTTCACCCGTTTCTTTCTACGTTCGTTAGCATCAACCGCGGTTGATGGAGATACCCTTTCGAAATGTCCTCGAGCATCGTATCGCGCACGTGTACTTATAGAAGAAGGGTAATATTTTTTTTGTTGATTAGGAAGAGGATGCATTTTGAGAGCGGGTTTCGGAAGAGGTGTTTTGCTGTTCTATTATTTTGGAAATTTAAACTGCGTAATACGAGGTCATTGCTGAAGGTGATGATAGCTAGAATACAAAAATGGCCCCATCATTGCAGAATAGCATGGGCACTACGAGTTTTTTTAAGGCGTTAAGGCTTGCCCACAATTGATACGTTGCAGATGCGTTTGCGCGATTTGACAGATTTCCATTGGTTTCCTGTCAAATTTATGTCAACGGAACGCACCCGTATCTATTGTGGGTAACCCTTTAATCTAAGACAGTACAGGGTGTCTCAAGATAACCAAGCGGATTAAACTAAGCATACCTACATAGTTTAACATTTTGACCCATTATTTTTATACGCAGTAAGTTTGATACAATTGTGATTTCTGATTCATTCAAAACATAGCCGAATGAGTTGCGCACAGGTGTAATTGAACTTTTTCGAAAAGGAAAGACTGTTTCAGTGATTGCAAAAACCTGAATATGGCAAAATCTACAGTGAGTGACGCAATAAAACGATATTTTGGAACGCTAGATAACCGCGTAGGAGAGGAAAAAAGCGCATCTTTCGGTACTCCACAAATACGCTAGATTTTTCGATGACGAATCATGCGAAATTCTTCAATTTCCATCCGAAATTTGGGGAAATCACTGAAAATTTCAAAAATCTTCCGTTGGAGCCATAGTTAACGAGAATTTGAAGCTTCAGTCATTTAAACTGTCAAGAATTACTACTTGAATGTCACTATGAAAGCAAATCGGTTGAGAAAAGCTAAGGTTCTCCTGAACCGCTTATCCGAGAGCCGCTATCTGGTCAGTGCTGTTCACCGATGAAAAAGTTTTAACAAACGAGCTGCCTCATAACCACCAAAATGATCAGCAGTTGCTTCCCGCTGCTTCCAAAATCGTGGAAGTATTTCAAGGAGTCATCATCCTGCTTCTGACATGGTTTGTGCTGGAATAACTCATTCCGGCAAAACCGCTTTGATATTTGATTTTTGAAAGTGGATTAAGCGGTATATCAGAAGCTACTTATAGACTGTTCCAGAAAGAATAAACACACTTTCAAAATAAAAAAGTCATGTTTTTTTAGTTTTAATAATTTTATTTGGCAAATCATATTTGTATTTGTTTTTCATGTGATATTTTACTCATTCCGGCAAAACCGCTTTGATATTTGAATTTTGAAAGTGGATTAAGCGGTATATCAGAAGCTACTTATAGACTGTTTCAGAAAGAATAAGCACACTTTCAAAATAAAAAAGTCATGTTTTCTTAGTTTTAATAATTTTATTTGGCAAATCATATTTGTATTTGTTTTTCATATGATATTTTACTCATTCCGGCAAAACCGCTTTGATATTTGATCTTTGAAAGTGAATTAAGCGGTATATCAGAAGCTACTTATAGACTGTTCCAGAAAGTATAAGCTACACTTTTCAAAATATATAAAAAAGCTACATGTTTTTTTAGTTTTAATAATTTTATTTGGCAAATCATATTTGTATTTGTTTTAAATATTTAATCAAGCTAACCCGACCAAAAGGGAATCAACAAAATTATTTCAAGTTTTGTTATTCAGTTACGCTGTTTTTATAACAGAGGATGTTAGAATTTAGATCGCGGATGTTGTTAAAATAACTGGAAATCCGAACAAAAGATCTCTACTACAGATAACAAAATTATAGCAAACTATGATATACATATAACATAAACAAAACAAACTTTGTAACAGTTTTGTTACGATGTAGCAAAATCATATCAGCTAGTGTTAAAATTAATTTACTTTCTTTACGCAGCTTGTGCCTTCCTGGGCATTATATCATAATTTGTTATAAGTATGTTTTACAATTATCCAGATGAAAATGTTTTAAACTAATTTATATCATAATCAGTTAGTCGTAACAAGGTTTGCTATAATTTTGTATTTTTTATGTTATACGCTTCTGGTCGGGTAAAGGCACGAGAATGAGAATGAAGTCTTTTTGTGCCCAAAGTTTTGGCTGGTCTTCCACTACCTTGCTTGCTAGTAGCTTTTGGGAATCTTAGGATATGGTAAACAGTCAAAACCACAATTTTTTTGCTTGTTTACTTTTTGTAAGTAACATTGCAAGTAACATTGCCAAAACCATCCAGCTTTATTAAGTTGTATTAAAGTTTGAAGAAAGCCACTAGAAATCAATTTGGTTTTATTATGGCAGTAAGAGGTACCAATAGGTTTCAAATTTAAGTCAGGTTTATGAGAACCTACACAGCTTCTTTACAACGATCTTAAAACCTTGTCTTCTAAAGTTCCTTTTACTCCTATCAAAGGTTTTATTTTGATTTCATGAACTCGTAAAATGCTGTTTTGAAATGCCGTATTAGGACTCATTTAAATTATCTTGATATGGTCAGTTGAAAAAGCATTTTAAAACCATTTTGCCTCCAGTAGATGCATTAAACGGCAAATTAGCATTGAGAAATTCCGCTCTGAGCTCGTTTGTTGTTGAGCAAAAGAGTCTTGAATATTTTAGTTGACACCCGTTACGAAAACAGTACAAAGAACTACGACAATTTTGTTGAAAAATAAAGATACGTCTCACTGGTACTGAGCATTGCATGCACAATCCAAGCAGAACAATGCATTAGGTCCTAAGTAATATTGGGAGACTCTCTTCGTCGACTTTCTCTTTGCGTTCCTACGGCAATGTAACAACATGTTCAAGTATTTTCAACACGCAATACGGGAATATAAAGTGTAATTAAGGATCCAATACGTCAAAAACATCAGCAAATCGATTAATAGCCAAACTATTAACGAAAGAGAAAGTCGACGAAGAGAATCTCTGAATGTTTCTTTGGATCTAATGCATTGTTCAGCTTGAATTTACATTATTTGTTCTGCTTTATCAACTCAAAACTAACCTCGAAAACAAAGCGCAACCGCGGGGAGGGAGAGATTTCGTCGTTTTTTTTATTTGTGATTTGCGAAGTGATCCTGTCGTATTGGGAAGAGCTGCTACTGAATCCGTTGTTCTACTTAGGCCTTGGTGACCCGTGAGAATTAAAATGAAGATTACGTTAAAATCTACGACACGCATCGTGTGACGCATTTAATTATATTTCTTGGTAAGCCGCCTTAGAAAAAACTCCAACTTGTTTGGGTACGAAAGAAGAGGCGCAGCGATTGGCTGGTCCGCATGAAATTCATTTCATGCATTGTACGATTAAGATGTAAGGCAAGCGTTTTGCTGATGACAAGCAGCACGAATGTTATTGATGTATTTTACAGCTCAATGTAGTAAGAACTTTGTAGTAACAAATTATTTATTTTTGTTCTATGAGTGGACATAGACTCTGTGTTTGAGCGAAAAAGAATTTAAAACAGACCCAATTCAGAAACCGGTTTATTGAGCTTTATCCTTCCTTTTATCCTCTGTAAAAAAATTCGGAGAATACAACAGCGGCTATCCCTTTCCGGAGAAATGGCAAAAAATGTAAACTTTTGCCCTTTTTGCCGAAAAATTGAATGCCAATATCCCTTTTACTTTAAAGGATCGATAAAGGATCCAATTATCCCCTTTTCCCATATAAGTTGAAATATTTCAAAATATCGAACTAGCAGACAGACTAGAAG
Organism: Aedes japonicus; assembly: GCA_034211315.2. NCBI lineage: Eukaryota > Metazoa > Arthropoda > Insecta > Diptera > Culicidae > Aedes > Aedes japonicus. The sequence goes on from JASCZW010000642.1 coordinate 388,611, forward strand.
TAATCTGATGTGTCAAAAATTCGAAACTCTATTTGATGTTGCACATATTCCTGAATTGGTTGCTCTAGTATGGGGTAGTTTTCATTGTGGCAAAAAGATGAAACGAAAAAATTGTGGAAATTTATCGCAGTTTTAAACTGATGGCTTTTTTTTTGTTGGGTGTATTATCACTGCGACCATTATTCTGATCTATTGTGATACACAACTCATTTTTCAACGTGATAAGCTACTTTGAGAAGTAACCATCATCGCATGATTTTGGGTACTATCCCAGTAAGGAATAATGTGTCGTACAAAACGCACTACCTTACGAGGGCGTAGAGACCATATTTCAAAGGGCTGTAAAAGCCTCTTATCGAAAATTTTTGTTCTTGTGCTAAAGAATGCAGCACAGTTGCACAATAAATATTCAGATGTTTCGCGTTCCTCATTACAAAAGCGACAAATAGCATCTCCGACTTTATCCATTAGTCTTAGATGATAATTAACCATACAATGTCCTGTAATTAGGCCATTTTTTGATGAAACGAGAATTGCTGGCTTGATCCGCTTAGTATTTGGATGATTCTTTTTAATTACTGCGGCGCCTCTAGCCACCGCAACGATAAGCCTATAACAGTGCAGTGATACGGATGGCGTGTTTACTTATAGACTGTTTCAGAAATTATAAGCATACACTCAAAATATTTAAAATGTGTTGTTTTTTTTTATTCCAATTATTTTATTTGGCAAATTATATTAGCAATGGTTTTTGTACACAACATTTTACTCTTCTTCAATCAAAATCTTCAATTATAACCACGATATCTCACTTTTCCCCGAACATGACCAATAAGCTTCTGTACAGTTGCACTTCCCACAGTTTTCACCACTTTTGTCCAATCCTTTTTAATGTTTTCGATGTCATCCGTTGCTTCTACAAAAGCTCTGCTTTGGTCAAAGCCTAGAAAGTCTTGATTGGCCGTGCCTCCGGGTAATTTTACGGGTAAAACATGTTGTCCTAATGTGTTGTTGGCGAATGACATGATGCCAAATGCCAAATGCTGCAAGATCTTCGGCAATAAACGCTTTTGGAGGCAACACCTACGAGTCTAGATATTTTGCCGAATTCGCATATTGCCTGCCACACCATCACCTTCTTGCTAAATTTTTCAGTGAAAATAGCCTTCTCCGTTCGATTATACACCCAGAATTTCGGCACAAAATTGTATCATATAGTTTCCGGGCTCTCGGTTTCACAGACGCGGCCTGATTTGAGTTCCTTTTGGGATTCTTCTGCTTCCGGTATGTCTTCAGTCTCATCACGAGATCCCTATTTTTTCCGCCACATCTCGAACGGAAGCCGATGGTTTCAGTTAATGGGCATCCCTGATCTCCTTGTCGATGGCAGGACTCACAGGACCAGCTTTCCGATCACTCCTCGGTGCATCTTCAATAGTTCATTGTTCTCCCTATTTTCTAACTGCAGTTCGTATCGCTCCGACGCTCACACCCTTTTCCACGGTGGCCAATTTTCCTAGAGAAATTACACTCAGAGTGTACCATTTGTGCACGATAAATTGCTGCTCCGGAGTAAGACCACGCATTTTGAAAGTCAACCAGAAACTATTTTTTTTTGTTCGATGCTATGGCATATACAGAAATGCGGAAACAAATGGATGCGGCCAAAATAACTTGAAAATTTTTATTCAATTAAAAATGACCGATAACATTAGGTGTACATATAAATTCTGGTACAGTCTTTAGTGATGAAACTTTCATCAGTATTGATACTCACGTTTAAACGTTATCAAAGATGGAACGTAAGAGAAGGGAACAACTTTTTCAAACTCAGGTTGAAAATCCAACGTGATCAGGAGGAATGTTCGCAAATAAAAGCATCTTAAATTCTCGAAATCAACTGCTAATCGGGTGCTGAAAAGTTACCGGGAAACACTATCGCTGGATTTCATCGATAATGGAAGTGGAACATACGACTAGAAACTACGAGTGAAAGCCCGTAGGGCACTTCGGAACAATCCTGGGATCTCCTCGCGTGATTTAGCGAAAAAGTTCTCTTCACCGTTCAGTATAGTTCGACAAATACGTCGTCGTGAAGGATTCCAGTCGTACCTTGCCAGCAAGCACCCCTAGCAAGCTCCTCAGCAGAACCTGGTTGCCAAACGCCGCGCAAGAATGCTGTACGAGCAAGTCCTAACGAAATACATCGAATGCATTTTGATGGACGATGAATGAATGATGGCTGGTGTTAAGCGAAATGTCCGAGAATACATCCGAAATGCTGAAGAATAATTTTTCATTGTTTTTCTTCCCTTTGCAGTTCAATAAATTCCCAGAAAAATCAAATCGCTTTTTATGTAGTTTTTTGGCAAAGATATGTCTCATTTCGTGCGCCCAAATACTAAAGGCTTGAACGCAGTGATAACGGAAGCGACAGCGGAAGAGCCCAATCTGACTAAACCTGCTTTTCGGATAGAAAAAAGATTAGATCCGAGTTGATTCCAATTGGACATGTCAACGTAATTTGTGACAGCTGTCAAATTTGCCAATTCCGTTCCGTTTCCGTCCATATTGCGTTTTTGGTCTTGAGTGAATCAAGCTTTACTCCAGTTTACGTGGAAGAAACGGGCGAATAGAATCACTTCTTCATCTCTGATAGTAAAGGGGATGCTTAAGACTGAACAAGGTAGTATTATTTCGGAAGCTGCCTTTGGTGAGATCCATCAGATTATAAATGTATACCTAATAAAAAACAATTTTCAAATTATACTAAATAGGTGCCTGGTTTGGAAACTTGAAGATTCTAAATCTGGAAGTACCCTATCCAAATGATATCGGTAATGTTTACATGTGGGGTTTATTGTATGTGAAATGCCATTGCAGGCCAGTTGGTGTTAGATTGAGTATATACACACATAAATCCGTAAAAACTCTGGAGTAGATTTTTGACCCATTTCAAGAACGGATATTTTTGAAATTGGTTTTATTGTAAAGTAATGTATTGGAATGTAAAAATGAATCCAGCGGAACCGTCTTCAAGGGGAAACGGGCTCTCACAATATTTAAGATTCAAATCTTACATTCATAACTTGGATTTCGGATTGTGATTTTGGAAATGTGAACGTTCGGATATAGGTTAATCAAAGTAAAATCAGTGCACTAATAGCGAAAATGTTTAGCATCAAAATTAAATAGAAAGAGACCCAAAGCAATTTGTAGTTCGTATCGCTGCGTGTATGCAAAACAATCAACATCCCATCCAATCCAGCGGAAAGGTTCGAATTTCGCAAATATAAAAACCAAACAGCTAATACCTACCACAGTAGGCATCATAGCACTCTTTCTCTTAGCGTCTCTTATGTCCGCTTTTAACGATGCAAACACTTTATTCAAACACGAGAACAGCATAACCCATCGCCATAATCTAGCAATTATATCACCGAAAAAAAATCTGATTGCTTTAAACGAAAGGGAAACTTGAAACCGGATCCCTCTCTCTTCCCTCTCTCTCTCTTTCTCTCTCTCACTCTGTTGCTGCTGGCACTGAATGCGATTCTTTCGCTATCTGATAGAGCACGAAGCACATATGCCAAATAAGTTCGGAGTTCATTGACCGCCCAGGTGTCAAATTTGCGCAAGATCCTCGCGAACAGTCTCTCCCCGCTTCAGCTCGCCGTGGCCCTCTATTACCTAATAGCGCACACATTGATGCCAGTGCCTGCGGGTCGCATAAGCAGAGGTCTTCATTTCCAAAAAAAAATTTCCTCCTTGTGCATAGATTTTTGGCGAATGTCAGCTGCCACCGCGCGGAGGACCGATTCTCATTGTCGCTGGTCGTTGACCTGCGTCACGCGGGCACAAATTTTGACACAGGCCTCCCTATCCGTACGAAGCTGTAGATGTGCAGCTGTGCTTAGAAGGCATTCCTACTATAGGCATGGCATCTTTTACCCCTTTTTGTCTTGATCTCGATCAGGCACACTGATCACTTTAAGCGATGCCTAAATTTGGCCTTCGCTCCAGTCTTATTTGTGCGAAATTTACCCATTACCTCGACACGGGCAAATGGGGCGCTCGACATCAAAAGCGATTGAAGCGGCTGCAATCGTAGGCCTATGTAGGTACTAGCTGAGAGTTTGATAAGAGTAAATTGGTTGTGGGAAAGGACAAATGACCGGGCTTCTCCATCGACGAGAGTGCCGTTCGCGCGATCGTTCACCTTCATCACGATGGTTTAGATGATGTTGAGTGGGTGGGAAGGGGATGGGTGGCAGTGCTAAGAAAAATAAATTGCAAATAGTTTATTCCGTTTCTTGGCAACCTTTCAGCGGCTATGGTCTTGAACCTTTAATAACCGGCCGAGATGCAGCTGTCTGTCTCGGTTAGGATGTGCTAATGATGATTTTTTGCCTGAACGGTTATTCATTCAGGTATTCTTGTTAATGTCGCTAGGTTAAGTTTTGAACAATTTGTGGTTAGTGCAGACTGAAACGATACATTGTCGAAATTTTGAGATACTTAGATCATGTTCATCATTTATTTAATGATTTTGGACTGAAACAGAATACATTGTCGAAATTTTGAGATTAGATCATGTTCATGTTTTATTTAATGATTTGATATTCAAACTTAGTTTCTATCTCTGACAAATTCAAAAACATTAGCCCAAATTCATCCTACGCTTAATCAACAGATTGGGGAGTTACAAGATTGGTTTAGCACTGATCAGACAGATCTTTTCAGCTTGATTTTTATTGTTAAGATTCGAAACAGAATGCGTCTATTCTGATAGATCCATATCACTGCTATTTATTTTCAGTAGAGCAATTTTGAAGTTTTACCATAAATTGTTTTCCATCTTATGAAGATAAAAATTTAGTGATTCTATTAGTGAGAATTTTTTTTCTAATCTTTGCATATAAAAATAAACTTTATTCGGCAAATTTATAGCTAATTTAATACAAAACAACTTTGCCCAAGCCTTCATACGCCTATCTATTGGTTTGAATATAAATATGGGGAGTTTTCTATTGAGCACCCCTTAAATTCAGTTTTTTAATTTAACATAACGTGGCAATTTTCTGCAAATTTGAAATGTTCTACATTCTTGTTTATCAAACAAAAGCACGAATTTGCTGACAATAGACTATTTTTATCTGTTATATTTTTTTAGATTTTGACGTTTTTACTAACAAGAATATACTTTTGTAACGTAAAAACTCATAATGACTTTGCCTAAACCATTCAAACTTAAGTAAGATATTTCACTGATGATCATCATCATCATTAGTCTCGCATTCAGATTTTTCACTTCCCCTGACAAGTGTGTTTCCTTTCTTTCAATTTATATTTTTATTCTTTTGTAAATTTTCTTTTTATTTTCTAACCCTTATTTAATTCCTCATAGAATACAAAAGTTCACCTTCATTCTAACAACACAGTTTCGTATGCGTACATTTGCGGATTATTATGACTTTTACGTTAAAAAAGTGCATTATTTTAGTAAAACCTCAATATCTCAAAATATTTAAGAGATATCAATAGACTATTTCTATCAAATTTATGTGCTTTTGATGATTAACAAAAGGGTAGCACATTTCAAATTTGCAGAAAATTGCCACGAGATGTTATATTAAAAAAACTGAATATAAGGGATGTTCAATAGAAAACTCCGCATATTTATATTTAAACTAAAAGATAGGCATAAAAAGGCCTCGGCATTTTTTTTGTAATATTAAATTAGCTATAATTTTGCCGAATAGAGTTTATATTTATATGAAAAAAAATAGAAAGCAAAATATTTTTTCTCACTACTAGGGTAATAAAGCACCAACTTTTTAACTTCGCAAGATGCAGAATAATTCATGGAAAAACTTTCTAGAAGAAACTACAAGGAGAAAAAAGTATAATTCAGTCAATGACATTTCATCTAAACTCTTACTATATTTTTGGAGTGATTTTTCGCATTTCAAGTTGATTTAACATGTTTGAATCAACTTCAGTAGAATATAGTTGATTCAACTATACCATGGTTTTGTCGAAAAAAAAATTGTTGATATTATGACAGTTGACTTACAGTGCCAATAAATTCAACCATGATTATAGTTGGACCAACTGAATAACAATAGTTGATTTGAACATACTCGAGGTCAGTTAATTTGTTTCCTGAATGAGATTTTCGGTTCCAAAATCGTTTGACTGAGAATGGAATCAAATTCATCACATAATTTGGGATTGACTTAAGACCAAATTTGGTTCATATTTTTATTGTTCTAATAACAGTACTATTATTTATTAGATGCTGAAAAAAGTAACTAATTCGAAAATATATCTTCCCATTTACATGATGTTAGTAAATAGACTTTAAATCTAATTTTGAGAACATCCTCCGAATACTTTTTTCCTCGTCGGACGCTATGATAAACGTGAAAGCAAACTAAAAACTACCAGAATGTTATTTTTATTTTTTTTATATATCAGCTTCAAGGATACACACTGGTTGGAATTATAACGTTTTTGTTTTGATTCAACCGTATAGCAGATGTGTAAAATGATATCTCTTTTAACTATGAAGTATGTTTGATTCAATTAAAAAAAATGCTTAGAGCTAAAAAAAACTTTGTGGTTAAAACAAAAATGTGTTCAGGTATCAACTATCGAGAGTGCCATTTCATTACCACGTCATTTCATTCCGCGTATATCAAAACAACGTAGTTTTTGGGGTTAAAACAATTTCGATCTCTTATTTGCCTCTTTGGCAACAGTGTGCAACGCACAAACTACAAATTGTTCTTGCTGATGTTCTTGTTCCTAGTTTGAAATTTCCTTTCAATCAATGCCAAATTCGTTACGACGCAATTGGCTGTTTTTTAGATATTTAGGTAGAAAATAATAACTACTAATAGGTTTGACAGTCTAATAACAAATGAATATTTCTCGAGTACTTTCTCAAACAGACGTATCTGATTTTGTAAACAAAGAGGGGAAGTAAGATTCAAACGTTAAATTCTTGAAACCCTTAGCACTTTCATGAGAACTAGGGCCACCAACATTAGGAATAACATTTCCCTAACATGATGGTGACGCTGCTTTCCGTGAGAGTCCTAACAGGTTTGAGAAATTTTCGTTTGAATCTTACTTCCCCTCTTTGTTTACAAAATCAGATAAGTCTGTTTGAAAAAGTACACGAGATTTATTTTCCATGCAACATTAAGGACTACTGTGATCTCCTCCTCCTCTACCCGGCTTTATTGCAGTCTGGCCTTCTTCTCTCGTAGGTCTCGAACATAGAAGCACCGAGTTTCAATATGTTTCGTTCTTCGCTCGATACGTTCGCTTTCAACCATCATTAAATACAACTTTGGTTGTCTTCGTATAACACAGTACAAATGCTTCACCTATCTCTTCCATCATCTTCCTGATCCCAGTGATCTCTTGGTATTCCGTCGAACGCAAGTGGAAGCTACATACAGGAGTCCATCAATTAAGCTGAGATACTGATAATTGTTGATTTCGCTTCTTTTTCTGCCGCAGGGAGCTATTCTCCCAGGGGGCCTTCGAAAGTTTCGCGTTTTCCAGGTTGAATCGCATAGCTGATTTCGAAATGTACACTTGATTCAGTTCGAAACCATTTTCCTATCTTTCCACTACTATTTCCAAGTATTCAACACACCAGCGTTGTAGATTTCTCACGCTCCGCAAACCAGAATAGATCTTTTATCTTTTCATGGATTCCGGATGCTATAACCAGCTGGATCGATGACCGTTTGACGTCGCATAACGATTTGGCTAACGGATAGTAAGTTGTTGGACATACCAGGAATGTACTTGAACTTGTTGACTTCAATTGGTGGACTGTTCGGTAACATTCAGCTATGAATTTCACAATATCTATTGGTACGATATTCATCACAGCTCGATCAACAGTCACTACTGCACCGCTGGCTTTGCGTAAAGTGATCCGACGCTCCAGAATCGAATACCCATCGGTTCGTTGCTGCCGACTTGATTGGTTGCCAAAACCGTACAAAACGCTGAACCATTCTTATCGGGCAAGTCTTGTAATGTGTCCGAATTTATGGCAATGTCTGCACTTCGGTTTTTTGCCTTCATTCCTCTGTTCTGCAGATTTCCCGTCGTTTCTCGTACCTCTGCTTGCTCGGGAAAGTCTTCCTCCCAACAAACGCTGTCTTTTCATTGCTTGAGTGCAGCTCTTGAAGAAGTTTCGTTTTTATGCTGTCCGCAGTAATCTTCGTTCTGGAATTCTCGATTGCCATGATCATTGGGCGGTGGTCTTCCGGTAGTCCAGCGAGAAGAAGCGTTCCTAAAGTATCTGGGTCACGCACGTCTCCATAGAATCCCAGTGCGAAAGGTCCGTCGTGATCAGCTTCCTCAGGAATCCGATTCGCCGTTTAACCACGTTATCCTCAAACGGCGCTTCCAGCTTCGCCTTGACTTCGCCTCGTTCACATGCACGTAGTTCGTTGGATCCACACAGAAAAAAATAATAAATTTTAACAAGTGTGTAAAATTTCCCGTCGTTTAATTCCAAGGCAAAGGAGGCGTAAACAAAGAAATTGTTTGCAATCTTTCATTCTTTCGTTATCTGGCTTAAATTCACATGAATCCCATCCCATATCCCAGTATGTTCTGCCAAACTAAGCATTCCCTTTATGTGGATAAGATAACGCAGAAAATTCAATGTTTCTTTTTGTCTGTGCAGTAACAGAATAGTCTTCGTTCGAGCCCGCCCTTCGCTTCATCAATTGCCGGGTCAGTCTTCATTGGTTTTCTGTTTAACTACTTCATACAGCTCCTCCAGTTCAAAAAAGGTTTGCACAGCAAATTGCCATGTCGATCTTCTGAAAGTACAGGCCCATAACCTATTGGAACACTACCGCAAAAAGTAATAACTACTGTTGGGATTGACAGTCTAATAACAAAAGAACATTTCTAGGATTTGTTATCAATAGGTCGAATCTAACTATGAGAGATTCTCTCCTCTCTCGCTTTCTTTCATTTATTACACACGGCGGGACAATTTAACTCAAATTTGAATCGTTTTTGACTCACTTTCGTCAAAAGTGGAGTCACTCGTATATGAGTAAATGTGGCAGGCTGGGCTGAGCTACTTTGTTTTGTAAAATGTTCAGATCATGATGAATTGTAAAACATGTTTGAAAAACTTGAGGAGTACATAGTTCGACAGCATATCATGAATATCACCAAAATTCAAATTTCGCACATATTTTTTGCGATTTTCAAGATCCTAAATATACTATATTTTCCACCCAATGTGATGGAGACTTTAGATTTCATAGTCAAATTTAACAAGGATTATGGGGCAAATACGAAAAAATGTAGAACAGCTTTTTTTTCGCATCATATCCTCTCTCGCTTCACTATGCAATATTTCAATCTCAAAAACAATAATACAAAATATCATGCACATTGGAGAAGGTTTACCAATTCCCACATTCGTGTCTATTCAAGCGTATGAGGAACACCCTTGTTGATATTAACATACTACAATATGATATACATTTAACAAAAAAAAAACTCTTGTGAATACAAACCGTCATCTGGGGAGGAAGATGATCAAATAGGCAGTTATTCCGAAGTGCCTTAATTTATTAATAAAACGTTGATTTGTTTATTTGATTTATTTGAAAAAAATTTCAAACGCTTAAATTTTCTGCTGAATTCCATCACCTTTAATCAATTATTTAAAATGTGATATAAAGCTATAAAATTATAGTAAGACCCATTACAAAGAGCATGCGCTTACTATCCCAATATCGGGATATGCTCTGATTATTATAAACATTACTTTGATATTGCTGGAAAAAAAACAATTGACAATGAGTCCAATAATGTTCTCCATTTTCACTTCATACCGAATTGATCAACCATCTGCTGATCTGAGCCTTGTCATCTTTGTTTGTTTACTTCGTTTGATCTCAGTGTGCGTAATAATTATGCGTAATAATACGCCGTAATTATATTTTCGAAACTATTTTCAAGTGTCAATACCTCAATAATGCATCGAAAGTACCTGAAAACCGTTGACCATAACCTATTTCAAGAACACACAGAAAGGGCTATCGGCCCCGGTGGCATCCGTCGGAGGTGTTGAAATTTCTATCCGCCAAGTTGCGCGTCCATATTATGTTTCGTATGGCATTGTTTAAAACCAAATTCATGGATTGGAAAACACAGCGTAGGACTACGAGGAACGTGATCTATGCCAGGTGATACAGATAGCAGGAGAATGGGAATTCCCCTTCACCAAGTCGGATATACAATTCCTCGTAGAAAGTTATTTGGACACGAACACACGTGTGACAAGATTCAAGAAAAGTCTGCCAGGATAGACTGGATTTGTTTGTTCTTTTCACGCAAGAAATCAACACTATCTGCACGATTGTCTCAGGGCATTAAAAGAAGTCGCGTAAGAGTAAACCCAGGAATAATCAACGAATATTTTGATAAACTCGCCAGAAACCTTTCGAAGTGTTCCTCAAGAAAACATCGTGAATTTCAACGAAACAAACTTTCCAGATGTTCAAAGACAGTGGTTGTATGAAAGGAACAGCGACATGTCGAAAACGTTCTTGGCCATTCATAGTTATCATCATTTCCGTTTATGTTGACGACTTCTTGCTGGTTTCTAATGACCAAGGACTGGTAGATGAAGTAAGGCAGCTGTTGTGTACCGTATTCGAAATGAAAGACCTAGGATAGGTCAAACAGATGTGAGTTGAGTGACGCTATCCGACGACATCGTAGCCGTTGACCAAGAGCTGTTACTGCGCTTCCGGATGAAGGAGTCCAATTCTATATTAACACCCCTGAATGTGAACCAAAGATTAACGAATGCGATGAGACCCGGGCCTGTAACACCAATTAAATCGAGTTGTCAGTAAACAAAGGTTGATCATAGAAGCCAAGCAATGCGTACTTTTTGGTGGGCCGTGATAATGCGTGCAAGTACCCGAGCAAAAAGTGGTATTGTCGCTCGGCAATGCAGACTTAAATGTTCGATAACTCGGTAAGGAATGATGTTACAAGATGGGTCTTGCCATACAATTTTTTGCTGCAAATGAGGTCTACTATCACCTCTTTTCGGGTGTAACAGCAATTACAAGTCACCCTGTATATAAAAATGAATTATCGAGTACTTTTTCAAACAGACGTATCTGATTTTGTAAACAAAGAGGGGTTACTACTAGATTCAAACGTTATATTCTTGAAACACTTAGCACTTTCATGCAAACTAGAGACACCAGCACAAGGTACAACATTTCCCTAACATGATGGTTATGCTAATTTCCGCGGGGGCGATGAGAGTTTTGAGAAATTTACTTTTGAATCTTACTTCTCCTTTTTGTTTACAAAATTAGATACGTCTGTTTGAAAAAGTACTCGAGAATTTCTGTCTGCTTGTTTGTCTATCTTTTTGACCCTTATATACTCGGAAACTACAGAACCGAGCGTCTTGAAAATTTGCATACAGGAGTTTTTACGGCCAGGAAAAGTTCTTATGATGGTTCAGAGACACCTCCCCCTTCTGTGTTACAAATGGAACCCCAAATTTTTGCAAAGTGCGATAAATAACCAAACAAATGGAACCAAATTTGGCATGTGGAGGATATTGAAGCCAAAAAATATGTCTATGATGGTTTGAGACCCCTCCACCCTCTGAAGAGAAGGGGGGCTCCCATTCAAATGAAACAAAAATTTCTGCATATCTCAAGAACTAATCAAGCAAATGAAACCAAATTTGGCATGTAGAGGTTTTTGGAGGTAAGAAATGGTTCTATGGTGGTTTGCGACACCTTAACCTTCTGGAAGAGGGGGTTCCATACAAATAAAACACAAATTTCTACATAAATCGACGCTTAATTATTACTAACGTAAGGTCTTGTTTGTGCATTTTTTCATCACGAACTTTTTCAACATGTTTTTAATTTAAATGGCATGAATTTTTTACGTGATAAATTAATCATTTCTCCAAATATACAAGTGTAGTTTGACTACTAGGTTATCTAGGCTGTCTTTATTTTCTGACTCTGTTCGGGATATAATCCACTGTGACCAGTAATTTGTTCTTTTGCAGTGTATCTCGAATCCTTTGATTAGTGCATGTCGAGTTACTTCATCACTCTCGAGGAATGCTGAAGTATTCGGTGTTGTTACAGTTGTCGTTGCATGTTTTGTTGGCAATGAATCGAGTTTTATTGAAAGTTTCCGCTATTTAAACTCTTTGATGAGTGATTTATCAGTCAAAACCGGATTCATTGCAAAGAGAGCAAATTATGACTTTGATACTGACCGTGCATCAGAACCCTAGTTATAACCAATTCAAACTATAATCTAATCTAATATAATCTAACACAAACGCAGCCAGTACGAGAAAGCATCCTGGAAATAATTAGGTTAGATAACGCCCAATAATTTGTTTGTCAATATTGATGCTTGCAGCATATCAAAGACATGATACAAGCGTCAAAGCGGCCAGGCCTATTGCGTTGCATTTACCGCAAAAGATGATTCGGTAAAATGAGTTGGATTCAAATGAATAGATTTGAACCACAACGCATTTTGTGAATCTACAGGGGAGGTGGTAGATCTGATACTCCGTAACGCACCACGAAAAGGTGATCTACCAGCGTTGGGTCGTATCATAGTGATCTTAGTAGAGTTGTGAAAATATGCGTTTTAATGTAGAATGGAATCCCGTATTGTTATTGCATGTTTTGTCTCAAAAGTGATGATCTTCCCCCCGATAACGGTACTCGATAATGGTATTGATTGAACAGATGCGAAAATTTTTCTCACATCTCAACTGGAATACTTATTATTCCATTTTCAAATAAGAAATACCGTAGATACACCGACAATTGAACTCACTAATTATATCCTGTTCATTCTTTTAAATTTATGCTTTTACTATTGAAATATTCGAAGGTCCGATATTTACTCAAAAACCACTCGTAACACCTACCTTCTAGCGACGGAGCAACGAACTCGTTCAAGATCAACACCACCAAAAGAATGCATCTATCTAATCGCACATAGATGGAATTGTTTGCCGAGTGTGCAAATTCATCAAATGCAAACAAGGAAGTAACTGATGCAACTGGGCAATAGTGCGGCAGATCGTCAACCCCACCCGCTCTGCTCTGTATGCGCATTATATTCAGGCATCTATGTATGTCAGCTATGTCAACGTCTATGACGATATACACAATGCTTTCCAGAACTCTTCGTCGCCTACAAATCGGGTTGAAACCGGAAGGGAGGCACCGTCATAGAAGTCTAAACTATACTGTCATTTTATGTAGTTACAATGCCGGCACCAGCTGGGACCACTGACCCGCAATCGTTCTCGTTGTGCCACACGCCATTCATGAGCGCCAATGCACCAGAAGCGTGGTGCAGCGGCTGCACTGCGGACTTCAAGGTTAGTATGTCACGTGCATCGTGCACGCTTGTGCTCTCTCGCGCTCTCCGGTGCTCTTGACTGATTTGTCCGAATGGGGTTTACTCAGCCAACGGGCTTGAAAATTTATCTATTACTAATAGCTCTATGATGGGGATGTATATTTTTATTCCATTACACCGATATAGACAGCTCCGAATGGGACGCGATCCAACCGCGCTCGTTATTCGCGTGTATGTAAGCGGTTACACGGCCAGGACTCACTCAATATTTGAAATTGCTCATCATAACGTAATTGTGCGACCGGTTTGCAGCCGGCGTTCGTTGAACCCGCTGGACTTGGAGTGGCGTTGGAAAATAAATATCCACCGGTGCACTGTTTGCTGGATGTGTGCACTACTGTGTCTATATTTCTAATCGAGCAATTAGTGCGCAATTACTGGCAGTCTTTTGACAAATGAACTATCGTTTCTCAAACAGGAAATTACCGGAGATCTATGGCCGGTCCTCGATTGTTCGGATCAAGATTCTAAGGGATAGAGTTATAAAATTCCAAACGTGAATCAACTAAACTAAACATTGGTGGAACGATCCTCTATCCACTATCTCCCTAAATGCATCACAAATAAATAAATAAAACAAAACTGCCAAGTTTGCAGTCTGCTGTGTTTCTTCGAATTCAGCAGCAGCAGAAGCAGCAAAAAACAAACTGAGAACTCGTTTCATTCAAGGTTTCACAGCTAGAAATTCTAACGATTCTACAACAGAAAGAGAATACCAAAAGAAAAAAGTGAGAGTGAATCCTCTTCTTAGCTTTGCCCCAAAACCAAATGCTTCCAAATAAACACGAACTTCCCCCGGGATAAATTGGACAGCCTCGTTCGAATTTTTCGAACGATCCAAAACTAGCCATAAACATAAGAAATCTTCTTCCACTTAACTGCCCCAGTAGCGGAACATGCCCTATCCCCAAACTTCAAATTGCTGCTGCTGATGATGCGCCGTCCTCGTCGCCGCCGGTGCCATGCCAACCATCATAAACAAAAAAATTCCAGTGAACTGCACAAAACACCCTGCGTTCTGCGTTTTTTTTTTTTGTCGTTTGTCGTCGTTGGTCGATGATCCGAGCCGTGCATAGAACACAATCCTCTTCGCACATTCTCGGGTTCAACGTACTCTAAACAATCATATCGTGTAGAAGCTTAATGGCGAATGACCTTCTAGCGCATATTTCGCCAGCGCTTGAATCTTGTTTTATTTTATTTCTTTTTTTTCGTTGGTTATACAATCCCAACCAACGATGCAGCTTGTTGTTGTTGTCCTTGTTATTGCCGTGTGCAGATGTTGTTGGTATTTTTTTTTACAGTCATCTAAAACGGCAACCAAAAATTTGCATCGAATTGCTTTGCTTTGCTCATGGTTTAGAAGAGGGCAGTTCAGGATTGTTTGAAATAAATACAGTGCAGGGGGAGATATTCGGTACAGAGTCCTGAACGTTCGAACGTTGTATCTCCGTTATTGACCGAAACAAGCAAAATTGAACCTAGGATCAGTAGACACCATCAACAATGAGCTGCATTAGTTTTGACGTGTTCACTAAACATTGTGCATTGTACATGGTTCTGTTTATGATCTATCTCATACAATCTGCCAACCCTGAAAAATGTCATCAATTTGAGCAATTGATCTGGCACCACTTGTATTTGCTCAAACTTGACGTAAACAGCGCAATAGGCAATAAAATAGATTCGGTTTCGTCAGATTTTCAAATTCTATGAAGCCATACACGGTAATCTTAATTTACGCTCTTAAGACTATAAAGTATGCCTTTTCGAGGGAAACTGGGACTACGCCAAAAAGGAGTATATTACTTTTACTCCCTTTTGCGTAAACTGAATGTACGTCATAATGGGCATACTTTTTACTCCTTTTGAAAAGTGTAAAATGCATACTTTTTACTCCTTTTTAAAAGTAAAATATGCATACTTTTTACTCCTTTTGAAAAGTAATTGTGCATACTTTTTACTCCTTTTGAGAACATAAAAGATGTATACTTTTTACGCATTTCGAAAAATCAATATCGCTCGTGTATGGCTGAAAACGGCTCTATTCCGAAATTCAAAAAAAGTGAAAAAGACATCAATATATTACACAGCCTTGTTTATTCATTGACAGATAGTCACAGACGCTCTGGAACAATTTATTTAAATCTTAGAACAGCGGCTGGATAGTCAAGAAACAAATTAATTTAATTGTTTTGCCCTGGAAGTACCAGCATATAGGCTTCAAGCTCGGTCCCAAGCTCAATGATTCGTCCCTAATTCCTGCATCCGGGCATGGAAGACCTGTTTTGTTCCATATAATGTTAAACATTTGCAATACCTTACTAAAGCAGATATTTAACTTACCTGTCAATTTCGTGAATGCGTATGTATCCAATGGATAATTTCTCCATTTTGCATACTGCAAAACAATTCCCGAACTAATACCCGGTGCTTACAAAAATAAATGCTTTTTTGAAAATGGCGTCAGCATGAAGTGACGGGCAGAGTTAATTTTCTTTACTCAGCGGTGCCTACTTTTTACACATTTTTTGCCGCCGTTGATATACTTAAAAAGGCGTAAAAAGTACTCTTCACTAGTGTATAAAAACTAGTCACTTTATGACGTATCAACTATAATCTTGAAAATGTGCAAAATATAGTCATAAAATGAGTTTTCCAGATTTACCGTGTAGGCTGTGCAGTGTAAATATAAAACACTATTGTCGTTTTCGGTTTTAAACCTGGGTCAGGTTTGACTCTGACTCACAATCAACGAACAAAAACGGATCCAGAGTCGAGTCAGTATAATGGGGTTAGTGCAACACATAAACATAAACAAACATAAACCTTTTATTTTGGCAGTTCATGTTTGACCCGATCGAATAAAAAAACATTTTGACAGCTGTTAGGGCGGACGTAGGGCGAACCCAGTTCCATACTGGCAATAACCGAAAACGACATATAATTTGTTTTCTCCATTACTAATTACAACAAATACATCCAGTTACATTTTAAATACTTACATTTACTGAATATGGAATTAGAAAATCCTTTATTTGTTTATAATTGGCTTTTGTCAATACAATACTTGATCACAATACATCCTCCTATAAAGTGAATCAAAAGTTGACAGTCCGTTTGGCTGCATTTTTTGACAGGTCGTTTGGCTGCATAAGACAATTGTTGTCCGGTCTATATACAGTGTCTATAGTTCTGTTCTGTTGCTTCAGATGTTACACAGAAAAAAATCTTGTAGTAAAACTACAATTTTACCCGACTATGCCTATTTTCAAAACTAACATGAAACTTCAGTCAAATTTACTATGTTTATTGTATCTATGGCTATTTCAAAAACCGCATTATATATATTGAGTCTTCCAGTATGCAGAGAAAATCGGGTAAAATGGACAATAACTTATGTCTACACAAGCCGACATCCCCTCCATTCAATTCCCCAGACAATTCCACAATAGTGCATTGCATTTTTATACATTCTAATTAGGTGAAATTTCGAAAACCACATGACATATCTAGTATTTTCAATATGTAGGGAAAATCGGTCAAAATGGACAGTTCCTGACCTTTTCACAAGACGATATTGCCTCCATTACATTCTTTAGATTTTTTCACAATATTAAAGCACAAATGGGCTCAATATTATCAAAGCTAATATGATAAATGCAGGTTTATTTAATTTTTCTTCAAAAATAAGGGGAAAATCGGGCAAAATGAGTCACTTCTGAGGTTTGCACAAGACGACATCCCCTTCATTCAGTTTTCCAGACATTTTCATAATATTGCCGTGCATTTGATTGAATTGTAGCGCACGGCTATTTAAAAAACCGCATTATATATACTGATTCTTCCAGTATGCAGGGAAAAGCGGATAAAATGGACAATAACTGATGTTTACACAAGTCGAAATCCCCTCCATTCAATTCCTCAGACAGTTTCTCAATAGTGCATTGTATTTTTATACATTCTAATTCGCGGAAATTTCGAAAACCACATGACATATCTAGTAGTTTCAATATGTGGGGAATATCGGGCAAAATGGATAGTTCATGAGGTTTTAACAAGACGATATTGCCTTCATTGGATTTTCCAGACATTTTTACAATAGTAGATCCCAAATGGGTTCAATATTATTAGTGAAAATATGATAAATGTAGCATTATGCATTTATTTTTTCAAAATGAAGGGAAAATCGGGCAAAACGAGCCATTTCCCGAAGTCTGCATAAGTGGACATCCACTTCATTCGATTTTTCAGACATTTTCATAATATTGGCGTGCATTTGATTTGATTCTAATGCGCAACTTTTCCAAAAATCGCATTTTATCTACTGATTCTTCCAGTATGTAGGGAAAAGCGGGCAAAATGGTCAATAACTGATGTTTACACAAGACGACATACTCTTCATTTAGTTTCCCGGACAGTTCCACAATAGTGTATTGCATTTTTATAGATTCTAATTCGCCCAAATTTCCAAAACCACATGGCATTTCTAATACTATCAGCATGAGGGGAATATCAAGCAAAATGGACAGTTCCTGACGTTTTCAAAAGACAAAATTACCTCCATTGGATTTTCCAGACATTTTCACAATAGTACAGCACAAATGGATGCAATATTATCAAAGCTTATATGATAAATGTGTGATTATTCAATTTTTCTTCCGAAATTAGGGGAAGGTCGGGCAAAATGAGCCACTTCCCAGGGTCTGCCCAAGATGAAACCATCACCATTCGATTTCTCGCATTTTTTTACATAAGATAAACTGTTTTACAGGGCACTTATCCAGCGGCCTTTAATTAGTTGTGATTTTGGGTTCCATTTTTCCCACTGTGCGTTGGGTTCAAATAACTTACTTAAATTTTACCCAAAAGTAAGTAACTTGTACCCATCGGTAAATAAACATGATTATACCCAAAGTTGGCTTACCACACTTATAGTACGTTCACACTACAGCTTATATTACGTGATATAGAGTATCTTAATATCAAATGACATGTACATTATTTCCTAAAACTAAATGTATAGTTGCTGGTATCAAGATACTCTATATCACGTAATATAAGCAGTAGTGTGAACGTACTATAAGGCTGGCCATCAAACAGCTTAAAAACATGATAAGCTTAGTTTCCCCATAATCGCAGTTCAGTTCAAAAAGAAAGTTATATCACATTTTCCAACAACAGAAGAATCTTCGAAGCGGTGGGGCCCAAAAATAGATTATCTTGAAAATACCTTCTAAAATTTAACAATACTAACGCAAAATCGCAGTATTCGTGTTTTAATGCTTATTTGAGCTTCAAAAATCACAAGAAGCTAAATGTATATCGGCTTGTTTTAGGATGGCCAATGAACCCGTGGTTAGACTGAAAAGATGAATTCACAATTCAATGCTTATGTTACATTTTAACTCTAACTATCTAGGGATAAGGTCTGTATCCGCTATAATTTAGACATCCAAAATCTGTAGATAAACATGCATGAAGCATTTCATATCTCATTTTTTTTTATCATTTTTTGCACAGGTTCAATCGAATCAACCAGAGCCAAGTTTTCATAATAATATACATCAGTTATCTAAAAACTAAAATGTTAGGAGGATAGAACAGATTACTTGCGGCCGGCTCGAGGTTAATATGAATAACAATTTAAAGGATGGGAAGATGGGTGCACCCAAAGAAAAATTCACAAAATATCCACTAGAAATTCACTTAACTTTCATGTGATTCAGGAAATGAAAAATGCTTTGCAAAATCAGTGAATCTTATGTATCCAGTGAAATGCAAATGATTGGTCAAGAAGAATTTCTTCTTCTATGTGATATTCATAAAAAATTAATTTATTTTAGTATTGGATGATCTCTACATGTGTTTCCAGTAATAGCTAAGTTTTATTTATTTATTAATTAGAGACACTTTACCACGCTGGTGGCATTCGTGTCGGAGTAATAGCTAAGTGAAATATTTTTTTCAGTGTGGGAATTTGAAGTATGGTTTACATCATAAATTTATTTATGTTTTAAATTGTCCAAAAACTTATACCTGTACAACTTTGGGTTTTCTTCTAAAAACCGCACACACACAAAGATAAAAAAAATTAAACAACAGGTTTCAGATAGAACAGGTTAAACAAACTATAATCTAAGTGAATCCTGGTGAGTGTGATCTTTTTAGTGGAATACCTGCACCTAAAAAATGAGAAGAAATATTAGTAATTAGTATTTTCCATTTAACTCCAACTACCTCTTTTGCTTATCTTGACCGATACGCGTATTTCGTCTACAATGAGCAGACTTCTTCAGTGTCCTCAGTGTGATTTGAAAAATGAGAGCGTTACGCTAAAGTGAAAGGTTTCTGAACGCCTATAACTCTCGTTTGACTGAACAGAATGACTTGATTCATGCACCATTAAATAAGAAAAGCGATAAATTTGTTTGCATTAATATTCTTATGAAGAGGTTCTAGTATACGTAGTTCACATATTTATCTTAATATGACCTACTTTTACGCCCATACAAATCTGCATATGGACAGAAAAAAAAATGGGTTTCAAAAACAGGTAGCAAATGTTTCAAATGGTCTTCTTCGCTTTGTTTTATTAAGTTTCATTCCATGTTTGCTGCATGCGCGTAAATGTTTGGCCCTAAGTTCAACCAACAATCAACATGCAACTAGCGATTTGAAATTGGTTCACTATTGTAGAACCCCTTGGTCCGAAATACACCTTGAAGTCAGCACCTTGCTGTACATATTTGCGCCTTTGTTTTGATTTGCTGTGTTATTTTGACAGAATATTTGATAGTGTGTTCGTGTGAGTTCATTATTAGGGGCGCATTATTGAGCTTGGGACCGATGTGCTAGTACTTACTGAGCCAAGATAAAAATCGTTTTTGTATGGGACCTACTGGTCTTAGAGTTAGTCTATGGTTCAAATATGTCATTGCCGTATGAAACAAAAAACGAAGTCTGGAAAGACTGCCAATATTGGCAGTTCATAAATGTGACCACCAAAGATCCAACCGGTTGTTATATGTCTGTCATCTCCTCAGTCATCCTATATGCAACTTTAATCTGACGATGTCTAATGCATTCAATCACAAACATACAATTTCACAAAGATTGTTCATAAGGACATAACTGACAAACGTAAACAATGACTCTTCCCGCAAATATCTCGTGACACAAAGTGTACTCATGTACGCCACCAACTTTATCGAATAGGTGGACTCATTTTCTTCAAAATGATTTTTCATAAGAAGGAACAGGTCAAAGCAAAAACATTTCATTGTTAACTAACTGTATGCTGTAACTTGCTGTCACTCAGCCCAACACGGTATAAATGAGCGTTCAAAGAATATTGATTGGAACATGTGGCGAGACATCACAAGAATGAAGTCTCGACCCACATCCATACCCCCAAACCAAGATTTCTTCGACACTTTTTGGATGATAAAATATTGCTATGACGAGTGACTGTTGGCGAAAAATAGGAAAAAAATCATTAAAGGCGATTTGTCGATCGTAAATATCGCCTTCCATTGCGCCCACCTTTACAAGCGAGTCCGATCTCTCATTGCCCAAAATCGAACAATGAGAAGAGTCCCATACGAAGGTAAATAGGATAAAATAACGCGAAGATAAGAAGAAATTCCAAGGTAGTTGAAAATACCTTTGACAATGTCATCAAATGACAATACCATTCTTAAAAACGGGGCATCAGGGGTTTTGGATGTCCCCAGAAGAGTTGGGAAGTCCTGGTTGTATTTAGTACTACGGAAACCAGGAGGAATTGGGTTTTCCTTTTTTCCGTCTTTCCTTGAAATGGGCAAGCTGGTTTTGAGCTCCGGCTCAGCCACTTTCCGTTGGCGGACGCGTCTTCGCTTCCGTGAAGCACCTTCCGGAAAACTGAAGGATGTTCCCTTTCCAGTCAAATCAAAGTCAAACTCGTCATCTGACAGCGAAGCAAAGGCATTTGTATTAGCATTGGGTGATGATGAGGCTCTTTTCACCATTTTAGAGAAAGATTTCCTGGAACGTTGTTTAAGCGAACGTTCTATTTTTTTCCCACGTTGCTTGTGCGCCGGGCACGTTGAGAGTGCATGAAGCGAAGAACGCTTACAGAAAGCACATTTTGGTGTCCACATGTTTCTCCCTAAATTTGAACCAATTTATACCAACAATAAGGATGCTATTGGGGCGACTCACAGCGAAAATTACTCACAGTAATTTTTAATCATGCTGGAAAGCTGATTCGGACCGATTTAGACCAACTGTAAGGATGCCATTGGGGCCACTCACAAAGTGTGATGGTGATTTTTCATTAGGAAAACAAGGTAACTAGTGCTAACGCTTGAGATTTTGGATCAATTTATACCAACATTGGTTTACTTGTTCCAAGACATGGTAGCCCGGCGAGTATGAGTGAATAATATAGATCACAATTAATAAGGAGTGATCGTTTTTGCTAAATCGTCGTATACTCGAACCGCTGGCTGCTGTTTGGATGCTTTGCCCGCAAAAACCTGCTTGATAGTTCGTTAGTAGATTGTTTTCCGTGATGAAGGTGATGTAGAAGTTATCATCGCGTTTGTTCTTTTTCTCAGGCCATTATATCGGTTCGCGCTTGATCCTTTATCGCTTTAGGTGCCCTGATCTAATTTTTGTAGGCCTTATCGCATTCCTGTATGGACTTTCGAATTTCACTACTGAGCCACAAGTTGGACGATTTGTGGCTTTTGCCTCCGGGAGACTTTAAATAATAAAATAAAATAAAATAAATATAATATAATATAAGCATAAAACAAACATGGGAAAATATTCACAAATTGTTTTATTTTACTCCCTGAAAGTTTGAAGATGATGATGGAAGAGACGGTTGAAAGGGTGAATTTTGCCGAATATTTGTGTGTGTGTCGCAATTTGATTCCGTACACCCTTTAGACTACCATAAGCAGTATTTTTCGCCGCCTAACCACAACAATTTTGTATTGAAGATATTGGTGCGGGGCAGGTGTCCTTGTAATAAATCACAATTTCACCTCCACGACGATAAGTTCGATCGGTAAATGGTTGTTGGGAGCATATAGTCTAAAAGGGTTACGTGATGCTCCATTTCTCTTGAAACGGTTTGAACTCAAGCATGAACTATAGACCTAGCCCCATATGGCTTATGGTTAGAGCGCCATTACTCGCTCTCTGAAAAGAATGTCTGAGAATATACTACGCACTTAGATTTTTTTACAGAAATCTGTAAATTTTTACCGAATTCTCAACAGTTGATCGTTCGGTAATGCTTTTTTACAGATTTCGGTGAAATTTTACGGATTTCGATAAAATTTTACCGAAATCCGTAGAATTGGATTACCGAACGTTCAGCTTTTGAGAATTCGGTAAAATTTTACAGATTTCTGTAAAATAATCTGAGTGTGTACAAAGCGCACATATACCTTAAATTCCAGTAATAATATGGTTGCTGTTACTGTGTCTAGACAAAATCAAGCTGTTGTGACTACAACATAAATTTGATCAACAGCCGCTGAAATGTCCGAAGAACGTAGGGATTATCGTTTCTAGATAATCAACAAACGCCTTCCGACAAATAGGGTATCTGTCCCTTAACCCAGCCTATTATGCAATGATCGATTACATTTTTCATTATAACTCATAAAGTTTTGAGGCTGCAAGCGAGATTCAACTAGTAAGACACAAGATAAGTTTAATAAGACATTTGGTAGTGTAATTAAAAATTTACACAACTTTTATTATAAAGTCAGAAACATTCAAGGGATATGGATTTAATGTTGGTCTATCGGCATTAAATTGGGTCTATTCATGGATGCAAATTCGTCCCATTTTATGGATTTATTACAAAATGCAGCGTTTGTAAGGATTTTTTTTCTAGTTTTATGAATCAAGGCATTGCCAGCTGTATTCGATTTATTTAATACAACATTTCACAAAACAAACTAATGTAAAACTGCCTCGAAATACTTAAACGATGTTCATGTATGATTTATCAGCCATTCAATAATGAAAACATTATATGTAATTCACTATACAATGATTTTGTTCCTTCGGTTTTTGTTTAGACGAGCCACTTGAATATAAACAACCGCCAATTCATGCATTTCCATTTGAAATTATACCAATAACAACGTTTTTACTACGTAATTGATACAACGGGCCATAGTTGGGAACATACAAAAAAATATGTCCCCAACATTGGGTCTATGATTTTCTTGTAAAATCATTGTTATTTTAGCTATGTGAACAGTTAGTTTGTAACGTGTAACTATTTTCTGCATATCCGGACTGCATTACTTGCATTATCGATTCAATTAAGCCAAATTTAGATCACTTGAAGATCGTGAAGAGCATCTGTTCAGCTTATCCAGTGAAATTATGATGCCCCAAAAGTTCAAAAATTCAAAAATTACGCGGAAGTGAACAACTATAAATGGATTTATAATATCTCAATTGCTTTGAAGTTCATGGGTCATCATGATAGCAACATGATTTTGTGGATTATCGCTAAATTAATGACACATTTGGTACATAGGCCGAATGATGGAGCTAGGCTAACATTACATTCCCTTACCCTATCTCTAGATTCCAGATGGACGCCACCCTGTTCGGTCTCTTTAGGGTAAAATACAATAATCGCGATTGGTTTGGCTTCCAATGCAGTTCTGTCCCAACCCAGCTTCCTGAATTGTAACCGGTTAGTGTAGGGTCACATAACCGAAACAAACATTGAAACACGCGACGAAACACCTGGTTTCATCATGGAACCGGTCTCTGCATGGTCACTTCCGATTCACATCCAATTAAAGGGTGTATTCGATAAAAATGGCACACAGAAAATCTTCTGTAACTTTTGAATCGTATGAGTAAAAAACCTAGAAATATGAGTAGATCTTATCCATAGTGTATTTTTTAAAATCTGCCAAGTTTCATAGTTATACATTCAGTAGTTCCAGTCATGTCGTCGAAACAAGAAATTGCCCGTGAGAAAATGTTGTGCACTCACAATCAAAATCCAGGGGCGTCTTACCGGTGGATTGCTAAAAGGCTTGGAATTGCAAATACAACTGTGTTTCGTGTAATAAGAACCTTCAAAGAGCGTCTGAGTGTCCAAAGGAAGCAAGGGAGTGGTCGTAAAAGTGGTCCAATGGACAGTAAAATGGCCAGGAAAGTCGTACAACAATTCAAGAACCGTCCAAACATGTCAATTCGAGATGTCGCTAAAAAGTCTAAGGTGTCAGTCGGTTTTGTGCAGAAAACCATGAAGCGTGCTGGGTTACATGTTTACAAAGTGCAAAAAGCCCCAAACCGGAATGAAAAACAAAACATCACTGCGAAAACCCGCGCCCGGAAACTTTACACGAAGCTGCTCACCAAATCCGGTTGCATCGTGATGGATGACGAAACATACGTCAAGGCCGACTTCCGTCAATTTCCTGGGCAAGAATATTTCGTTGCCAAGTCGAAGTTCGATTTTCCGGAGGATGTTCGAAAGAAGAAACTATCGAAATTTGCAAAGAAGTTTCTAATCTGGCAGGCGATTTGCGGATGTGGAGAAATAAGTGCTCCCTTCATCAGAAGCGTCTCTTGCCATTCATTAAGAAGCACAAAGGATCAACTCTGTTTTGGCCTGATCTAGCATCCTGCCACTACGCTCGAAACGTTTTGGAGTGGTAACGAGCCAACGGAGTCAATTTTGTGACAAAGGATATGAACCCACCAAATTCACCGGAACTTCGTCCAATTGAAAAATTCTGGGCAATTATGAAAACGGAACTTCGCGAACATCCCAAAACTATAAAAACAGAGCTAGAATTGAAGAAAATTTGGGTAAAAACAACAAAAAACTGGGAAAATCGGTTGTACAAAATTTGATGGGTGGAGTGAAAAGGAAGGTGCGGGCATTCGGGATGGGAGACGAAATTGAATTAAACAAATATTGTAAATCAAAACTAAAAATTAAAAATTTTCTTATGATTTAATAAATTTGATAATAACAACCAGAAAAACAGTTAAAAATGACAGCGAATAGAAAAACACATCTACCAAAAGTCAGAGATTACTACGATCCGTATGATTACAATGTCGTGAGCAATGCAGAAATTTAGCTTCTAGAAGGTTTTTTTCCTGCTCGGGAAGAGTTACGAGTATTGTTTGATTGCTTATTCTGTCATGCTTTCACAGCAGCCAACTTCAATTTCAACTAAAATATCAAGAATTTGGATGCTTTTGTGGCCAAGATAATTTCCTTAGCTAGCCATTCTAGCTTGCTCACTGTTTATTACAAATGAGAATTTGACCAACTGATTGTTTCTATTCTTTTCAGAGAATTCTGCTGAGTTAGTGTTTCGAACTAGTAATCACCATAAACAATCTATTGAAAATCAAATATTTACGGACCTGCAATACACATGATCATTGCAAATCTTAAAGTAAAAGTAAACCACCCTCATTTGCATTCTAAACAAGCAAGCGTCAATGCACCTGATTAGAATATGCGCATCAGTTCTTTCCCTTCCGCAATCGGCATACAAACACCTAACGCTTGATGCAACACCGTCATCCAAGTTCAG
This sequence comes from Aedes japonicus, assembly GCA_034211315.2. Taxonomy (NCBI): domain Eukaryota; kingdom Metazoa; phylum Arthropoda; class Insecta; order Diptera; family Culicidae; genus Aedes; species Aedes japonicus. Next base: position 414,710 of record JASCZW010000642.1, read on the forward strand.
CTAACTCGCCCAAGGTCAGCAAGGTAAATGACTATTAAACTACCGGTTGGCGGGGGAAATGGACTCTTTTTTCCGTTGCGCCAGGCTTTCCGGCGAAAGTGTGCAACCGCCTGTCGGTAATTTTCCACGCCTCTAACGAGGATAAGGTTTATGCCGCGCAATACGTAATCGATGCGACGTTCGATATGATTGCATGCAAGACACGAGGCAGACTTTAAATTTCGATTCTCCATCACCATCGCCGGCTTTGACAACGACTGTGGTGAACGGCCGCTAGACAAAGTGACCTCGAGATTTTATTATCAGCAAGCCGTACACTCAAAATAAACAGCTCTGTTTTGATTCCGTGAAATTCCTGGTGACTTTCCTCTGGACATTGATGCTGCGATTTCCGGATGGACGATTTAGGTTCTTGAAAATAGTATCACGAATGATTCACTGGAACATTAGCGATTATGTATGTTTTACTAATAAAAGTGAAATTGAGATTTTGTTGCAGACTTCAAAACAAAAACTAATAATTGTTCAATTCGCACTTTCAAAAGTCACTGAATTTAACTACCGCCATCTCTACCCGGATTGTAACAATTCCTCGCTCCGAACACAGTGCAGCCCAAATTAATCAGCCCCAGGCCACCGCTATCGGTTGTTGCCCCTTTGCTCCAATTTGATAACGCAGATATTTTGGATAGACGCGAAAATCCGATTCCGAAATAGACGTATAATTTTAAAATGTATTGTATCCACGAGCCTACTAAGCCTACTCTTCACGCCATAAATGACGACGTCACTGTCATTGCCTCGTGGGTGCCCAGTAATCTGCCATCATCCGAGGCAAGTGGAGGTGACGAGTGAGCTGAACGGGTCAATGACACCTTGAAGCTAGGCTAGGGGATAGATTATACTATTCAATAGCAATCAGGAAATCAGAGCAAGGCGATTGTGGGGGCGTTAAGTGTAGTAGGAGTTGAGTATCCCTTTTCTAGTGTCACACTCTGAGTATTTAATTCCGAATGTATTATAGAGTTTGATGGCATTCTGCTTGATGTGATACCATCTGTATCTGCTGGAATAATAAATACATAAGACATATAATAACATTTAATGTTACAGTAATTCAGAAAAAAATGAGTTTAAATTAATAAATTCTACAATTAAAGAACAATGCATTAAAATAAATAGACTTTTTTCGGATGGTGATAAAAAAAAAGCTAAGACAGATAATTGCTTTTGATAAATTTCCCATGGAAGGTAATTATTTAAGCTTACTTGCAAAAAACATCCTACGCCCTTGCGAGCGTCCTTCCGACAGTTAACCGGAACATTTGCCATGGCGGACGAAAACATGCCTGCAGGCATGTTTTTGAGTTCTTTCTTCATTTTATTTATCAATTCTTCCTCAGTTTTCGCAATAAAATTGTTGGGGTGGATCTTACGCTTCAGGTTGGTCCAGAAATTCTCGATGGGACGCAGCTGAGGGACGTTGGGCGGGTTCGCCGACTTGGGTACCACATCGATATTCAGCCGCTCCATCTCCTCCAACGATCGCTTCGAGTAGTGGGCCGACGCCAGATCCGGCCAGAACACCGCTTCTTCGCACTCATGGTATTTCTTGATGAACGACGCAACTTCCGGCAGGCATACTATAATTTTATATAAAAGAGCGACTTTGGCATCCCCTTCTCGCTGATTGTCAGCCACAGCAGCACCATCTTGGGGAACTTGGTGTGTGAAATGAACTTCACCTCGGAGCTCACTTCCTTCGCGGGGGAAGTAAAATACGTGCCCTGCCAGTCGTCACCATCCGGGGTGAGATAGGTCTCGTCGTCCATCACCACCACCACGTCGTGATTCGCCGGAAAAATCGAGTTGACCATCTTATTAAGCCGCTGTCGCTGCATCATTGCCTGCTGCTCCGAAACCAGTGGACGCGACTTCCGCTTCCTGTCATGTATGTTCATGTTCGCCAGGTACTTTTTCACTGTTTGGCCGGTTGAACCGACCTCCCGGCCAAGCGCAAGCAGCGATGTAGCCACTTTTCCCTCGGCCTTCCTCTTCAGCATCAGGGTCGTTGGCCGTCCGGAACCGGGTTATCTTTCGATGCTCTGATTGTTTTTGAATAGTGCCAAGATGTTGTAGATGCCGAAGCGGGCGTATCCGACGTCCACAAAGTTCTTTGAACGCGCACACATCTGAATGGAGTTGCTTCACTGTTTTTGCCATCACGGTTAGAGTTCGACTGATAGAGCTGTCAATTTTTGTCTGCTGACTCATGGGTTACTGTGATTGATGCTGCATGGGTAGTTTCGTCAGTGCGGGGGAAGGTAAACCCACAGGACTGAAGCGGCTGTCATCCACGAACAACAATCCTGAAGCCGAAAACTTGGTGCTGCGTGTGGTGCTAATGTGACAGCTCGATTTTTTTGAAGGCCTTATGCAGCAAACACAATATTCGCGACGGAAGTTTTTTGTGTTTTGTCTAATTTGATTCGTATCAAAACTACAGTATCTTTTGATTGTTTTAGTCAGGTATTATGATTACTTTCTCTTTCATGCATATTCCATTCAGCGTTACGTTTTTCATTCAACTCTTTGTAGAGTATGGTAGCCAGCACTGTTGTGTTTCTATCTGTACTAAAGAATCCCTCAAAAGATTTATAATGGCGCTGTAATAAATGAAAGAGAGCGAGAGAGGAGAGAGCCTCTCATTGTTAGATTCGCCCTTTTGAAAAAAAAAATCTAGATTTTATCTTGAATACTGTTACTAGTAGTTTGGTAGAAAAAATATTGTAAAGAAACATAATCCATTGTGAACCAGGCTTAAAATGTTCAAATCCTCACTAGCGCCACACCAAAAGTGGCTGGCTTCAAAAACTAACGCTCTCTTCAGTCCTCTGGGTAAACCAGGGAGCTGGCGGGCAGTCATCATCCTGTAGCTAACATCTCTTACAACCATACGTCACAAGATTCATAGTTTGTAAACAATGCTGGCGTTCGTACCCGTAGTAACAAACTTCAGATGGGCCTTATTAAAATTAGGCCCGTGATATGTTGCATACTGTCAAACGCTAGTAAATAGGATAGGGTTGCCAGGTCCCTGAGGTAAACCTATGAAAAACCGCAACTTTTGTCCATTTTATTAATGCAAACGTTAGGGGGCTTGCTTTGAATATTTCGTTCGATTTAGTTCGTTTATTTTGAAGGCTCAATCGTGTTAGTTTTACGGAGTCGATATTCGTAGTTTGTTGATAACATGAGTGACTTAATACTACCTGTAGTATGGACCGACATAACTTACCTTACCTTACCATTCAAACTAAAGCCGGTCTGGCCTCTGCTGTACACAGAAGTTGTTTCCATTGTAATCGGTCCATGGCTGTACCCCGCCAGCCTCGCTGTCTGCGGAGGGTCCACAGGTCGCCTTCTACTTGATCGATCCACCTTGCTCGTTGCGCGTCTCTTCTTCTTGTATCTGTCGGTTCGTTTTCGAGAACCATTTTCACAGGGCTATCGTCCGACATTCTTACGACATGCCCAGCCCATCGTAGTCGACCGATTTTTGCGATGTGTACGATGGGAGGTTCTCAAAGCAACTAGTGCAATTCGTGGTTCATTCGCTTTCTTCACGTTCCGTCTTACATCTGCACTGAACTTGCCGTTATTGTTAAAAATCGCAAAAATTAAGAAACAAACAAAATCCATAAAATTATCAAGAAAATTTATGATTTTATTCTATCATCACGAGAAAGGCAATTTATTTTAAATGTTGTATAACATTTGCTAACTAACCGTGCGGAAAAGTGCTCATTTTTTGGTTTTAACAAGTTTTATTGCATTAGGTTAAATTTACCCACCATAAAATTTGAAAACAGTTACTCAAATTTGAGTACTATGGCATATACTCAAATTTGGCTTCCCGCACGGAACTCCGGAGTTGGGTGAAATGAACTTAATTTTGGGTACTTTGTTTCTTCAGTGTTGCGAATCAAAACAACAACAAAGATACTAGTACCAAAAGGTACAGAAAAGCGTAAGAATTATTGCAAGGTGCAGACTGCAAGGTGTAATTCGGACCTAGGGGAAGATTGTAACTGACGACGTTTTACTGATATAAAACGGATTATTTTGTATGGATTATTTCTTGTACGGTTATGTTACTTTTTTTTTTTTAAATGAAGATTGTATTTTGACGAAGTTTTTTTTACAAACGGATTATAATGAGTTGGCTATTTTCTTTTTACATACTTTTTTTTCTCACTTTTATCAACACTACAAACTATTTTGTTCGTCACGGTGATGATGGTGGAAATTTGTTTCTTGTTGTTGTAGTTAAAAAAAAAAATAAAGAAAGTAGTCTACAAAAGTTTGAGCCTCGCGCGCGGGATACAGATATAAAGGACTTCTTTTTGAATTCATGAAAAAAAAATTGGCCTCTTATGCTTGAGAAGATACCATGAAATAATAGTGGGTTGTCTGGCTGATTGTCGGAGAATTCCTTGCCAATTCTGTTGTGGTTGAACGTAAAAGTTTGACAAGGGCCGGTCCAGGATTTTTTCGGTTTGGAAATTTTCTTGATTTCCCTGGTTGGGGATATCCTTGGTCAGCCCAAAACTAAGCTGGTGGCTCCATTAGTGTTGGAACTGCATTGGCTCTGTAGCGGGTAGGATCGGATATTGGCTTGCTTTTTGATAATGTCCATAAACGGGATTGTGTGATTTGAATTGTAATAGGATTTCCTGATCGCTGGGAATACTTGCGAACATTTGTGGTTGACATCAATAGCTTTTCACAATTATATCGCTGCAAAGCAAATGAACAGTTTTTGAAGAAGTTTACATCTGTAGATGAAATCAGTTCGTTTTTTTTTGCATAACTGGTTGAATTGCTTTAAATAAATTATCTAATAGATAAATCGTTTAGCTCAAACCTTTGTAGGGGTAAGTGGCGAGACCATCATCATCATCATCATCATCATCAACTCTCTTCTACACTAAATGTGTCAACCAACCAAGTTGACATAACAGCACCCTTAAGCGCAAGGATTTCACAGAAGGACAATTTACAACAACTAAAATCAACTGCATCATCCCGACACGGAAGGTTGTTTTCTAATTCCTGAAAAACATACAAGTTGAGCTTAGTTCGTCCATCTCTGCTTGGCTCACCCTAACAAGCTGCCTACAAACAACGCAACACAGACCAACCCCCACAGATGGGCCGGCCGGCATGAGAGCTCTACAAATGCATAAATATTTCAACCTTAATCTATTTGATATCATTAACGCGCTTTATCAGTGTGCCACCAAAAGAGCGAATCGTGCCATGTAATGAAATCCCACCCTCCTCACTCACTTGTTACAGCCAGCGAGAGCCAGCGCGTCGTGTGGCACGTAAACCACACCGCAGCAGGCGAACCGAAAACAAAAAACAAAACTAAATCATTGAACAAACATAGGAATTAGATATAAGCCAAACAGTTGGTCGTCGTGTGGCTGAAGATCCGTTGTAGGTAACCAACCAAAGGTTGGTGTAGGTTTTTAGAAAGTGTTCAGTCGCCTTCCCGAGCAGCTCATCGTCGGTAGCATAAACCGTTTAGTGTTTTGCGTGACCTTTGCTACGATTAACGGTTAATTTAACCCGGGTAAAGTCTAACATCGTCTAACAAGTCTAACTGTGAATCAGTATCAGCAACATCACAACATCATATTTAGGTTTTCTATTTGATCTCAGACTCTACTAGGGTTGTGAGTCACTCCCGATCCGAAAAATTCAACCAACCCTCTTATCATCATCAAACAGAGTTCAAATTATTTTCCTTTTCGTTTCACTTTCAGCCTTCGTCAGTCGACAGTTGAATCGATATAATTCACAGCTCAGTTACAGCAACAATGTGCATCCTCTTCATCTACGTGAACAACAATGGAGAACCGATTCCGGGAGAATACAAACTGGTGCTAGCATCGAACCGGGATGAGCACTACACCAGACCAGCTAAGGCGGCCGCCCCCTGGGAGGAGAGTCCATTCGTGATTGGCGGACGGGATATGGAACCGGGTCGGGAGGGCGGCACTTGGTTGGCGATCAGTGGCCAGGATGGTATTGTCAAAATAGGAGCTCTGTTGAATGTTACCGGCGAGGAGATTAAGGCAAACGTAACCCTAGGCCGGGGTCCCATAGTGGCCAACTACTTGGTGGGACCGCACTCGAATGAGGAGTACTCAAAGCAACTACTGGCCAACGATAACTATGGCCCGTTTAACTTGGTTTCGGTTCAAATGGATACCGCAGCCAGTGGCAATGTCTCGATTCTGCACACCAGCAATGCTCCGTGTAAGATCGATCGATGTGACTTGGAGGGGCCGCTCGGGTTCGGCAACAGCACCGTAGAGTTCCCGCTGGAGAAGGTTAAGCACGGTCGGAAACTGTTCGGCGACATCGTTGACAAGCGGCTGAAGCTGGAATCGAAGGATCTGCTGATTGAGGAGCTGATGGATTTGCTCCGGAGCAATGAAAAGTGAGTATATTGGGCGAAGGGTAACTGTTTGGATGACCAGGCGTTAGGATATGTCTCCATCAAAACGAGTTATTAAGTCCTTTTACGATTCTCGGTTGTAGGAAATTGCTTGATATCGTTTTCGATACGTACCATACCTTACCAATCAGACTAAGGCCGGCGTGGCCTCTGCTGTACACAGAAGTTGTTTCCATTCTATTCGGTCCATGGCTGTCATTCGCCAGCCTCGCTGTCTGCGGAGAGTCCGCAGGTCGCCTTCTACTTGATCGATCCACCTTGCTCGTTGCGCGCCTATTCTTCTTGTACCTGCCGGTTCGTTTTCGAGAACCATTTTAGCAGGGCTGTCGTCCGACATTCTTACGACATGCCCAGCCCATAGTAGTCGACCGATTGTTGCGATGTGTACGATGGGAGGTTCTCCCAGCAACTGGTGCAATTCGTGGTTCATTCGCCTCCTCCACGTTCCGTCTTCCATCTGCACTCCACCGTAGATGGTACGCAGCACCTTCCGTTCAAAGACTTCAAGGGCGCGTTGGTCCTCCACTAGCAATGTCCACGTTTCGTGGCCGTAGAGAACTACCGGTCTAATTAATGTCTTGTAGATGGTCAACTTTGTGGTTCGGCGAACTTTGTTCGATCTTAGCGTCCTTCGGAGTCTAAAGTAGGCACGATTGCCAGCCATAATGTGCCTTTGTATTTCTCTGCTGGTGTCGTTATCGGCGGTCACCAATGAGCCCAGATACACGAATTCGTCTACTACTTCGATTTCATCACCGTCGATCTGAACTCGTGCTAGGAGGCTAACATTGTCTTCTCGTGACCCTCTTCCCTTCATGTATTTTGTTTTCAACGCATTAATCACAAGCCCAATCCTACCAGCTTCAGTCTGATGAAGTCTGATGAACGTTTCCGCCATCGTCTCAAAGTTACGTGCTACGATATCTTCGTCGTTGGCGAAGCGAATCCATCTCCTTGCCGTAATCCTCTCCGAGATTCGAAGGGACTCGAGAGCGTCCCTTGATACTCCGGACGACACACATCACTCGATCCATCGTTGCTTTTGATCAACCGCGTCAGTTTTTCCGGAAATCCATATTCGTGCATGATTTGCCATAGCTGGTCTCGATCGATTGTATCATACGCTGATTTGAAATCGATGAAAAGATGATGTGTGGGCACGTTGTATTCGCGACATTTCTGCAGCACTTGCCGAATCGCGAAAATCTGGTCCGTAGTAGCGTGGGCACCCAGGAATCCCGCTTGCTATTGCCCTACGAACTCCGCTGCAATTGGTGACAGGCGGCGGCATAACATTTGGGAGAGCAACTTGTAGGCGGCGCTCAGCAGCGTGATTGCACGATAATTGCAGCAATCTACCTTGTCGCCCTTTTTGTAGATGGGACACACTATTTCTTCCATCCAATCCTCCGGTAAACATTCCTCCTCCCAAATCTTGGTAATTACCCAATGCAGCGCTCTGGCCAGTGCTTCGCCACCGTATTTCAATAGCTCGCTTGGGAGTTGGTCAACACCAGCGGCTTTGTTGTTTTTCAACAGACCAATTTCCTCCTCAACTTCCTGAAGGGTTGGGGTCGGGATCCTGTCATCTTCTGCGCGTGTTCCATTTCTTCGCGGTCCCGATCTTCCCTCTGACGCTTTTTCCTTCGAAGAATAGCCTGTTCCGTGCCTGTCTATACCGTTCCACATTCGCTCTCGTACGGTGTTGCAGCATTCTCGCCCGTGCTGCATTCTTCTCCTCTATTAACTGCTTGCATTCGCCACCAAACCGGTCATTTTTTCGATTCGGTGCAGAAGTACCTAGTGTCACTAATGCAGTGCTACCAATGGCGGTTCGAATATTTCTCCAGCCATCCTCAAGAGTAGCAGCGCCAAACTGCTCTTCCGTTGGTAGGGACGCTTCTAGCTGTTGCGCGTATTCCTGGGCAACTCAGGTTTCCCGTAGTAGCTCAATGTTAGGTCGTGGCGTCCAAAGTCGACGCGTGTTCTACACCGTCGAAAGTTTTGAGCGGATACATACTGGAACTAGGTAGTGGTCCGAGTCTATATTCGGACAACAAAGCCGGTGCCCAGCTCGTTTGTGCTACCTCGATGCCCGCTTTTCGATACCTTCTGTCCTGTCCAGCAAACCTCCTGCAGTGCTACGACTTCGAAGTTACGTGGTTGAAGTTCGTCATAGATTATCCTATCACAGCCAGGTGTCGTGATCCGACCGAGGTTTCCAGTCTTGGTACAGTCGCACAAGTTTTTGCGTCACAGCGGTTGCTGTCATATGTAGGTGCTGCTGCTGCTTTGTCCTCTCCGATGAATTGCTGTTCCATTGCTACTTTGCGCCTGTCCTGCTCTGTCGTCTTCAAAAATAGTCGTAAGAATGGGTCAACAAGTTTTTTTACTTAACATGTTTTATATTTCCGTTCATTTGTCTTACATACTAATTTTTACATTTTAAGTGTTTTAGCCCATTGGGCTCTTCAGCTTTGTTTAATTTTTGAACATGAAACATGAACATGAAATTTTCCGTTCAGCCCTTGACTCGATGACTGGAAGTATGATTTGCTTGTAGACAGCAAGCTTGTTTTTCAGGGATAATGTAGACCCTCTGTTGACCAATGGGTACAGTAGCTTCAACAGAACGTTACAGTTTGTGACAGTTTTGTCAACCTGCTCCCTGAAAATAAGCTTGCTGTCTATGGTAACGCAAAGATAGACAGCTGATTTGGCCCATTCCGCCGTTGTGTTGTTTAGAGAGTTGGAGTGTGGAAATAGGATGACTTGGGTCTTCGCCGCGTTGATACAGATCTTCCATTCGGTGAAGTATTCTGACAGAACATTCAGGCTTCGCTGCAGTTTTGCTGTAAGCGCTCTTATTACCCTACCATTGTGGACGACTGCGGTATCATCGGCGAACAACGACAGAGATCCATTTTCAGGGAGCGGGGGTATGTCCGAGATGAATAGGTTGAACAGAAGTGGACCTAGTATACTTCCCTGCGGAACACCGGTGAAAATCTCCTGTGCATCGGAAACTGTACCTTGCAGCGAAACACGGAATGTTCTGTCCGACAGATAATTTTTGATTATCTTCACCAGAAAGATGGGAAGATTGTATCGATGCAGCTTGTATACCAAGCCATCGTGCCACACGTTATCAAAGGCCCCAGACAACCACAAGTCGTATAACAGTGTTCAAATAGTATCGTATATTCCTATATTTTAAGTCAATATCGCAATTAATTGTGGCCTTTATCGTGTTATGTTTAAGTTAAATCGTAAAGAGTGCAATTTTCGACTTATATACGATGTGGCGTTTATTCATCGTACTATGTTACAAACTAAATCGGATAAACATCGCAAACCTTACTAAACCGAAATTGTTATTACAAATTCAATCGCATACGATATCAAATCAACTCGTAAAAGAAAACAATGGAATTTGCACGTATATGGCCTCCACTTTTGCACGTATAAGCCATAATTTTTGCATTCTATACGATTTGTTTACTTACATATATGTTTGTATATCATAAAAACAATTTTCAATATACGTGCATTTTGGTTGTCTGGGGCCTTCTCGATGTCGAGAAGTGCCATGGCAGATGATTTCGAAACAGACTTGTTCCGTCTGAGGATGTTAACGTGCGCGATAGTAGTTCCGTCTGGTGATATGATGCCGGTTGACTGAGGAGCCAACTGCGGCCACCACCGGATAGTGGTCCGAGCTGAGCTCCTGGTATGCGATCGGCTGGCCGATGTTGTTCCCCATGTTGGTGAGGAAGATGTCGATTGTTGAATGGACACCAGATCTGCTCAATCGGGTGGGAGTATCCGGGCCCAGGACGGTATAGTGGCCCTCTTCCAGGTCTTCCTGCAGTACTATTCCGTACGGTTGCGTCGAGTGTTCCGCATTAAGGTCGCCGGCGATGATGAACTGTTCCTGCCTACGGGTTCGCCTAGGCCGCGATGATGGTGATAGGACCGACAACAGTTTCGACCTCGACTCCGATAGCTTCGATGGACTGCAGCTGGAAGCTCTGAAGTAGATGACAGTTGATGTTCTAGCGCAGGGCGATCGCAACTCCTCTTCCACTAGAGCCGCTACGATCAAGTCGCACAATCCGATATCCAGGGATGAAAATATTCATATCCGGCTTGAGATGTGTCTCGGTGACGATGGCGATGTCGATGGCCTTCCTATTAAGGAAGTCACCGAGCTCGAAAGTTTTGTTCCGGATGGAACAAGCATTCCAGTTTACGATGCTGATGGTGCGTTTACGGTCCATGTTTGTAAAGAAACTTCATCGTCACGGATGTGGCGGCTTTGAGCTGTTCCTCCTTCGAGCGGCAGGAACGTAGTTGGCGGTAAAGCTCTTGGACGAACTCGACCATTTGCTCCGAGTCGTAGAGCTGTCCATCGGCCGGTGGTTGCGTGGAGGTACTGCAACTCGGATTTGGATTGCCCCAGCCTGGAGGAGGAGCCGGCATGGGGGCGGCGGCGGCTGCCGCGAATCGTTGCTGAACGGATGCTGACGGGCGGTTTGCATGGCGATAGTTCAATGGAACTGGTGGCAGATTCGGCACTTGGTACCTGAGCGGCGGGAAGTTCTCGACCGTATTCGGAGGAGGTTGATGACGGTTTCGCCCGTTCCGATTTCTGGTGGACGCCTTTCTCCGGATTTCCAAGAACTCCGCACGCTTGGGGCAGGCACGGCTTTGGCCATCGTGGTTTGACCCGCAGTTGGCACATTTGGGCTCGGCAGTCTCCTCCATTTGGTCGCATTTCGCCGTTTCATGCGCTCCTGCACACTTGCCACAGCGCGGTTTCATGCGGCAGTTCCTTGTCCCATGGCCAAAGGAAAGGCAGTTCGCACATTGCGTTACGTCACGCTTCTTGGGGTGGTACGGCTCCCATTCAACAATTATGTTGAAGAGAGCTCGCACTTTGGAGAGCTCATTCATGTTGACCGAGCCCTTCTCCAGGTGGGCCAAATAGAGCCTCGGCCCGCTTCATGGGGAACACCTTAATCGGCTTGAGCTTAAGCTGTTTGAGTTCCTCCATGATATCCTCCGGTGGGTATTCCGGTAGTCCACGAATAACCACCTTCATTGGCTAGCTGGGGTGCCGCGAGTGTACTACTTCGTCTGCTTCGATTCTCGTCGTTGCTATAAATCTGCTTCGTTTGATCAGACGATCTTAGTGCCCATGATACACAGCTTGAGCAACGGATGTATTTGTAACCGCAAGTTCTGTCTATAAATATCATTGCGTCAGCTACGCCATTCAAATGCTTATTGTTCAACATCGATTCTGTCTACCACACCAGGGAAGCAGAGCGATTTGCAGTTCCATGTTCCGAGTTTCCAATCGTAGTCCTTAATTCGTCGCCTAGGTCTTTGCCGATTGTTCCGGTCCGTATTAACTTCTGTTTTATTTTCGATATTTTCGATATTCTTTTTCGATACGTCTGAACTTTATTTTATACTGAAAACCTAATTGGAATCTCCCCGTTTTTCGTAAGATTTAAAAACAAAACGCCTAATCGCCCACCATTTCCCTTCCAGACACTTCCCGGACACGGAGCTGTCCCGTCGGGTGCCCCAATTTACCGAAAAGTTGGCGAGCATCAACGTACACTTCCCGGAGGCGGGCTACGGGAGCCGAACTCGGACAATCATTCTCGTAGATCACGAAAATCGAATGGACTTCATCGAGGAGACGATGGTTTCCGCCGATCCGGACGGCGAATGGAATAGAACCTACCTGGAGCGACAATTCTAGTGGGGGGCGGACAACTTGCACCGTCCAAATCAAGGGCTTTCGAACCAAGGACCAAGCAAACGCTGGATATATCTTTCTCATCGGCAATAAAGCAGCTGTTTATATTTCAAGAGAGAGAGGTATTTACATTTGGGATCGCCTTCTCGTGTATTAGAATAATAACGGTATGTAACGTTTCCTTTTTCAATAACAGTATAGTAATGATAAATTCAATTAATTGCATTAACTGAGAGTTGAAGATTGCAGAAAGAACTTCCCTTACTTACGCTTGGAACCGGCTTTGTTTACAAGACGACTTTTTGCTCCGGCTGCAGCCCCCTTCCGAGCACCCTTCACAATACTCTTGAACTGTCCGGCGTTTTTGGCTCGTTTCCTGGAATCAGCAAAGAAAGTTAATCCCTTCAAACTGTTATGTCAAGACAAGCACCAACTCACCTTCTGTTTAGCGAATTCCTGCTCAGAGGCACATAAGCATACGGTTCGTGTTTGCCCTTCTTCAGCATATCTCCCTGGGCTTTCTTGGACTTGTACTCGGTTCCACTCGAAACGTACGTCTTGGCGCTCTTGTTCGACTTGGTCGACTTGCTACTGTAGCCAGATTTGACCGACGCAGCCACCGGCCGGTGAATACCTTTGCCACCAGCCACGTACCGACTACTGCTTGCACTCATTCCCGACCGCATACTCATCGCTTCCATTGCCTTTCGCTTGCGGGTCGACGGCCCGTCAGCTTCCGCTTCAGCTCCCTCCTCACCATTGTTGTCGCTTTCCTCTTCGTCGTACACTCGCTTCTTAGCCTTATCCTTGTAGCCAACGTTCTCATCCGGATCTTCATCGGTATCCGAATAATCCTCAATGTCCTCGATGATCAACCGACCGGCCGAATCCGTAGCAAACCCTCGATTGACATCCTTCTTTTTCCTGGGCTGCGAAGTACCCGCTTCCGACTGGTCCATCGGTTGGGATGCTAGAGAAAAGTATCAAAATTTTATAACCACAAATTACCCACCAACGATTTGTTCCGAACTCACTTGTAATTTTACTGATCGCATCCAAATCCGCCAAATCTACAATATTGTCCGGCGACTCCTTGATGTAGACATTCATCTTCTTCTTGGTCCTCTTTTCGTCCTCCACACCAGAGTCAGAATCAGATTCCGAATCCTCCAAGATGTCGTCGATCGTCAGACTCTTCTTCTCCAAATGACCCGCCAGCTCTGCATCGTCATCGTCATCACTGTCCTGGTGGCCACCCTTGTTTTTCTTCTTCTGCTCTTCCAGCTTGTTGCGCTTAGCCCTGGCCAATTCCTTGCGAATCTTCTTCAGACGCTTATGGGTGATTTCGTCATTGCCGGGAACCAGTTTAACGATTTCCTCCGGACCGAATCGCTTGCATAGTCGCTTGAGGGTATATCCAACCAGCAGCCGACAGTGACGCTTCGTGTCCGGAACCATCTGCGAGAGGGCTTTGGTCTGAAATGGAAATCGACGTTAGAAAATTCCGTGACATGAAATACGACTCTAGACTCTATGTACTCACAATCAGTGGCAGATCGCTGGTGACCAGCGGCACGGGCAGGATCTTGATGTACAACAGCATGAAGTTGATGGCGGCATCCACTTCGGAGCGGTTGTTTCCCACCATGATGGTCAGAATCTGTTCCAGCATAAATCGCAATGAATCCACGGTCAGAGCGCCGGTGAATGTTTGCAGAACGTTTTTCAACACCCAGATGGTATTGGTGACCAGGGTGGTATCGCCGACCAAACCGGCGATGATCAGGTTTTCGAATTCCTTGATCTTGCCTTCGTTCTGGAAGGGGTTTAATTTTAATGAGGTATGATTATCGGACAGAGCTCCGGACTAAAATGCGGTAGGAAACTTACGTTGAACATGTTGCCAATGAGCTCGATCAAATCGTTGGATAGGTTTTCGTGCTTGACCGCTTCCACGGAGTAGGATGCGACTGCCTCCGGCACGGTGCGAGTGATGATCTTGTTGGTGAGTTTGATGTCCGGATTCTTTTCGATGAGCAGTTTTAGACATCTGGAAAGAGAGGGAGAATATTTTCTGTGGTTTAGTTTTTATTTTTTTACACGTGTGACGCAAACGAGAAGGCGATGAAGACGAACCATATCAAAGACAATTAAAGAGTTGGTGCTGCAAAATCGTCGGTTGGCACTAGAGCGTATTTTGGTAACGTTTGCATTAAAATAAATGGACAAAAATAGACGATTTTCATCAGCATTTTCGAGGTCTCACTGCCAACGAGAAACCTCATCAACATGATCCTTACATTTGTAAAACCTCTTCTAAAGTAACTGTCTTCAAAATGGCCTTTTCTTGAGTCGATTATATCTTTCAATACAATTGTCAATTCACTACAATGGAACAGTAGAAGTATTCTAACAACTTTGGACGCTTTCAAGTTTTTAGTTAACAAATCGCATTGTGACGTATTTGCTCTCTGTGAAACATGGCTCTCTTCTGATAAAGATTTTTCTTTCTACGATTTTAACATTATTCGGCAGAATCGAGGGGACTCATATGGAGGGGTGCTGTTGGGGATTAATAAACTCCACTCTTTTTATAGAATTGATCTCCCCTCGATGACAGGCCCTGAAGTAGTTGCATGCCAAGTGACTATTCGAGGCAAAAGTTTTAGTATAGCCAGCATATACCTGCCGCCGAATACGGCAATATCCCGCAAGGACCTTTCGACTATTTGCCTCGCAATACCAGAGGCACGGTTGATCTTAGGAGATTTTAATTCTCACGGTACAGCCTGGGAGTCACCGTACAACGACAACCGTTCTGCATTGATACTAGACCTCATGGACTACTTCAACTTGACTATTTTGAATACTGGGGAAGTAATCCGAACATTTCGTGCACTGATCAATTTGCTGTTTTCAGTGAACCTTCATCGACCCAACTTCACATTATCTCTGCAAATTAGCAACTCGAATCTGCTGCCAAACTTACAGTGACCGACGTTAACAAAACACCACCGCTAGCGATCATCAGCTGCCACAGCCGCTCGAGAACCTCGTCCAAAACCGCTAACTCCTCCGGGACCACCCACTCTAGTCTAGTCTAATACTTTCTGACTAGCTCGGACTGTTCGTACGACATAATCGTCCTTACTGAGACGTGGCTCAAGGCTAACACTTTTTCCATAGCTGCTTTTGGTTCGTCCTATAAGGTATTTCCGTGCGACCGAAGTACACTAAACAGTCGAAAGCTTTCTGGTGGAGGCGTTTTGATCGCTGTACGTTACACACTTAGAAAATTTTACAGTATTCGGTAATTTTTTACCGAACTTTCAACAGCTGAACCTTCGGTAATCCGATTTACCGGATTACGGTGAAATTTTACAGTATTCCGGTACAAAAATTACCGGAACTTGTCAAGTTTTACCGAAGTCCGTTAAATCGGATTATCGAACTGTTCAGCTGTTGAAGGTTCGGTAAAAAATTACCGAATACTGTAAAATTATCTAAGTGTGTACGGTCTAAAATCGCACACCGTTGAAGATGAATCTTGGAAGTCGGTGGAAAAAGTTTGGACCTCGTTGAATCTCAAGGATCACACCTTGTATTTCTGTGTCGTTTACTTTCCTCCTGACAGAGATAGCGACGATGATTTCATAAATGTGTACCTTCAGTCAGTTGAACAAATTTCTGGAAATGCCTCCTTTAGAGCCGAAATCGTGATAATCGGGGATTTCAACCTCCCTGGTGTCAAATGGCGGCGTAGACACGACAGCTTCCTTTATCTATCCATGCGAGGTCAGATGAGTTAATATGAAGAACTCGTAGCTAAATCTCTGAGCTCCCAAACTTTTTCCAGTTTGATTTAAAATACGCACAGGACGACAGGATGGGCCAATGTTCAACAAATGTTGTCAAATTTGGTAGCTCCTTCTTGATTCTAGCCAAAATTTGTCCAAATCATATTTTTTTTCTCTGGAATCCGGCAAACAACGTCAGACGGCATTGAGCACAGCTGCCCAAATTCGTCTTTCACCATGTGTTAACACCCTTACAAACGCTATTCGCCAAACTTCAAACAAATTCGCCACCACATGAAAGATAAGTTCATTTCTGGCCTCACCTGTTACAGCCGTGTAGCCAGATCTTCTAAGGGCATCTTCAACGGTGGTTCCAATCGTGGTTGGGATTTATTTGTTTAGACCAAACGTAAAAAAATCGCTACATCGCTGGTGTTTGTAAATATTGTTTTATACCGGATCTATTTTACATCATTTCAGAAATTATATAGGGAAGCGGTACCTATATTGAGCTCACTAAGCAGACCTCCAGTGGAAATCGGTGAATATGCACTGAATACCGAACACTGAGTACACAAGTTATTCACAATTTATTCGTCCACTGACCGTTAATCGTTTAGCAACACATAAGACATTCGATACTGACAATTTTCTTCCAATTTAATACGGACAAGTTGAAACTGCTACGTAGAAACTGCAAGTTGAAACCTATATTAATAATATCACGAAAAACATTAATCCCATCTGTGTACATATGTTAATCGTACTGATTTTAAACAAGAAAAAAAATACAAACATGTTAACGCTCTTCACTACTACACCCAAAAAAGAAGTAGATGATTTGACAGCACTTCACGTGTGTTGGGTAGCATTCATATAACCAAGACAAAATGAAAGGGTTTGTTTGTTATTCTTCCATGAGAATATTGACAACAGGACTCATCATAGCGTTGGGCATAGAATGCTCTATGTATGATTGAACAAGCACACTAGCGTTGATGTGTATGCTATACAGTACGTCGATTGTTAACACGGTTTAGAATAGGTGCAACCGTATTTAAATTATTGTGAAAATTAAACCCCAATTTTACTAGTGTTTTATCACGTATTCGTAGATGATTGTACGACATTTCCCGGAAAACTATTTCCCAGAAGACCATTTGCCGGAAAACCATTTCGCGGAATAAATAATTTCCCGGAAACCTCACATACCGGAATGTACCATTTCCCGGAATTTACTTCTCACGATCAAATATGTTCATTTTTTCGACTGTTGATGTTTTGTTTTGATTTTCCCAGACAGAAATATTCAGACAGACAGAAATTATAGAAAGAGTGCCCTTTTGTATACTGCTTCCTTTTTGCATGGCAGTAGGTAGTGCACTTCTTCTTCTTCTTTCTGGTTGCTTCGCTTCGCGAAGCATATGTTAGGGCCAGTGACTGTGACTATATGCCCTAAGGTAGTGCACAAAAGGAGCGAACTTCCTTAAAGCACCATCTCCAATGCTTCCAAGAGTTATAAAAATTTGTTTGAAATTGTGTGGAGCTTAGGAAAACGTACATCCATACCTCCGATTGATTTAGTCTATTTATAACTGAACATTTTCGCGTTTCGTAAATACGGATTTTTTGTACATAGAACAAATGTATCGTATATTGTATGAAACATTCATATTGCTTTTTTTATGGCTTATGTCACCCCACTTCGTTCAGCGAAAGAAGAAAGTTCGTGCGATCCAGCGCTCCGTTATTTTGGAAGATTTATTCGAGTGCAATCCTTGGAAATAACTAGTTTTTTTTCTCAATATATACTCACTTCAGTGAGTAGAGTAAAAGTGAGTCGTTTTTTCTAAGAAGGCAGTGTGGTTTTCCAGTGAAATAGGAAAATCAAACAGTGCTAGCTGGCGAATTATCTTCCCGCCTATTTTCGCTTCATCTCTGCGTGGTGACGCTAACCAACGATACACTACTACACCGCCAACGGTCATCCGACAGGGAACTCCTCCTTATGCTCTCTCGTCGTGCCCGGCGTATAAACAACGCGGCGAAAAATTGGAACGTTCTCTGAAACAACGTTCAAGGCAATCTTTTGCAGAAATGCTTAAGAAAGCTTCACCACCCGATACCAATACAAATCCTTTCGCTCCTCTTTCAGATGACGAGTCTGATTCGGATTTGGTTGAGGAGGGGACATCTTTTAGTTTTCCGGGAGGTGCTCCACGGAAGCGAAGACGCATTCGAGCTGTGAAAGCAGCTGAACAGAAGCCTCAAATCAACATGCCCAATTCAAAGAGCAGAGAAAAGAAGGATAATCCGAATCCTCCTGGTTTTCGTAGTGCCAACTACACACAGGATTTCCCATCTCTCCCGGGGACATCTAAATCCCCTGATGCCCCGATTTTAAGAACAGAAGCCCCCCCTTCATCTGGGCTGTTCTCGTTCGATGATATTTTGGAAGGTATCTTTAAGTACCTCGAAATTTCTGACCCTCTCAAAAGCATTGTTATGGCAATGCTTCCCACTGTGAAAACTTTTTTGAAGAAATTAACATTAAAGTGGCCCCTCCTTGCAGCTATCATTTCCTTTGATGGATAATTTGCCAAAAGAGGTCGGGGATTTGATCACTGTTCTGCAGTGGAATTGTCGAAGTCTTATTCCTAAATTGGAATCATTCAAATTTTTAACTCACAATATCGGTTGTGATGCATTTGCTCTTTGTGAAACATGGCTTTCAGGCGAAATCGATCTTCCGATTCACGATTTCAACATTATTCGGCTTGATCGTGAGGATTCACATGGAGGAGGAGTACTTTTGGGGATCAAAAAGTGCTACTCCTTCTATAGAGTGAATTTTCCTCCAATTCCAGGTATTGAAGTTGTCGCATGTCAGGCTGTTATTAAAAATAAAAGCCTTTGCATTGCTTCTGTGTACATTCCTCCTAGAGCACCAATTAACCGAAAACAACTTGCAGATATTTGTTCGGTTCTGCCTGCTCCGCGGTTGGTCATGGGAGATTTTAACTCTCACGGTACAGGCTGGGGAGAACTGTACGATGACAACCGTTCTTCTTTGATATATGACCTCTGTGACAACTTCAATATGACAGTTCTCAACAATGGAGAAGTTACACGCTTGGCTGGTCCATCCTCACTTGGTAGTAGGTTAGGATCCCCACGGTAGTGATCATTTGCCAATAAAAATTTCGGTTGCCACCGGGCTCACTCCACCGGAATCCATCAATGTCACGTATGATCTAACTCGTAATATCGATTGGACAAGGTTCAAGACAGCAGTAGATGAAGCCTTATCAACGGTAGAAGGGCTTCCACTGCTGGAGGAATGTAACTTCCTCTCCAACCTGATTTTGGAAAGCGCGCTTCAAGCTCAAACTCGACCAGTTCCAGGAACGTCATTTCGCAGGAAACCTCCTTCCCCATGGTGGGATCAGCAATGCACCGAGGTTTACCGCAAAAAGTCTGACGCGTTCAAAGTTTTTCGTAGACGTGGAACACCTGAGCACTTTGAAAGGTACACGGCTCTCGAACGACTCGAACGGCTCTCGATGAGTACCCTTTGGAATACGGCGCGAAGATTGTGTAACAGAATTACGAACAACGAGAACGAGGAGTACTCGGACCAATGGATCCTCAAGTTCGCGCGAAAAGTTTGTCCAGATTCTGTGCCAGCACAAATGTTTCCTCGCGAAACAACGAATTCGATAGATGAGATTAGCCAACCCTTTTCAATGGTAGAACTCTCTCTCGCACTCCTTTCGTGTGGCAATACGGCTCCAGGAGCTGACAGGATCAAGTTCAACTTGCTCAAGAACATCCCAGACGTCGCGAAGAGGCGCATGTTGAACTTGTTTAATCAGTGTCTGGAACTCAACATTGTACCGGATGATTGGAGACGGATGAGAGTTATTGCCATTCAAAAACCTGGTAAACCCGCGTCCGACCACAACTCCTA
Source organism: Aedes japonicus (assembly GCA_034211315.2). Taxonomy (NCBI): domain Eukaryota; kingdom Metazoa; phylum Arthropoda; class Insecta; order Diptera; family Culicidae; genus Aedes; species Aedes japonicus. The sequence continues at coordinate 434,782 of JASCZW010000642.1, forward strand.
TCGACCCATCGCGATGTTATCTTGTATTCGAAAGTTGTTGGAGAAAATGATCCTTTTCCGTCTGGACAAATGGGTTGAGACGAATAACCTGCTTTCAGATACGCAATATGGTTTCCGCAGAGGTAAGGGAACGAACGACTGCCTCGCGTTGCTTTCCACAGATATTCAGTTAGCTTTTGCTAAAAAAGAGCAAATGGCTTCTGTATTCTTGGATATCAAGGGGGCTTTTGATTCAGTATCTGTTGAAGTTCTCTCAGATAAACTCCATGCTTGTGGTTTTTCACCATTAATGAACAATTTTTTGTACAATTTGCTGTCAGAGAAACATATGAGCTTTTCTCATGGAAACTCTACAGCTTTTCGATTTAGCTACATGGGTCTCCCCCAGGGATCATGTTTAAGCCCTCTTTTGTATAATTTTTATGTCAAAGACATTGACGGTTGTCTAGGTGACAACTGTACGTTGAGACAACTTGCAGATGACGGCGTAGTGTTCGTCACGGGACCCAATGGGGTCGATCTACAAGGACCCTTGCAGGATACCTTAGACAATTTGTCTACTTGGGCTCTCGAGCTAGGTATCGAATTCTCTACGGAGAAAACTGAGTTGGTAGTTTTTTCTAAGAAGCATAACCCTGCACAACCGAAACTTCAAATTTTGGGTACACCGATAACTCATTCCATGTCATTTAAATATCTTGGGGTCTAGTTCGATTCAAAGTGCACCTGGAGATCTCACATTGAGTACCTGAAGCGAAAATGCCAGCAAAGGGTCAATTTTTTCTGCACAATTACTGGGACCTGGTGGGGATCTGGCATCCGCAAGATCTTCTAACGTTGTACCGGACAACGATTTTGTCGGTTATGGAATACGGTAGTTTTTGTTTTCAGTCAGCGGCCCGGTCGCACATCATTAAACTGGAACGTATTCAGTATCGGTGTCTTCGTATCGCGTTAGGTTGCATGCACTCGACTCACACCATTAGTCGAGATACAGTTTACCATTAACTCGTACTCGGTGGAGACCAGTACATACAACGCTTTCCGCCTTTCCCTCTCGAGGTCTATAAGTCACAGATCGACGAGTGGATGTTAGGTAAAGCAGAAGTCGTATAGCAAAAATAAACCCAGTCAGAATGTGTGCGATTATTAGTTTCGTGATGCTCCCATGTAGGGAATTTGGGAGTACAAGTAGACAGTTCGTTAGAACTATATAGAAAAAAGCTATCGGTAGCATCATGAGCACGATCAAGAGCACAGATTTGGTGCCAGTCAACTGGTGGTGGATCCGATCACGCCTGTGACCTACCCTGCATGGGCATGCTTGGCTAAAGTCTAGTGATTCCTGTTTCGGCAATACTACCTCACAATTGAATCCTGCCGCTCAATTTCAAACTCACTTCTATTCAATTTTTTCACAGCACTGCCGTGAAGCTGACTGGAACTATCAATGCTGCCACTCTCACAACTTTGTTCTAGCAAAAAATGCTGTCTACTCCTAGAGCCTCATGGTGATGAGAAGTTATGAACCCCAGGTGATCGAACATTCTCAAAAGCAACTGAGTCGAATCCTCAAACCCGCTTCATGAGCTTGTACCATTTGTACATAACACAGGATGTCAGCCCTTCGCTTAATATTCCCAATTGTGTTTGCTCCTCCGACTTCGGAAATTCGGTTCATTTTGATTTATCCATGAAACAGGAGCTTCTTGGAATCCCAGAGCATCATCGTCCTATGATTGCTCCGGTGATATTTGCTGCAAAGTTTGGCCTAGTTGATTCCACTAAAACGTTTTTCACTGACGGGTCTTTGATAGAGGACTCCACTGGCTTTGGTGTATACAATGAAAATTATAGCGTCGCTCGTAAACTTCAAGCACCTTGTTCTGTTTTTTGTCGCGGAATTGGCAGCAATTTATTTTTCTTTAGAAACTGTTGCCTCTTTTACACCGGATCAATACTTCATTTTCATGGATAGTCTTAGTTCTATAGAGGCTATTCGCTCCTTGAGGCCGGTAAAGCACACCTCCTATTTTCTTATGAAAATACGAGGTCTTCTAAGTGCTTTATCTTCACGTTCTTTTATTATCACCTTTGTGTGGGTCCCTTCTCATTGTTCGATTCCTGACAATGAGAAAGCGGACTCGCTTGCAAGGGTGGGCGCTATGAAAGGCGATATTTATGATCGACAAATCTAGACTAACATTAGAAAAGGGCGGAAGAGCCAAAATGTAAACAAATCATATTATAATATATTTAGATTTAACAATTTCAGAACAACTAATTTACCATGACAATGACATCAAAATCAATAATGCACATTCTTAAACAAGAAGAATAATTTATGGCGTTCTTCCAAATCACACATTGCTTAAGTTATTTAGCTGTTCCGCCACTTGTTTTCAGTTTGCTTCCAATCCTGGCAAAAAGTTCAATATTTTAGGCAAACACTATTCTAATCATCATATACTTATTTCGACTTAAGCTTACAATATATATTTTTGGATTGTATGCGTCAATATAACTTTATTTTTATTAAAACTTGGAAATAACCATGACGCCCTAATCACTGAGTAGAAGTCATTTCGCCGCATATTTTCGCCCGTTATAAATTTAAATTGGAATTATGCCGTGGAGATAATGTTGTTGATTTCCATTGAGTGTTGTTACGCCGTCGATAGGTTGCTATGGATAACGTTTCATGGAGCTTGATTTTGCTTCGCGCTGAAGAAAACAAGTTCAAATCGGAAAAAAGCCAAGTTAGTGCTGAGAATTTATCAATTAAGTACAGTTCAAATGTGTTCTTAACGCGGATATAATTTTTAGAAGCGACAACGGATACAGCGGGTTTTATCGACGGCACGGAGCTCAGCTTGAGTGCATATGAGGTTATAAATGGGAACCCTCATATTCCCTCTACTCCTTCACATGCAGGTCCAACAGGGTCCGAATTTAATTCCTCCGGCAGATGCACCCATTCAAACCACGTAAGGCAGGGACGTACGCACGGTCGATCCGTTTTTGACGTTCCGTTCGAGCGATGAAGCTCATAAAGTGCGCTGCAACACTATTAGCGACATTATGTTTAACGCATAGAACAGGAGAAAAAGTCACCAAAACCACAATTGATCCAGCCCACAGGTCTCCTCATTCGATGTCGCAGCTTTGGTTCCATCGCGATGTCTATGTCCATGACTGTAAAAACATGATTAAGAATCCACAATTCAAATAGTACAATAAGAAAAATGTTCATTTGATAGAATGAACTCTTACCTCTAATTTTCCTAATAGTACCTAGACTCATCTAATTAGTAAAATTAACTGTTTTAGTATGGTAACACTGGATCGTAATTCCTCACCACTTGTTTAGTGTTACTGAAGAGCGTAGGCGTAATAACAAATAAGATGCCAGAATGTCATACCTTAACGGCGTATTTCCAGTGATAGCTGTTTAACAGGCGAAAAACCTAAGGCGTAATAACACTCTAAGAATAAACAGGGCGTATTTTGGTTTTTATCAACTTTTAACTCAATAAAACCTATTTCTGGATAAATTGTGTGAAAAGGTTAAGCACTGCATTATTATACAAAATCTGAGCACAAAAAATGGTTCATTGGAGCTTTCTATGGAAAATAGGATTTGATTTTCATTTTCCAATCTTTGCCTCCAGTTTTCTCGGTTTGGTGATTTTGGAATACCGCCCTTTTCAAATGTTAGTCTAGAAATCGCCTTCAACGAATTTTTCTATATTCGGACGCAGATCACGTTATTTGGTTTTGTGCTGAGCATCGTGGAGTCAGATTTGAGCTGTATGATTCCCTTCGGGCTCGAGGTAGACAACCCAATGTACCGATTCGAGACATTTTGGCTGCGCGCGATCTGGAGTTTATGAAACTCATTTATGTGTTTTTGACTAACATTAGCCTTAGATTGTAGTTTGATTAACTTACTTGTTTAGGTTAAATTTGTGAGGAATGTGTGCGCCAGTGTGTGAGTGTGGTTGTGTGTGTGTGTGTGTGTGTGTGTGTGTGTGTGTGTGTGTGTGTGTGTGTGTGTGTGTGTGTGTGTGTGTGTGTGTGTGTGTGTGTGTGTGTGTGTGTGTGTGTGTGTGTGTGTGATTGTGTGTGTGAGTGAGGTATTCATTTTTTTTTAATTAAAAACCTTCAATTAAAAAATTGTAATTTGAAGTTCTAGATATAAGAAAACCATTGTTCCTTATGCTTTGTTCAAAATTTCCACCCCAATTTTCCCATCCTTAAAATTGTTATTCCTATTAACCTCGAGACGACCGCGAGTAATCGGTTCTATCCCCTTAACTTTAGCTCTGAGATAACTGATGCATATAAACATGCAAATTTGGGTCTGTAAAGTTGATTCGATTGAGCCTGTACAAATGAATGAATTCTTAAAAAAAAAAAAATCATAAAATATCTGCATCCACCAAGAGTTTGAGTATTCATCGGGCCGCATACATCGCTGTGGATCAGATCCAGCGTTGCCTTCGACCTCCATTTTGTCTTCTTGGGAAACGGCAATCTCGTCATCTTCCCTTCAATACAGCATTCACACGTACCGCTTCCAGCACCGCAGTCACGGATTGTGATACCGGTGGCTAGCTTCAATGTGTTGGTGGCACATATTCATCTCTTTTGCTTCTTTGTGGACATTGTTCACATAATACAAACCATTTCGCGCGGTCACTGTTGCCGCAATCAATCCGCCTTTCTCGATTATGCACTCGTTGTTATCGAAAACTACCTTACTTCTGTTGCTTGTAAGTTTCAAAACTAAAATCAAATTGATTTCGAGATCGGGCATAAATACGGTTTCGTTTAGCTTCAGGGTCTTCTTGTCGCCTTTGGAATCCACCGTCTCCAGTAGGCACGTTCCAACACCTTTCGATTGTATCTGCTTCCCATCGGCCAACGTGACTTCTACGACGACGCTTGAATCAATGTTCAGGAATTTGGATTCTTCACTTATGGCACGATGCACCAGAATCGATGATCCACTGCGATGATCCATGTTCGTTCTTCACCGCTTGTGATCTTGACGAAAATACAAATTCACCGCAACTTTCTTCAGTTACTTTCGCTTTTTGAAATGCTTCGAAAAGGTTTTCACAGACTCTTCTAGTTTCTGCTGGTAGACTGGGGGGTAGTACTGGGTAGACTCGACAAGCAGCCCTCGCCCGTTTGTCTCCATCGTCGCACTCAGCAAGATCCGCTTCATTACCAGGAACTGCCGCTGTCGTTGGTCGTTCCATAGCTTCTCACGGACCAGTAACAGCTCCACTGCAAACTTCCAGTCAGAATAATTCACGTCGTTCAGTTTCTTTACTCCAACTTTTTCCATTTTCAATCTTCACTTGTCAGAAATTTTCCGTTTTCAATGCAGACTTGATGAACTCAGGCCCATAACCTCTTGAGGATACAAGGAAACACATCTGCTTAGGGTTGAACAAATAACAAGAACTATCTCTTTTTATCTCTTCTACCAAATATGTTGAATATCATGGCTTGCTACTTCTGTTGCTACCTCTTCAGGTTTGTGTTGAAAAAGTATCACTAAACGAAAAGATCATAGTTTTCACTCGTCAAGACCAGTCCAATTTCTTTTCTGAGAAGAGTTATTAGTTATTAACTGTCTATGCCAACGCCAATGCATGATTTTTGTATATTGTCAAGCAGAGTAATACTCTACACAAAAAAAAGATGACTTCTAGCAAACCGCAAAATCTTTTATGCAACACACCTGCCTTGAAATTACATGTTTCTTTCAAACAGTATACGTCGAAGAATGGGGAGAAAATTTCTAATCTGACAGATTAACTCGACCGAAACCGGGAGTCGAACCCACCACCTCCGGCTTGTTAAACCGTGTTCTTACCGACTGAGCTTTCTGGGGCCCAGTAATTTTTTCTTAAGATTTCTAAAACCATAATAATTCTGCAATCCGCTCTCTTCATCTAGCCCCTTTCCATCTTTGGTGCAATCCACAGAAAGTTCATCATGATGATGAGTCGTCTTTATCCGCCATCACCCGTTCCTTCACAATGGAACCCCATTCAGGGAAAAAAGAAAAAGTAAAGCCAGTCCGACTACTAAACTGGTCGGTTGCATCCGAAGTGGCGTTGGCGGCGGCGACGGCGGCAGCAGTTTAACCGTACATCAAGGCCAAGTAGTTACCATTATAGGCTGTAATAGGCCCTGAACAACCAACTTGCCTTCGACCGTCTTCTTCCCCCAGCATCCCGTCGGCTTCGATAATTCTTCGTCGGGGCCCCAGCAGTTTCAGTTGGCGGACGACAAAGACGAACAGTTCGGCTGACAAAAGCCGTGATCAGTCGGGTGTTTTATGGAATCCTTCTTACCGTGAATAGACCCGAACCAAGGAAAAACAGTACATAATGCTAGTGATATAAAATTGTATAGAGACACTAGGTCGTTTGACAGACGGGTGGGGAAAAAAAGCCTGAGAAAATCACCGAAAGAATATGCTGATTCAACATAAAAAAAAACAAACTACGTACCGAAGCTAGGGTTATGCTAGGCTGCATAGAAAGGATTCCTGAGGATTTGCGGAGCTGGAGAAAAGAGGGAGTAACTGGCTATAGAATCATCTCCATTCGGTTGTTTTCCGTTCTTGTGCGGGTCTTTTGTGAGCGTCGTCGGTATTTTCTGGCTTGAAGGATATCGCAGTTTAGTCGGTATGTCGGTAGGATGGAAGGTAAGCATCGGAGTGCGATGGACTTGTGGGTGGTTCAGTTGTTTGGTCAACATAAAAAAGTGTACTTTTACTTGATGGAATGGCTGTTCTTTCCCGGTCTATATGCATGAGCTCTTTGTTACCTCTTTTACAATGTTGATTGCGATTAAATAGTCGCAAATCGAGCATACTTCCTTGCATGCCATGGTTGTTGGCGGCTGAATGGGTGCTTTCATGGCTCGTGATGACAACTGACGTCGGAAAGAGTGTTGGCACATAAGTGGGAACAATGCGTTTACTGAAAGCGTAGCATGCTTTGATTTATAACTGTTTAACATTCTTTGATTGGAATGCACTTCTTTGTTGCGTTTCCATGACAAAGCCGGTTTTGAAAGGATTTTTGCTACCACTAATAATAATTTTGACGACATTTTGTGAAAATAATTTGTTATTATAAATCAACTTCCAAAACTAGCAAATACCAAAACATTGGTCCCTATCTATTTCATCGGAATAACAAGCTTTCGGAGGAAATTCGCTTGAAGATAAGAAAACACACTCAAACAAATTAAGGCCCCAATCAGCGCAAAAACTTTAACTTCATTTCATTATGATAAACAACTCCAACGAACGACGTCCGCTGAAGGAACTCGGAATGCTTTGTGCCCGACAAAAGCAAAATAATTCTTCACGAGAAGCGCTCTTTGCTACAACGAAAATAAACCAACAATTACCAAAGCGCACCACTCGCCCCGGAAAGCCTCTTCCCACCACTGAGCTTAGTGCAAACAAACACATCGAAAGCGTCTATTAGGCAAAAGCATGTCTGGTGTCCACCACTTTTCATTAAAGCAAATCTCGGATCGTCAAGGACACTGTGTTCACCATATGCATTCATTCATTCATTCATTCTTTCATTCACTCAGCAGGACAAGATTGTGTCCGCCAGATTGTCTGCTTCAAACTGCTGGCAGGGGGGGACCAAACCAACGCCCACCATCAAATCTCTGGCTGGCCGGCCGGACGTTCATTTAGTTGCCGGTCCACAATTCACTTTGTGCCGTGTTTACAGTCCGGTGGGGACCTAATTGAATTCCGAGCCTGCCTGCCTGCCTGCTTCCCCGCGGATGGCGCTGGGATGAAACTGTAAACAACATTTTAGGTGTAATTTATTTTGCGCGCAACCTTTGGTGTGCAAATAATTCCTAAAATAACACTAATTAAAAATGTCACGGCTCAATTTTGCTAATGACGATGGCGAATGGCTGGCTGGCTGGTGGAGACTAACATTCATAATTTGGAGGATGAAGTGGTTTGATTTGGAATCAATGTTTTAGCAACAGAGCGTTTCTGTTTGTGCTGACTCCTGCTTGTTGACGTTTCAATTTTGAATTGAATGGATATGATGCGATGAATGTTTGTTGGAATTCGTTTGCAATTAGCTTCATGCCACATTTTTATGGTTTGTTCGCAGCGATAGGCATTTTTCAATGTAAATTCTTAACAATTTTATTTTACCATGAGTACGTGAGTGAGTGATATGAAAATCAAGAATTAAGAAGACTGTTGTATTAGTAACTTCTTCTGATTTATACCCAAACTGGTAAAGTTTCTTAATCTCTCAAGGGTACGGAACGGGTTTTAAGCAGTTTATTCAGCACCTAAGACATTTGATGAAGCTGTATGTAATCTATAATTAGAACTGCCAATATTTAGACATTAATCCCTATGCTTACTTCTGGTCCATCGGCACATACCTTCAGCAACGAGCATTGGACTCAGAAAAGTTCATTGCCATGGCATAAAGTTCCCTTATTAAAAGCATGCGGATTGCTTTCCGATCATGAAAATGTTTTCTTCAACTCCGCAATCTAACAATATTCAGGGTGGCCACAGACTCGGGAAAATCGGGAAATGCAGGAAAAATGCGGGAATCCAAACTCATAGAGAAATATGCGGGAAAAAGGCGGGAATTTTAAAAGTCATCGGGAATTTTTGTCATATGGAAGGAACCATACTCACACCTCTTTCAAATGATTTAAGTAGCGTTTTTGTCATTTACTCGGTCCACCGATCTAATTGTTCAGCCTGTTCAAAACGTGCCGCTTAGAGCATCTTCAGCGGTGGTCTATTTTAACATCTTTATAGTTGATTTGCATCAGCAAACTTAAAAATAACCAGCTAAAACAGACTAACTTTGCGTTCCCCGCACCGGTGTAGTATTTCTTGTTGTTAAACCCACCAACACCTATCATCTTGTCAATCATACAATATCCAGGATCAGAAGTTTTGTTTTTTTCAGAGACCGAGGATTTTTCGCAAACTTTTTACCATGGATTGGTTTGAGTGGTGGCATGTGTGTGAATGCATGCATCTCATTTAAACGATATTAGATAGTGCTGATAGTGATAGATAGCTCCACGCCAACCTATGACAAGAAGCACTTTCTGCGACGTTTCAACATGCCAAGGGATATGATCCTAGACATTATGCGGCAACTACAGTCAACTGATGACTTTTTCCAGCTGTTGCGATGCAGCTGGATATGTTGGCCTTAGTGTTACATAGGTGCACTACAGCTTAACGGATGTTGGCGTCTGTCCTCGGCTAGTTCTCTCGACGAAAACTTGGGGGTTGGTGACCCTGAGGATTTTTTGTAAATCTGCCCTTAAGACTTACGGCCCGCAGTATTTACGCCCCCAATATCGGAAAAGGTTGAGAAACTGATGGACAAAAATCATCTCCCAAAAGTTTGAAAAAAATCTTGTAAATTCAATGCACATAGAAACTCAGGGAAGGTCTCAGAAGCTCGGTATACTTTTTAGATTTTATTCAGACTTTCCCGAGGTTTAGCTATTCTCCCTGATGTCAAAGGAACATACCATCAAATCAGGGAACTCTCCAGAAAACCGGGGAGCTTTCCAGAAATTAAGGGTTCTTCCTAGAAGTTCAGACAACTTTCCTGAAATTCTGATTGTTTCCTAGAAATTCAGAGAATTGTCTACACATTCAAGGAGTTTACCACGAGTTCAAAAAGTTTCCAAAAGTAAAGGGTTCTTCACAGAAGTTCAGGTAACTATCCAGAAATTCAGGGGGCTTCCAGAAGTTTACAAAACTTATCAGATTATTTTGGATATTTTTAAGAAGTTCATAGAACTACTAAAGATGTTCAGGGAACTTCCCAAAAATTCAAGGAACTTTCCAGAAAATTAGAGAACTTCCAATAGAGAACAGTCAAGAAATTCATGAAGCTTTTCAAGAGTGAGGATCTCCCTAAAGGTTTAGTGAAAATCTTAGAATTTCATGAAACTTGCTAGACATATACAGAACTTCTTAGAAGTTCAGCGAACATGTAGGAGTTCAAGAATCTTCAAATTCAAAATTCAAAAAACTTCTCAGAACTTCAAGAAATGCTCACAAAGATCATGAAACTCCCCCAAAAATCAGGAAAGTTTCCAAAAGGTCAGCAAACATCTCAGAACGTCCCAGAAATTCAGAAAATTTCCAGAAGCTCAAAAAAAACTCTCGGATGCTCAGGGAATTCAACAATTCAGGAAATTTCTCAGTAGTCCTGCGATCTTCCAAGAATTTCACAAAACTTCCTTCAAGATCGGGAAACTTTCCAGAATTTCAGAAAACGTCCCAAATAAACAGGAAACTGGATTTTTTTAGCATTCGAAAAGCTTTGTAAGCATTCAAAGGATTTTTCCATAAGTTTAGGGAGCTTCCTAGAGCTTCAGGGATCTTTCCAGGTGATCGAGAAACTTATCAATCGTTCCGAAAACATCCCAAATGTTCAAGGTATTTAAGTTTTAAGAAGAACTTAAACTTCTTACTACTCGATAATTTTTCGAACCCAACCAAAATAAGAATAAAGAAACCAACTACTTTTTAATCATTTTCATAGAATTTCCACCTATTAACAATCTTGGAGATCATAAAAAGTTCTTGTACGGTTTAACAACATCTCGGTAACGCTAACTTTTCCACAGAAATTCCACGGCTTCCAAGATTTTTTTTTTAATTTCTTGTAAGTAATTTAAATATGTGTAATATTCTGCTTTTTATCACAGAATATGTACCTGCTGGAAGTTAAAACAACTTCTGGGAAGCAAACTCTAATTTTCTAAGTTACCGTCATTTCCAGAAAGTTGTTCCTTTTCCATGGATGATCAGCAAACTTTTTGGAAGTCCATCCAAGTTTCCAGAAACGGTCATAATTTTTGTGAAATTCAATGAACTTCTCTAAAGTTCCACCATTTCTCTTCTCGAAAGACAGCGAGCAAACTTCTTGATTATCTGGAAACTTCCAATTATTTTATTCAACTGCCGAGAAGTGGCATGTTCATTATAAATATTTCCACCTAATCTTCATAGATATTCTGAAGTTCATTAAATTAAATTTTTAAAGAGTGCGTTCAGTAAGAAACTTTGAAGCTTATAGAAGTTTTGAAATGATAGCTCCGGTATAAAATAAAATTTACAAACACCAGCGATGCAGCGATGTTTTTGCGTTTGGTCTAAGCAAATAAATCCAAACAACGATTTGAACCACCGTTCAAGATGCCCTAAGAAGATCTGGCTACACGGCTGTATCAGGTGAGGCCAGAAATGAACTTGTCTTTCATATGGTGGCGAATGTGTTTGAAGTTTGGCGAATTGCGTTTGTAAGGGTGTTAAGACATCGTGAAAGAAGAATTTGGGCAGCTGTGCTCAATGCCGTCTGACGTTGTTTGCCAGATTCCAGAGAAAAGAAAATGGTTGGGACAAATTTTGGCTAGAACCAAGAAGGAGCTACCAAATTTGACAACATTTGATGAAAATTGGCTCATCCTGTCGCACAAAAAGGCGTATTTTCAAAAAATGGAAAGTGTCTGGTGGTAAACCAAACTAGTACAAGTTTGGGAGCTCAGAGATTTATCTACGAGTTATTTATATAAACTCATCTTAACAGTCGGGAAAATAAGGCAAAAATGCGGGAAAAATTCGGGAAAAATGCGGGAATTTTTATATTAAGATTGTGTGGCCACCCTGAATATTGTATGAATGCGATTCCGTGCATGTGTGCGAAGGCAAACTGAAATAGACCAGATCACGATTTCCTCAACCCGCTCCTTCGTTTTACCCATCCGCTCTCGAAAACAAACGACCAAAACATGTCGCATGCTACGATCACAAACTCGTCTACTAACAGGTTATGAGACAGAAATACACAACCGAACTTTGAGGTTGCCATTGATCTTTAGATTGGCAATGTGTTTTTCTTATTTCATTTGCTCTCACGGAAACGATAGACAAAATGACTGTGATTACTAACGGGATGCGAGACAGCAGGCTTCACGTTACAATACCGGTGAGCTATATCCATGGTTAACAAAGAAGAGAGGGAACATGGGTTCTCTCAAAAGCAACAGTGATGCCATACCTGCCGCTCAACAGCGAAGCATTATTTATTGTTGGGTACTATTGACAGCTCCGAAACATATTTTTGTATTGCATATGATAGTGCCAGATGATGGACAATATAATCAACAATCAATATGCAACTAGCGATTTGAACTTGGTTCACTGTTGTAGAACCCCTTGGTCCAAATTACACCTTGAAGCCAGCACCTTGTTATACATATTTGCGCCTTTGTTTTGATTTGCTGTGTTATTTTGACAGCATATTTGAGAGTGTGTTCATGTGAGTTCATTATTAGGGGCGCATTATTGAGCTTGGGACCGATGTTCTAGTACTGACTGAGCCAAGAAAAAAATCCTGACTTGTCAATACGGGACCTTGCAAAAACATTGAATTTGCCTAAATCCACTGTTCACGATGTGCTCAAATCATTTTCGGAACGTTTGACGGTGGAGAGGAAACCGAGAAGTGACAAAAACATTGGACGCGCTGATCCAGTCATGGACCGAAAGGTGAAAAGGATATTAACGAAAAACCCAAATCTCTGCATTCGAACGGTGGCTCGTAGAATAGGGATGTCGCCTGGATTTGTCCAAAAATCAAAACAACGTTTGGAACTTAAGTCGTACAAAGTAAAAACAGTTCCAAATCGCAACGACAAACAGAACTTGGCAGCAAAATCACCGGCTCTACGTTTGTACTGCGTATATTTGACGAAGTTTTCATGCGTTGTTATTTGTTGAAATTTCCCAAAAAATACCTTGTGTGGCAAGCAATTTGCACGTGTGGTAAAAAGAGTAAATCTTTCGTCACTACAGGCACAATCAACAAAGAGATCTATCAGAAAGAATGCCTGCAGAAGCGATTGCTACCCTTCCTCAAAAGTCACATAGAAAAACCTTTGTTCTGGCCCGATTTGGCATCATGCCACTATGCTAAAACTGTGATGGAGTGGTCCAAGCAAATCAAGTGAACATTGTACCAAAAACCTCAAACCCGCCAAATTGCTCAGAGCTACGACCAATCGAGAGATATTGAGCACTGATGAACCGGAAGCTTTCTGAAAATAAGCAAGGAATCAAAGACATCAAACGCTTCCAGCGAATTTGGACAAAGACGGCTTCTACGATTTCTGAAGAGTCTGTACAAACCGAAATGGACGGAGTTAAGCGCAAAGTTCGAAAATTTTATGCAAATACTGAATAACTATGTTTTGTCTTCACGAATTGTTAAAACACATCTCATGAATCTGAAATAAACAATTACGACGGAAATATAATGCGAAATTTATGTTTTAATCGTGTTTCGAGATGTCCGAATTATTGCGGATACAGACCTTAATTTGGGAAAATGAGGTCTCTCTCAGTTGTTTCAAGTGATAAACATCTACAGTCTTCAGCGGAATTGTTGTACGGGGTAAGACCATCAAATCTGTGTCTTTGGATTCCTGTTTAATTAGGAATTTCACCGTTTAAGGCACTTTCCTTTTGAGCTACTAAATATGAGTGCTGTAACGCGTTGGGTTTAATCCTAGGATATCACGAGAGCCTCACCAGTTTGGACATATTAGTCTTCAGTAAATTTATAGCAGTCACATAAGTCAAGTTATTAGTTCAAGACACTGAAGAAGTCTGCACATTGTAGACGAGATACGCGTATCTGTCAAGTTAAGCAAAGGTAGATGGAATTAAATGGAAAATCTTCTAATTTCTAGTCACAGGTATTCCACTAAACAGCTCAAACCCTCTAGCATTCACATAATTTCAGAATTCAGTCACTACACGGCACTAGTGGGCATATAATTGTCCAGTTTATGATTGCTATATCTCGAGAGCCTTACTAATTAGGACACTGCTTTCTTCAGCAAACTTGTGTTAGTGGCCAAGTCCTTCTGGATGGTAGTCATATGTGTTCGGAATTCTCTCACTCCACGAAGATAGTGTGCATATGATGTTTCAGTTTGATTATGCTGTATCTCGAGAGCCTTACAAATTACAATATTACTTTCTTAAGTAAATTCGTTCTACTGACCAAGTCTATCCAAATGATGATCACATACGTTTGGAATTTAATCACTACGTGGCGGTAATACGAATATGAGGTTCCAGATTATTTAAAGTATTTAAAGGAAATTTGTGCTAGTGTTCAAGTCATTCCTAGAGATGGTCACATAAGTCCGGAATTCACAAACTTCTCGACGCTAGTGTGCATATAATCTTCCAGTTTGTGATTCCTATATCTCGAAAGCCTTATTAATTAGGACACGGCTTTCTTCAGCAAAGTAATGTTATTGACCAAACCCTTCCGAATAATTGGCCAATTAATTTGGAATTCTCTCACTACGTGGCGCTATTGTGCACACGGGCTTTCAATTTTGTTATACTATATCTAGAGTGTCTGATCAGTTAGGATTCGTCTCCGGGAAGGCTTCAAGTCATACCGTGCCGTACAGCCAAATAGGGATCAAAAGCAGAACAATGTGGCCGTGCCAAAAAACTGTATGATCAGGTGTGGACAAAATTCAATGGTTGTCGCCTCATGGATGATGTAAAGGCTGATTTCAAACAGCTACCGGGACAAACAATTTACTTGGCAACGGCTGGGGGAAATGTTTCTGCTAAAATCAAGTTTGTGTTTGCAGATAAATATACAAGTAAATACATTATTTGGCAAGGCATCTCTAGCTGCGGTAGGAAGATCAAGGATTTCATCACTAATAAGACATTTAATTCAGAGCTGTACAGAATGGAATGTCTCCAAATGCGAAAACTGCCATTCATCAGATTCCACAACATACAGTAAAACAGTGCTACAGTGGTATGAAACCAACAGGATTCAGTTTCCCAGTTCAATTCAGGCCGATAAAGAGATTTTGGGCTAATATGAAGTGGAAGCTGAAGGCCCTGCCCTTCGGTTCAGAAAGGGGTATGGGCGCGTTCTGTCGAGTCGGTCGCGGCAGATTTCATGTGTGAATCGGCTGCCCCATCAACGTTCAAAAGTACCTGAACCAAATGGACAGCTTGTAATGATCACTTGAAGATGCAATGTGGTATCATTGCCCTGATATTACCAAATGAAGCACGTTGTAAAACGTTTCTTGTATTCTATAACGAAACATGATGTAATTGAGTAAACGAGCGAAAACTCAACGGGAATGATCTCTCATATGCATCCGTCAAACCATTCTGAACGGCCGTTGTGAGAATATCACCATGAAAATCTCACATGCGCATAGCGTGTTGCCAATCACTAATCCTTTTTCCTTTCTGTTCTCTTCCCTATCCTATGACCACGAGCAATATCATATGGTCATCATAAAGTCAACTCTTCAAATGCAGTAACATCGAGAAAACACAGAGCAATAAAGAACGGTATAAACCCTAACCAATTTTACTTTCGGCCAAATTTTCTAACACAAGGTAAGCAATCAAATGACCACTTAAAAATATACTGAAAATCCACGACATAATATACAACGGGAAAAGGGAGGGACCATCAGGGCACCCAAGTGAAACGATTTGGATAGGGAGCATGGGACTGCCTCCTCACTATTGTAAACATTTCGCGGAACGAGGGCGGACTCTTCGACCCCATCTCTTAGGTTTATTCTGTTAATCGAGGGCTTGATTCTACACAGATAAAAATAAACATTGAATTTTCTGTGTTATCTAATGCACATAAAGGGAATGCTAGATTTGGCAGAAAATAATGGGATATTTTATGTAAATTTAAGCCAGATCACGCCTGAATCTAGCCTGTTGTATGAAAGATTGCAAACATTGTTGTATGGCACAGCAAAGACTGCAACCGATTTTGTTGCTTACACCTCCATTGGTTTGGAATTAAACGAGGGGAAATTTTACGCTCTTGTTTAAATTAATTATTTTTTTCTGTGTAATGCTGTGGGTGTGAACTTGCTTTTGGAAGGAGATTCTCTTCCCTATATTCGCGGGTTTTGCGTGAGTGTCTCTGCTTACGAGCCCGCCCTTACTGCCAGATCCGCATTTTCATTGCGACCGCACACAATTGCTTTTCGCACTTACTCTTTTTTTGACGCCATCGTCGATCTAAAAGCTTGGTGATATTGGTACACAATGAACAGACATACGTTCATAAGTCTGCAAAATATTTCATGCGTTGATGAAGTATTTCCAGAGATGTACGTACTACGGGGTGCCCAGATTTTGTCGCGAACAAACCTTCTTTATGATCCAGGCCACTGGCGAGCAGTTTTATTGTTCTTATTGTCTGTGCTCACTCGATCACTATCACCACAGAAAAATAGATAAGATAAGAGTGCGCAACAAAGCATCTACACTACCCTTCACAGCGGACGCTCGAAGCAAACTCTTCTTTTGTACAACTACATTCTATAGACTATTGTACTACTGGAACTAATATCTAAATCAAGCAATCTATTCTAATTCACCTAAACCTACCAAACTTCGAGGATTGGATAAAATTAGAGACTCTAAAAGCATTTCGTGCCGTCTGTCAACTTTATGCTTCTATTGATTTCCGAGCTCATCAGTTTTGCATCAACCGGAGAATTGTCCGACAGTATGTCCCATTAAAAAGTGCGAATGTTTTCAATATTCATTTTTGGGTAGCTTTAAACATTATTTTTATTGTTTTAATGTGTGTGTGTAATCATCTGACTGTATACTCTGAGACGACGTAAACAAAATAATGGTTCGCGAGTAACAAAGTTGAGAAAAATGTACGTATAGGAGGTTGTGCTGCTCCCCTAAAAACCCGTAAAACAAATTCCTATGATTGTGGGATGCCACCTGGCTACCGTTTACCGCCAACGTTTACTCTTTGATGAACCACGTCTACGGAAGTCGGGAAGTGGCCGTCCACGGTCCGCTCGCACACCGAAGGTCATCAGATCAGTGAGAGACAAAGTAATGCGAAATCTTATCAGATCGATCCGGAAATTGGCTAAGGAAGCCGATATTTCAAAAACTACCATGCAACGGTTGGTCAAAGATGACTTGAAATGTTTATCTAGGGCAAGAGTAAAGCGCATTGTAATGGACCGAATCAAACAACTACGGCTGGAGCGCTCGAAACGTTTGGTGTCAGCTTTAAAAAAGAAGCATACTGTTGTGATCCTATCTATATTAATGTTCCACCTTTGAAAGTCCTGCTTTAGGTGTAGTCTTCCGTTGGGCTAGTAGTCCAGTGATCGTCTTTGCTGTACACCTCCAATAATTAACATGTATTTTAAGTATAAGACCGTTTATTTGATTATCACTACATTTATTTAACTGTGCGACATTTATTTGAACTAAAGACTATACATTTATTTTACTTCACTACACTAACAATAATCTTCTCGTGTCTAGACAAGTACTGCATTAACACCAGTGGCTGGCATATCAAAGTCCTAAATATTAGTTACTCCGTGCGCAACAATCCATGCAACATCTCATCTTTATCTTCATCTCACTTCTCTCTTCTCATCACTTATTTCGAGTAGTTCGACATTCGTGTCCGGCATAACCTAAGCTACCAACTGTTATACATACAGTACAAAGACAGACAATTGTAAACACATACCATCATCGTATTCTTCGATGAAAAACTGTTCACCATTGATCCCGGCCGGAGTCATGGTTTTCGGGGCAGTTGCGTCTAATGGTTTGGAAATGCCTCCAGTATTTATCAAAGCTGGATTAAAAGTTAATACCGAGGTTTACATGAACATTTTGAAGTACCACGTTCTGCCATGGATGTAAGCCAGCTTTGGAGCACACCAACAAGTCATATTCCAACAGGACGGAGCACCGTGTGAAGGAAAACATGGAATTTGGACCAAAAAACAGTTTGGAAAATTGGTTTCATCAACACTAATGCTACTGTTATCGTCTAGAATTGAATTGACCTATATATGGGTCCATTTCACCTGATTTTCTCTCATTCTTTAACTGTATCGAACAATTTCTAAAATTAGTCCCAACACAAATCTGCCAAATTTACCAATCGTAAGCAAACGTAACAAGTTTACCAATCGTTAGCATTGTTCAACCTTTTACCAATCAGTGTGCATTGTTTGTGATCTAAAACTACAAATTAGTGAACTTGCTCAATAAAGATAGAAAACTTATTTCAGGTTCCGAACATTGTATTCGCTTAACATCGTTCACGGTTCTTCTTGACAATTGTTCACTAAAATAATATTGACAATGCGTGATAATAGAATATGAAACAATATTTGAGAAATTTATGAAGCGTCCTTTTACTGGAGAACAATGCCAAGTTCAAAAGACAAGTCATAATTTAGGAAAAATACGTTCTGTTTAGATAAAGATATAGGTTTCTCAAAACATGCCAGAATGTGATCAAAGTGTTCCTGGAATAAGACTGAACATAAAACATAAATCGTAAACATGAGAAACCAATACATCGTTTTTATCTGACCTCAACCTCAAGCTCAAAACAAACATTACAACATACCGAAACGAACGTATAAAAATGATTCAATGAAGGCCAAATCGATTCAAGCTTCACTCATGGATAAAATACAATCTCACTTTGATCATTTTACCCACATTACTCCGAAATTGGTTTCATTTCCATTACTGAAGTCCAAAACAAAAAAAAGGAGAAGAAATCGAATTTGGTCATACTTTTCGTATTTTCCTCCTGTGGAGTACGTGCAAGGAGAGAGAGAGAAAAAAAACATGAGATGGGCCTTTTCCCGGCAATCAATAACCGATTAGTGGCATCTTTCCGAAACGACTTTTACCTCGTTTCGGCGCCAAAGCACCCCCAAAGCAACGCAAAAAAACCTCCCACACATGCTTCGAAGTGACGAAACAATTTCCCATAACGACATTATTTTCCCAAATGGAGCCCACCTTTCCACCAACCAGCCAGCAAACCAACGAACGGACCAACTAGTCAGTCATCATTCACACTGACACGTGCCTCGGTGCTCGCATGTGTACGTATGGCAAAAGGAAAAATTCACTCATAAGGAACAGTTTTATTTGTTTCACAACCTTCCATCCGAAGCCACCACATTCGCTATGACTCTGTCTGTGAACCGGGTAATCAAACCATGTTCCATCGGCGGTTTGAAAAAAAGGCACACAGATTTCAAAACACCAGTATCGTCAGATTCAGCTGGAAAGCCCTCCTAATGCGTGATTTTCTCGAGGATCAAATCCGGCAGCACTTCCCCCATACAACAAATGTCCACGAGTGTACCCAACGCCACTAGATGGCAAAACCTATTTGTAACATGCGAACGCAGAAAACTCATTCCGGGCGGTGTCTACATGCAGAAAAAAAAACCAGAGAATCGTGATTTGCTCGTTCCGGCTCCGTCGACAGCAGGACCATTACAGACTGGAGGGAAGGCCGGAGATGGCAGACAGGCAATGACTGCGAGCGTCATCCACCACAAATCGACGAAAAAAGAGGTGCCAGCATACATAACAACCCGGCGAATATCCCCTCCAAGAAGGATGCGTGCTTGACACGCGAGTTGACTTGCTGCGAAAATGAGTTTCCATACGTCTCCGTCGCCACACTTCGGGCCCCCCAGGCAGGACCAGGATCGCAAGGTATCCGTGCGTGTACCGGAGAACACATGCCTACCAGCAGTAAGCTGACTTCTCCGGAAGAAGATCTCGTTTTTCGTCGTTCGTCGGCTTCCGAAGAACGACATTTGCGGAACGCCTGTTCCATCCTCGACGCCAGTGAATGCGAGTAATCAATCATTCTTGATGGTTCGGAGAATTAGACAGGAGCGCGATGTCGTCGTCGATGCGACGACAGAGTGGGATAAATCTTCCGAAATAAGACGAGTGGCGTAAATCAACGCGGTGCACATATTTCTTTGAGTGGTTTTCGAAAATTGCTGTCGGGTTTTTAGTTTTTGCATGGCGATGGATAAGATAGTGATGTCATACGAATGAAGTAAATGGATTGAACAATCTGTATGGATTTTACGCTCCTCAGAAATTGTTTCAATGGCTGGTAAAAAAAGATATTATTTGAGTGCAAAAAGCGCAACATCCGGAGGGTGGATGACGTCGATTCACACTCTAGGATGTTTTTTCCAGACAATTTTACTTATGCAAAATAGGGATTGTATGCGTATAATGGACCGCTTGGCATATTTGTCGAATTATTTCGTTATTATCATATTTAACCTAAGCATTGTCAGTTGCCTTGAAATACGGCTGTGAACGGTTGTGTCGATACATTGTTGCGCACTATTGTGATATCGGGTATAGCAGTTAGCTATTGTTTCGATTGGCTATTGTTCGGTGGCGCGAGTGATTGCATAATAGGGTGGATCACACCTGATGTAGCGGTCGTGATGTAGCGTGGTGTTTTAATCCATTATTTTTTGGGTGTTCCTCAAGCTTCGCATTTGAGCGTATTTATAAGTTTAGGCCCATCTAATATACGCTGTATGGAAAGCATGTTGTTGCTGATTGTTGCTGAGTTCGGGTTTAACTAATATCATTTTAATATCTAGCTGAAGTCTTTCGATGAGATGGTGATCAGCTTAGTTACAGATTTATAGTTTATCATTGTGAACTATCATGCTCATATTGTTATTTAACTAGGTATTTTTTTTGTATTTTCCATAATGGTTTGATAATATATTTTTAAATTAAAATTCATCTCATCAATTCAAATCACTATAGAACACATAAGATCCACTACAAATGGTTGCGATGCAAGGAAACGGAACAGGACATCGAAAATTAAGATAAATTTTTCCTTATATGTCATTCAATTTCAGATTGTCCATGGAATTCCCATATTTTGTAAAATAATTTTCAATTCTATTTATTAAATTAAAGATTATATAGACTATTAATTATTGGGTTTGTATGTTCAACGATCTTTCCAATCCTTTTTTCTTCCTCTTAGGATAAGGATGTGTATGGTGCCTTGACTACAAGAAGCTGCAACGTAATCTGCGTTGCACTTTTGCACTTATTACTGAATGAATTTTTAATTTTTTGCTACACAAATAGCCTTTGTACCAAATATTAGCTACCCTGACTCATGCCACGCATTGCTTAATCTTTACTGTTGTTATAATTTTGTTGTAGTTATTTTACTTTACAGATAATTTATATCATTTTGTATGTCCAATTATCCTTTAATAACTTCTCAATATTTCTTCATATTTTGGATGTATATAGTGCCTTTAATACAGGTATACCTCGTTGGAACGTACATCAACTTTCTCATTTCAAATCTAAATTTCATAGAGACTACTGGTTGTATCGGAAATTTAGTGCAACCAAAAAAAAAGCACAAGATTTTTCTTTCATTTGGTTTTATTACAACCACTAGTTTTTATGAAATTGCGATTTGAAGTGAGAAAGTTGATGTACGTTCTATCGAGGTGTACCTGTACATGAGACTTCGACTGAATCTGCGACAAACATTCGTATTTAGTACAAAAAATTCGGTTAGGTTTACTTGTTGGCTTGATGGTTTATTATTATTCTTCACAGCCTCGACAATGGAAGTTACAATTTTTAATAATTTTAGCAAGCAGCATTGACCAGCAATTGGATATCAACTATTAACACAGAGTGCTTCTGATTGTATTATGTTAGAAGTTTCTGACAGCAACTGTTACATGTTATTGCTTCCAAGAACCAGCAGAAAGGAAATTTTGAAATGGTACACGATTTCAAAATCATTATCCATAACAGGCTACTCATTTTGTCGTATCAAACTAAATACACTTGTTATATACGCACTTATTCCCTTTACATATTCCAAATTTGATATATTTAATGAACCGTTTCATTTTTCATTGATTTAAAACATTTAAATACTGGGATGGGAGGGTGCATCAGGGCATCATTGAAGTTGCATTTGGACAATGGAGTGGACAGCCAACCGGAGTCTAGGAGGGGATGTGTCTATCATTTATGATTGGTACATTCCACTCCAACAGTTGTAATGAATTTGACGCGTCTTTTTCAAACAAACCATCTAGTGGAAAGCTTAACTGAATTGCGTAAGGAGATTCACTTATTCCCGCAGGTTTCGCGTAAGTGTCTCTGCTTACGGGCCTGCCCAACCCTCTTTGGCCCTTCATACAGCAGTATGCTGAATTTAAAACGGTAACAAAGCATGATCTTTCTGTTAAGGGGGGATATACAGTTAGAACGAGAAGAAAAAACTCATTTTAGAAACAAAAATTTCAAGGGGAAGTTTTAACTCAAATCAATTGAAACTTTTTTACAATTATAATTGTATTCATGTGTTATACAAAAATATTTTTTACAATTTTTTTTTTCAATAAAATGGCGGCAGTTAGAGTGCGTTGAAAAAGTCGTTGCATTTTGCTTGTGCCGGCTCTCCTGGTCGCAATTTCGATCTGAAACCTGCTAACCCAAGAAAACTACATTTATTACATTTACAGTCAGTAGATGAAATAAAAAAAGTTAAGAAAAATAATTTGTACTTTTTGAGTAACTTTTTTGAAAAAATCCACATTTTTTCCGCCATTTTATCACATTTTTCAATAGATTATTACAAAAAAATTTAATTCATATAGAAGGTAATACTATAATAAAGAGATTATAGAGTAGATTATAAAAATGCACTTTCAACAAGTTATTACCTAGTACTTATGTTAAATTTTACTATGCAGATATAAAAACAGTGAAAAATTGGATTTTTTTTTCTTAATTTAGAGGGTTTTATAGGACTGATTGGAAGTGATTTGTTGCCTATTTGGCAACCCTTCATTTCTGTTTGTAAACAAACCGAACTTATTGTTTGCGCAAAGTCTAAAGTGAAAATTGTTGATCAAAATGGGAAAACAACTAATAAATGTAAGCATACCCGAGCAAAGGATTATGCCAAGTTGATAACAAGTTTATTACCAAGTTATCATTTTTTGATCACTAAATATGTTATCATTCAGGCTAAATAAACAACCACAATAACAGAATGAATAACAAAAAAAAATACTCGTTGAATATCATAATAATAACTTATTTTGTTATGACTGCGAACAACTTGATAACAAATTCTGTTTTTTAAGCAAAATTATTGAAATAGTATCAAATTATGTTATCAATTTGAAATCAAATTCTAGGGCTAATAACTGAAAAAAAGAAAAAAACTTAAAAGCAAAATTTTTTGTTCAAATATGCTGGAAATATTTTTAGTTTTACAATTCAACTTATAACGTTCATAAAAAGGTGTGTTGAAAATGATAACATATGATAACAAAATTTGCCAATGGTGATAACTAAATTTGTTATACGATAACTGCGCAAATCAAAACGATGACTGGGATAATAGAACTTGTTACTTTTATAATATCAGCTAGTTATTTTCCTTTGCTAGGGTACTTACACGGCATTTAAAGTGCCACAGTGCATTCGAGCGATCCAAAACTATGTTTCGATAAAACAGGCCTGCAAACAATACAAAATTCCACGCTCTACCGTGAAGTATCGTCTGGGGAAAAGCTGTTCTGGAAGAACTAGGAAAGGTCGCACTTTCCGATGCGGAAGAGGAAGAGATAGTTGCATGGATTAAATGGCGGTCACGGAAAGGCCAATAACCAGGCAACATTTAATTATGGCCGATAACCAACACTCACCAAATATCCTTGCCAGGAATGTTGCTACATGAATGCTGGTAATAAACTGGTAATTTACTTAAATTGGTCAATATAACTTTTCCCGTTTTAGGACAGCCTTCATGAAGCGTCATCCAGATTTGGCTATACGGAACCCGAATCTGTATCCGCAGCATCTGCAATAGTCACCGAGGCAACTATCCGCCACTGGTTTCGATCAGTGTATGAAATTCTTGAGGAAGAACACCGGAACGATATTTTAAGTGATCCCCACCGTATTTTCAACGGAGACGAAATCGGTTTCAGCTTGGACCCTGGAACAAAACCGGTTATCTGTCCGAATTCCGAGAAAAGCGTTTACGTGATTGACACAGGGTCCAAAAAAACATCACGGTTTTGAATACATATGGGGCCTCCGAAGTTGCAGTTTCACATTCCGCATTCATGGGATACATAACTAACGTTTTTCATCCATATTTGATCTGTAAGAAAATCCAACAGCCGGTAATCTATTTCGTTGATGGCCACCGAAGTCATACTATTTTCGAAACAGCTGAAGAATGCGTCAAACTGGGCATAATCCATATTTCGCTTTATGCCAATTCGACACTCATCTTGCAACCGGCTGATGTGGCAATATTTAGGTCACTCAAGGCAAGCTGGACTAATCAGGTGACCTGACTTATGCTAGTCGACTTATTTCGATTATGTTATTTATATTACCTTATTGTAGGTTCGGATTTGGCAAGCGAAGCATCCTTTAAAAGTGATCGGATTGGATGAATAAATGTACCGAATTTTGCCAACTTTGTTCATAATTGAGCTCCCTTAAAAAAATTGAATTATGTATTATCAGAGATTTGTTGAGCTCGGATATCCCGATTGGGATAAAATCCAGGCCCGTTGAGGAGACTAATTAAAGATGGCATAGGGCTCATATATGTATTTCGAGTCACACATTTTTTAGTCTACTTTGATGTAGCAGAACTTTGCTCGCCACGACTTTTAAAATTTGACAATGAATTAGTCAAGCTAGTTTTGAGTACACGGAAAATAATCCACACATATTATATGGAAAAATTCCACATTAGACTGATTTGTTCACACATAAACAGAACCCACTGAGAAACACATAGTAGACAAATGACAAGTATTTGTGGCCCTACATAGTGGTGTTGTGTACACATAGGAAATGTGAGTGGTTACAAATAGCTATCATCTGTTGAATACATTGCAAAAAAAAATATGTGTCGGACACATAGATATTATCATTACTTTTCTATCAGTGTACGGGAACGAATATATTTTGGACATGTACGTACTTTGTTAATGTTACTGTAAAATAAATTTTTCAGGGTGTTCAGTTCCTTAGTGCAAATATGTTCAGGGGCGATAGAGGATGATATTTGAGGAAAAATAGTTCTACGCATATGGAGAAATCTCAAAGTTTACGGAGTTTATTTGCCTGAGTGTAGAACACTTTTCAAGCCATGTTTTCGTTCTATAAACCACTGCTGATTATTAAGTGTTTTAATCCAAAAACATAAAAAGCCCTTAAAAATAAGAGAAGTTTAAAGCATGTTTATCCACAAAAAGAAACTAAATTATAACAACTAAAAATTTGAACGAAAATTTCATGTAGGAATTTTTTTAAGGTTTTCGAATGAAGGAAATAGAATCTTCTTTAATAACAGAATTTTTAGTTACAGCCAATTTAAGACTAACATGCAGCCATGTCCAAACACTACACTGCACGCCGAGCTACTTTGCACCACTCTAGCGCGTGCATTATATTCGCCACTTTGACTCCGTGCTTCCAGACTAACACCCAACACGGTGGGTACAACACCAACGTCAGTGCTCGTGGTTTGGCTTCGGACACCGTGGCTGATGCTTCGGCAAACACCACAGCCGAGTGTTTTAGATTGTGTCCGATTGCAGAATACACGCGTGGTTTAGTTGTTTTCTTTCTAACCGAGCCGTGCTTGTTATATTCATTCAGCTTATGCGCCCGTCACCCAACAGCCAAGAAAACAAACCAATAAGCCAATTATCAAATTTTTAGAATCATCCGACGAACATTGCTCTATCCGTGGCAACCAGTGTCATACAGGGTGTATGTTGAGAGCTTTCTTGTGATCGTAGCCACTCGGCTCGTGTATTTTTCCAAAAATCAAACACGGTGTCAAAAGCAATACACGAGCGTGTACACTCGTGTCTTGTCCTTTGCGTTGCGGGTTCATCTATACGCACGACACTAAAGTGGTGGATTACAGCCACTTGGTGGTGTGTTTGCAGTCCAGTTCGGCTCTCGTGCAGAACGGTCTGGTGCTTTTACCGAGGCTGCTAACATGTACCGAAAAATTAAAAGTTTAATAACTCCGTTAAATTAGAGATTTAGACCATATGCGTAGAACATTTTTTTTCCTCAAATATCATCCCCTATCGCCCCTGAAAATATTTGCACTAAGGAACCGAATACCCTATATATGCATCCAAGATTGTACTTGTTTTATTTAAAACCTAGATTGAACCTAGATAGATATCTACAAAGGTATTGTTACACATTGGATGCATTTAGAATGTTTTCTGGCCATAATATATAAATGTCCAAAACATATACGTTACCCTGTTTGTCTACGAGATAACAAATTGGTTTAGCAATGTCAGATCAATCATTTTAATCTAATTTATTGATATGCGCATTATGGACCCGGGTCCAAAATAAGCAAATGGGCCCAAAAAAGCACATTATGACCAGCGCGAATTGTTGATGTTTACCAGGAAAACCTAGACTCAAAAATAGAGTTTTCCATAATTATGTGTATATGACTAGATATTTTCATCAAATGTTGGAGTGTTGCACAAACAGTTAATAAAATTCTTGTGGAATACATCAAAATTGTTCAAAGCTTCTACTAAAGAGTCCATTATTAGCATATAAACCCTAGTACCAGTTCTCAAAAAATGCATCTACAGCACTATGACGTGAGTTTCCAAAGAAGCAATTTGAGATTTCAAAATGAAAAGGCCTCACTTAAAAAAAAACCTTGTTTATGTCAATGGTGTTTTTATTTGAGTAGAATTCACACCGACCAACCCCACATATTTTCCTTTCAACGCGATTTCAAATTTATGAATAAAGTTTAAAACTAAACCAATGGCTTCACTCACGTTTTAAGCATTGACCCACATTGCCGAAGCTCCACTTTCAATGGAAAACCCTGCAGAAAGCCTTTTGCGTGCATACAAACAAAAGCAGACAAAACTCTAGGCTAGGGAATAATTTTTGCTCCTTTCGCTCTTTTCCAGCTCTTCTTCTTCATCCAATGATAAAAAAAAAATCCACCGAACATTTCGTGCACTGCAGAGGAAAATAAATTCCCTGAATAATGGCTTCTTCCACTACCGAGCCTTCTCTTTTGCTCATCCACACAAAAAAAAAACCGAAGGAAATCAGAATCACGAAGACCACGAAGATGGCCGTAAAAAAAAGGAGCAAACTTTCATGAACTTTGCTGACTCAGCTTGATTCATGAGGGCCATCATCAAGTACCAGGCAGAGGAGGCCCGCCGCCACCCACTTGTGGTGGCTGTATCCTCCCAGTTTTCTCCGACGGAGTTGATTTTCTGCCATTTTCCTTTGATGATGAGTGCGATGACTGAGCGGAACTCGACGAGAGGCATCGATGACAGAATGTAGTTCACCTCAGAATGTGTGTGTTCCCATGATGCATGATTACTGCCCCCGAAAGAATGCCCATTTATATACTACATTATACAGTAGACAAGACAGCAGACGTTGATGAAGGAAATAATTTTGCGTGCGCAATGACTTCGGAACAAATGATGACTGGGCGAGACTTGAAGACAATTATGGAAATGAGGGGGCAAAACGAATTGTTTTGTTGGATCAATAAATTGAAGCTCACGGTGGCTCAAGGTGTGAATAATAATTCTATTATATTCGATGGAAAAAATGGTATGCCCTACATTCACTTGAATTGCTTGGTGGATGTTATCATGTAACAAATACTGCAAATACGACGAAAGGATCACGAAAAATGATTTACACGTTACGGCCAAACGTTTGCTGGAATAAGGCGTCCCGAAAAGGGCTGATCAACTTCATAGCCTGTACTTAACCGACGATCGTTGAAAGGGAAATCAAGACTTAATATGATGGATACATTAGAGTGTTAAAGCAAATTAGTAAGAAGAAAATTATCAAAAATCTTCTTTCGTCTTATTACAGCATATTATTGCGGGACTTTATTTTCGGAATTTTGATCAAATCACTTCAAAAGCCTTGAATTTGTTCAGTTAAACTTATATTTTGAACATCTAATTATTTTTCCGATTTTTCGAACATGTTCTTACAAGTTGTTTCTATTTATTTTCTTAGCACACACACACTACCAAAATGTAAATGTATGTCTTCTGAGACCGATACATGCAACCCAAGTAGCACACTACGATCATAATTAGTTGTAGTAACTTAAATATAACTTAGCAAGTCATATCTATGTTATTTCAACCGAATGGCAACATGTGTTCTACTAGGGAAGCGTCCTTTAACACATAAGAAAGAGTTGATAGATGTGAGAAAATAAATTCAATCAAACCGGTCATTCGTCGTATTGCGTATGTGTCAGTTTCAGGATTCATAATTTACACGAACTCTTTCTTTACGTAATCCGACTTTTTACAAACCTGAATTACGTCCCCGGTAAATTTCATAATTTTTAAGTGTGCAATGTCAATATAACATTAAATGATACACAATATCCTTTCAACGTTATCGGTTCATTTCTACTGCTACTGATTTTTTGGGCTCGATTAATTGATAGTTTGAATCGATCCTACATTGTTCGATTTTTTAGTGGGAGAATCTACTTTCAAACTCTACACGCTAATGGCCCAAACAAAATGATAACGGCAACGGAAAACGGCAAAGCCCGATCTGAGTATGACTGCTTGTCGGAAAGATGCGGGCTAGATCCAAGACGATTTTAATTGGACATATCGAAGTCATTTACAGCAACTGTCAAAATTTCCGTTTTGCTACCAAAATCTAAAGTATCGGTAAAATGAAAACCTTAATTTCGGTAATCTTATCTACGATATTTTGTCTTATTTACGATATTTGCAGACAGCATTTAAAAAGAATGGGTGAGAAAAGTTATAAGAGGTATAATCTAAAACCTGAGTGCACGGCACGCCTGACATTCATGAATTCGCTGGATAAGCCCCTATGGCCTCTCTGATGGTAATTTATTCACACGAAGCTGTTTTCTGTACACAGATAAAAAGAAACATTGAATTTTCTGCGTAATCAAATAAAGGGAATGCTAGATATGACAGAAAATAATGGGATATTTCATGTAAATTTAAGCTAGATAATGCCTGAAACTAGCCTGTTGTATGAAAGATTTCAAAAGTTGTTATATGGCACATGAAGGATAGCAAATAGTTTCGTTGTTTACGCTTCCTTTAGCCTAGATTTAAACGAGAGGAAATTTTATGCGCTTGTTAAAATTAATTATTTTGTTCTGTGTAGAACAACAAAACAAAAGATCAAACATGGAATTTGCTCTCTGGAAATATTACAAATTACCTGAAATTTGTAATTATATAAAATACAAATCGATTAGTGAAGTCAGCTTCCCCGGAAAGTGCACTCGGTGTGGCAATCCTCGGCTCGGAGGATTCCAGTGGATTTGGTGATTCCCCTGTGGGAATACCAACAGGAACGACGCAAGCTCGACTTGTGAAAAAATCAACTCATAGTCCTGAAAAGGACTGTTTGGTGTCGGCTTGTTCGGAGAGGAAAAAACGTCGCGAACTGTATAAAAACACTTGAAATATTTATTGAACTGTCTTCTTCAATGGTTGTGGACTGTATGAATGATTTGTAAGTAGTAGTAAAATTCTTTTTTGTTTATCCATTCTTAGTCTTATATACTAATTTTACAAATTAAGTGTTTTAGTCTTTTATGTGTTACGTGTGTGTTGTGTTCTAATTATTTTTTTTAGTTCCGCCGTTGGGGCATTGTTAGTTTTAAAATTTGATAACCTACCTAATCTATAACTAAAACTACAATTTGAAGATCCTAGGGGCGGGGAACCAGATTCCGAATGATCTGGTGATCCGATGTCAGGCAGCGAGCCCTGTACCGATTGAAAGACTCACTAAAGCGATCGTCGAGCATTTTTATCTCGGCCAGACGGTGGACCTCAGATGTTCTTGTCCTCGGAGGGGTGTTCAGGATCATCCTGAGGAACTTAATTTGGACACGCTGAAGTTTCAGGTGATGTGTTTTTGCGCAGCTCTCCCAGATTGGCATGCCGTACTCGATGACTGGAAGTATGATTTGCTTGTAGACAGCAAGCTTGTTTTTCAGGGATAATGGAGACCATCTGTTGATCAATGGGTACAGTAGCTTCAACAGAACGTTACACTTTGTGACAGTTTTGTCAACCTGTTCCCTGAAGATAAGTTGCTGTCTATTATAACGCCAAGATAGACAGCTGATTTGGCCCATTCCACTGTTGTGTTGTTTAGGCTAATTTTACAATCCTCAGGCGGAACAAGTTTGGGAGAGTTGGAGTGTGGAAATAGGATGACCTGGGTCTTCGCCGCATTGATACAGATCTTCCATTTGGTGAAATATTCTGACAGAACATTCAGGTTTCGCTGCAGTTTCCCTGTGAGCGCTCTTATTACCCTACCATTGTGGACGACTGCGGTATCATCGGCGAACAACGACAGAGATCCATTTTCAGGGAGCGGGGGTATGTCCGAGGTGAATGGGTTGAACAGAAGTGGACCTAGTATACTTCCCTGCGAAACACCGGCGGAATTCTCCTGTGCATCGGAAACTGCACCTTGCAGCGAGACACGGAATGTCCTGTCCGACCGATAATTTTTAATTATCTTCACCAGAAAGATGGGAAGATTGTATCAATGCAGCTTGTACACCAAGCCATCACTGCCAAATACTGCTTTTGACAAAATTTCCCAAGCATTTTCTATTGGGTTCAGGTCCAGACTACAAGCAATTATAGGAATGTTATGAACCTTCAGAAAATTTTTGGTATTTTTGGCTGCGGGACATGCGGCGTTGTCGTGCTGGAAAATTACATTATCGTCCATGAAGTCTTCTGTGAAAAGTATCAACACCTCCACCAACAATTCGCAATACTTTTCCGAATTCATTTTCGTTGAAATAAAGCATATCGGCGTTTTTGCAATACCTGCCCAAAGCATTACGGTCCCTCCTCCTAAGTTGCGAGATTCTCTTGTAGGCTGCTTCTTCCTCTTGTCTTGCCAACAGTTGCCAGAACCATCAGGTCCATCCAAATTGATTTTTTTTCATCGCTGGAAACCACTGTGGACCAGTCATCATCCCAGAATCGATGCTTTTCGGTAAACTTCAACCGTGCATTTTTATGACGTGGAAGAAGTCGCGGAACAAGAACGGTTTTCCCATATGAAAGGTTTTCTTCGGAACTTAGAACCCGTCGAATACGATGGCTAGTAACCGAAATATTCATATTTGCCTTAATTTTTCCAGAAGAAAGCTTGGAATTAACAGCGAGATGTATAATTCGGCGTTAATCTCTATTTGTCAGATATGAAGGACGGTCAGGTCGCTTCTTTGTGGCGTATTTAGAAGCCAACCGAATATAATCTATCACGGCATCTCTACTCCTTCCTATTCTTCGAGCAATTTCACGCAGAGAATATCCTTCATCTTTCAATATGTTGATTTTACCACGCTTCTCATCCGTCAAAATCGTTCCTTTAGGCATGGTTTTAGAAAATCTAGAAATTAATATGTTTAATAGCATGCACAAATATTTGTATTGTTATATTTACAAAAAAAAATACACATTTCACATAGTGGTGTTTTAGTTGTTCCCACCCGTATATGAACAAAGCAAAACTTATCTGCTCACATATACAAGCCCGGCGCAAAATATTCCTATTGTTTGGTAACATGTATCAGTGTGCATATAACAATAACACTATGGAATGGATAACTGCACTCAAAGAAAAGCTGGCATCAATAGTGATGGTGGTGTTATATATATATATATATATATATATATATATATATATATATATATATATATATATATATATATATATATATATATATATATATATATATACACACATATATATATGTGTATATATATATACACACATACATGTATGCATATTTCCACTAGTGTATGTTCCACTGTACCCCTTTAATTTAGAAATTAGCAAAAAGACTAAAAGTTTATAGGAAGGAAAACTTATTGATTTATTTTGAAGGAACGACCCTTTACTTTAAAAAATCAACAATTTGAATACGGTCCGCTTTCAGCTGTTCGACGAAGCTTTGTCCTGATGTTTGAACAGAGGGTTGTACAACTTCTTCATCGATTTGGCGAATGCATGCTTTTGATTCTATTAGTCAGTTGTTAACAGTTTTTGGCTCGCCAGTTGTTTTTGTACACCAGCGAACCCAAATATCCAAAGAAATATTCAATCGGGCGACACTGGCGCAAATTCGATGGATTGCGGTTTTTTGGTACATACGGGATGTTTTGACTTTCCAAGAAGGCTTGTGTTTTTCTTGCATAATGCGACGACGCTCAATCCGAAAAAAAATACGTACTTTCCATCTTTATGATATGTTTGAAGAAATGTAATAAATATTTTCTTCAAACATTGATTTTGGTACACTTCAACAGCTAAACCACTGGGCTTGAACCATGGTTTGGATATTCCTCTCTTAGAAATGGCAATATAAAGCATCATCTCCAGCTCAAACTTATGCTTAAACTTATATTTCACGTTCGGAGATGCAGTAGAAATGTTATCAGAATAATATCGATCGTTTCCTGGGGTGTGGATTTTGAGAGAGGGAAGTAGCTTTCATCATCCAAAACGAAATATTTTTCGGCGTAATTTCGGGTCATCCAGGGGCATTGTGATTTTACGGTTAATATCTGTTGCTCTTATCATCTTATCATCTTCAATGTCTAGTAGATGTAAGGTTGCGTAGTCTTGAACTTTTTTGCTGCATCAGATTGACTAATCGAATCCTTGTTGTTAAAAATACTATGGAGCAATCTAGGTCCTTTCTTGTCCATTGTTTCCGCCGGTCTCCCTCTACCATTCCTACGATCCGTTCCTGAGGATGCCAGTATACGATAGATGGTTGAAGCTGGAACATTCTCGGTTTTAAAATGTTTTACAGTGAACTTTTCCCGTGATTTATGTACGTTTGGTAGAACTGTACAATCTGCTCGTGTACTGCTTCTCACTTCAACGGCATTTTGAACACAACTGAACAAATTGGAACAAGACAAAACATGCGGTTGTGTTGCGCAGACTCTATTGATCTATTGATTCACATAACCTTTTGACGTAGGACTACGTCTTTGTTTTTAATACAGGGGTACATGTTTCGAGTACAAAAATTTGGAGCGTCACGAAATATGCTTAGGTTTTGAACGTTAATAACTAAGTCATTCCTCGAATGATTTCCAAAATTTTGGCCTCAATCGATCGTAACATTTTCTACGCTTTGATTCCAATATATAAATCAATTGCTTTTTAACATTCTACTATTGAAATTAACGGAAATACAAGGTGATGTCTTATAATGCCGATTTTTCAGAGTAAATTTACCGAATGCACAGTTCTTTCCTAGCGCAGACTTCATATTTAAGTAACGAACGTCTCCCAACCAGCCACGAAGGTTATAAAAGAAGTACACCTTGACATTTTGCTTCAGTCTTACGGCAGTCGTGGAGCTGCGCAGTTGTGGTAGGAGCCCAGTTGGCGGCAGCAAGCACCATGGAGGGTGTACTGCCGAGCAGTTGTGGCTCGGAGAGGCGTTGCGTTGGTGCAGTTGGCTGTTGGTACCGGCTGTTGGTTGGCTGCTGTAACCTACGAGCTGGCGGGAAAAAGCCGCCCGTGACAACGAGACAAGAATCATCCCACGTCACCTGCAGATGGCCACCAACAACGACGAGGAGCTGGACCAGGAAGACCTAAAATAAAGTGCAAGCTCAATCGCGAACCATGCTTCTCTCCCGTTAATTAAATCCGTCCTTTTCAGGACGACCAAATCCGTATGCCAATGAAAGAGTTTGTTTGGTGGAACTTTTCTCTTGTGCTGTTTAAAATTTCAGTTACCACGTCCCGGCTTAAGAGGATTGCTATCAATGCCCCGTGCCGGACAAAGCGCGTTGAACAACCAACGAACGAAATTCAAGAACGGATAATTCGAGCCGAACTGCAACATGTCAGACTGGCCATGTGTACAGATCTATAGTATAGAGTGTAGGTTGAAATCGTTTTATAATAAATAATCCATAAAATGATTCAGTATTGAACAAAACCAATAACTAAACAACTTGTTTGAAATTTCCTTTTTTGCAATCGCTGCCCGCTGTTTGCTGGCATGCGATGATTTCCCTATCACAGTCATCATTCTGTTATAACCAGTTGTCTATGCTGGTAACGTTCTCTTCATATTCCAATCAGTGCTTTAGAGTTCTTATGTTCTAGTGCCTTGGATAGAGTCCCTACCATTCGATAGGAATCAAATAATGTTGACCCCATTGGGCTGTCCCTTCTAGTTTTTTTTTTCTTTAGTTGAATTTTATTTCATTTCTATGAAAGCCCTCCCTGAAAAGAGATGAGAAAAGTCTCAAACCACCATAGAAACATTTCTTGCCTCCAAAACCTTCACATGCCGAATTTGTTTCCATTTGCTTGATTAGTTCTTGAATTATGTAGAAATTTGTGCTTCATTTATATGGAAGCCCCTCAGTTTTGAGTAACAGTAGGCATAATTCTCATGTTTTCCTGAAATTTGTGTCTCACTTGTACGAGAACCCAGCCCTTCCAGTGAGGGGAGGAGTCTCAAACCACCATAAAAACATTTCTTGCTTTCAAAAACATCCACCTTCCAAATATGGTTCTATTTGCTTGATTAGTTGTCGAGTTATTCAGAAACATGTGTTTCATTAATAAGAGAGCCCTCCCCCCTTCCAGAAGGCGGAGCAGTCTCAAACTAGCATAGACAAATTTCTTGCCTTAAAAATAATTCCACATGCCAAATTTGGTTCCATTTGCTTAATTAGTTCTTGAGTTATGCAGACACATTTGTTTCATTTGTATGGCATCCTCTCCTTCTAGAGAGGGGAGGGGTCGCAAACTACCATAGAAACATTTTGCTTCCAAAAACTCCCGCATACTAAATTTGGTTCCCTTTGCTTGATCAGTTCTCGAGTTATGCAGCAATTTGTTTTTCATTTGTAAGGAGCCCCCCTCTTTCATACAAAATTTCACGCCGATCGCTTCAGTAGTATTCGATTCCATAAGATTCAGAAGATAAGGTAAACTGTTACAAGCTCCAAAAAGCCCATGATCTCACACCGAAGCAGTAACAAGACTTGAGAGAGCGAAGGCGTTGCTTCGCTTGGCCGAAAACGGCCAAATTCCGAACCTTGTGTTTTCTGACGAATTTTTGTTTGAAATAGAGCAATTCGTAAACTCTTAAAACGAAAGGATTTACTGACCGACCGTTCGTACGAGAATTTATGTTATCGGTTGGCCACCAGGAGGCAGCACCCACTACAATTAAGGGCTTCGGCCATTGTAACCATAGATGGGCGCTCTTCAATCGTTTGCATCGAGCCTAGTGTCAAAACAAATGCGATATATTATCGGGAAAGTGTTCTGGAGGCTGCTTTGTAGCCGTGGGCAGACAAACATATCCGTCGCAGACCATGGACGTTCCAACAAGACTCGGCACCGTCTCACAATGCGCGAGTGAACCAAGTTCTGAACCTCATTACAACCAGCCTATGGCTCTCGAATTCACCAGACGCGAATCCAATTGATCATTCTCTCTGAACAATTTTGGAGAGCAAGGTCCGAAGTAAAAAATACACCAGCCACGATAAGCTGAAGAAAGCCATTATCCATGAGTGGGCCGAAATACCGGCAAGTCACATTCGAACAGCTTGCGATTCGTGTTTTGACCGTCTCAAAGACATTGTCCTGTTAAAAGCTGGTCACATCGAGAAAAAAGGAATTAATTCTGATTATATCCAAACATTCTGTACTCTGGAGTTAACAAAAATAATTTTGCAAACCAACTTTATGGCCTTTTTAATTGGTTACACTTCGAGTGCCGGACCCTGTATTACCTCAGAATTCCTCCGGCTTTCTCGGTTCATGGCCTTTCCTCTGAAATTTCGTGGGCACCTGCTTCTTCTTTCTTAGCATTTTAAGCTTATTGTTTTCGCAATTAGCTTATTGCATGCTTTTAACTTAAATAGTGTTCTAAATGCACTTCCGCAGTTATTAATTAAGAACTTTCGATGCCAGGTACATTTTTTGCATTAGTATGATTGTGTGGCAAGTACAATCATACTCTATGCCCAGGGAATCGAAATTTTTTTTTCTAATCGAAAAATTCCCAGACCAGACCGGGAATCGAACCCAGTCACCTCCAGCATGGTATTGCGTTGTAGCTGCGCCTTCATCGACTGAGCTAAGGGGGGGGGGGCATTTTCGCCGCTCTGGTTCCGGATGAGAACTCCTTTAAACAGAGTTATTTTATCGTAATTTTCTCATAGACTGTCTAACTAGTTTGATTCATATTTTATTGTAGTCGTTTGTCCAAAATTCGATTAAAAAAAAACATCTTAAGAGAGCATACCCGGGACCTCATTCCACAGTGTGTCTCCATAACCGATCCCAGTTCTTCGACGCCGCTGACAAGTAGAACGTTTCAACCATTGAGATTAAAACTTACGACGACCTTATGCAGTTTCCTTGGAAACCGACCGTGCAGTTATCGCACTCCAGTCGAACAGTCACTGAATGCCGCCGAAACTATCAACCATTTTACGACCATTCTGTGAACGGTAGCCATGGAGAGTTTTGTACATTCGACGAGTGTTTGTGTCGCATCGCGTCATGAATATTTATCAGCAGTTTGTGGTCGACCCGTCGTTTAGCAGTGGAGCAGCAAATAGGACCGAAACTGAAGCCCAACCGATTCCAAAGGGCTGCAACGGTGCAAAATTAAGCCGCACGAGTCATTCGCTTTGGTAGACAACAAGTAATTCCGGTCGGAGGAACGCACACTCAAATGGAGACAATTTTCAGTGCCGGTTGTCTCTACTCTTTTTGTTTCGAACATATTTTAGGATGGTGAGCTATTTCCATCTTCCGGTTACTCTCATTCGGAAGAGTAATGAAATGCTACTCCATTCTAGTTGATATTTGGAGGGAAATAAAAAGCGAGACTCGATGGAGATGCCAAGTCTGTCAGGGAGTTTCAAGTTCGCAATTTTACTACCGTCACGTCCAACGTGTTCCGGAAGGCGACAGCTGTATGTGTGAAGCTTTGCTTTTTATTACTCGACGGCGAGGACGACGACGACGACGACGACGACGACGCCGGTGACTCTCTCCGTGGGATGTAGGATAGTTGACTCTGTTATTTTTTTTTCCGACATCGTCCTACACAAACAAACCCGGACTTCTCGGAATGGGGAAAATTTCCCACAATCAGCCACACTAGCCGGTACCGGTCCTGGCTGTGGAATTGTTTTGGGTTCATTTTGTGGGCAAACCGTTGAATTTGGATGAGGCAATGTTCGGCACTAAATTCGCTGATAAGCCAGGCCTGGTGTGGAATTATCTTAGCCGGGTTGTTTTTGCGGAAAGATGTAATGCGTATTTGGACTAGACTGAAACCATTAGAGATCGTTTATTGCATATCTTGTTTGCTCCATTAAATGTGTCTATTTTTTTTTTTTTATTTACAGATAAATCGATCAACCTTATGCATCTAAATATTGGGTGTTTGAGAAGACTGGTTTCAGAATAGTGGTGGTAAGTAAAAGCTTTCTTGTCTTGAGCAGATAAATATTAGTGCTTCAGAGATTGGGATGACTGGGTTGAATGCAGAATTTACGATTTCAAGAATTTGATTGAGTGTTTTGATTATTGAGTATATTTCTGTGTACGGTACCCATTATGATACGAATATATACTTCTATATATTGTATTTCCTAGCGATCACTATGGTACGAATAGCTAAATTTGGGGCCAAAATCGATAACTCGAAATCTATTACCTTTAGGCACATGAAGTCTTGAAGACCTTTTTTTAAAAAAAAATTACTTACATTTATTGATTTACATTAATATTAATAAATGTAAATGCCCACAGGTAGCGGGCATAGTTAATCTGTTCAGCTTGATCACAATAGCAGTGTGCTCATTTGAGTCTGCTGCAAAAAGAACAACGGAATTCCAAAAGAGTTAGTCTTATGACGAACCAGCGAAGTATGGTGAGATCTGACCAATTGTAGCTTGTAACCTTTGTATCTATCTACACTGATAGGCAAAATAAAGTGCCCACCTCATCATTTTTGGAATATCCCTAATTTATTTGGTTCAAATTAAAATAAACACACTGTAGTTTTTTTTGATACCCTATTTTTCATATTCTCTTCAAGTTTCACTTACGAAATAATAATAAAAAAAGAGCTCAACTCGAAAAAAAAATCAATACGTGTTGAAAAAATAATGACAAAAATAAGTGCCCGCTTCATTTTAGCGCACGGGAAAATAAATTTAAGTTAAAGAAAAGCATTTTAATAATTTATGTGTCTTCCTTTGGCCTTCAGGACCAGCTGTAGGCGCTTCGGCATGATCTCCACCAGGTTTTTTAAGAGCTGTGGATCAAGCTCCCCCCCCCCCTGCGTCAAGGCTTCAAAATAGTTGAATTTATTTGAGACACCAGGGGTGACATTGCGCATTTCGATACGAGTGCTATTTTTTTCGTTTCGACCACATTTGCCATTATCGATTTCTATTCGAGCTCAAAACGAGTGAAACGCTTCGAGTAGTACTAGATCTTTGAGTAAAAATTGGCATTGCGTAACATTAAGTTCCAGCATTTTTTAGCGCGAATCGACTTCAAATATCTCGTAAAGTAGAAGTTGTTCGTCGCAAAAATAAGTGCAATCATAGCTTCAATAACATCGTGAAACACAAGAGCAAATACGAATTTGATTGCACAAATAATTGGTAAATCGTATGCATGTACCAATATGTAAGTACAAATATAATGTTTTTAATTGAATTCAATCATTAATTAAAATTTACGGACTACGGTCTACGA
Organism: Aedes japonicus; assembly: GCA_034211315.2. Lineage (NCBI taxonomy): Eukaryota > Metazoa > Arthropoda > Insecta > Diptera > Culicidae > Aedes > Aedes japonicus. Next base: position 473,708 of record JASCZW010000642.1, read on the forward strand.
AATCGCCACGAAATACGTAAAGCATCAACTGAAATTCTTGATGGAATTCATGGAAGAAAACCCAGACCTTGCTCGGGGTCTGTTAAAAACTCCCGACGTCAAAAGAAATTAGTCTTATGAAATTCCATAGCATCGTTCATAAGTTCAACTTTATGAAATTCTTAAGATTATTTGGCTGAGTGTAGGAGTCGCTGAGGTATTTAACAACGAAAAAATATTAATTTATATTTAAACATGGTTATTTATATATCATCTATACGTATATTTATAAACTAGCGGGTGAGGAAAATCATATAGTGATGCGGTAACTTTGACTACAAAACATACTTGTTTTTTTTTTAATGCAATTTCAGTGTCAAAAACAAGCTTCATTAAATGTAGGAATGTTCAATATCATAATATAAATCCACTAAATGAGAGATGTTCATATTTGCTCAAAGTTACTCAAGGTTGCTAAGTGTCTTGCCCCTAGATAAACTACGACTTCAGTCGTCTTTAGTCGATTAAAGGGCGATACGGTCAAAATTTGGTCAATATCAACTTGACGTATTTCTTTCAATTTTGCATTTAAAAAACCTGAACACCCCTCATTTTGAAGGTGTGTGTGTGAAGAATGTTGCTCCTATTTTGATTTTGGAATTCACTCTTCAGTTGTCAAAATGCCGTCCAAGCAAGAAGAGCAGCGTATCAAAATTTTGCTCGCGCATCGCGAAAATCCGAGCTACTCGCACGCAAAGTTGGCAAAATCGCTAAAAGTTGCCAAATCAACCGTAACAAATGTAATTAAAGTGTTTGGGAAACGTTTGTCGACAGCCAGGAAGTCTGGATCGGGGGGAAATCGAAAACCGGAAGCCGCTGAGACGACAAAGAGAGTTGCCGGTAGTTTCAAGCGAAACCCTAACCTATCTCTCCGAGATGCCGCAAATAAGCTGGGTGTATCGTCTACAACCGTGCATCGAGCCAAAAACGAGCCGGACTATCGACTTACAAGAAGGTAGTGACTCCAAATCGCGATGATAAACAAAATACGACGGCCAAAGCGCGATCCCGGAGGCTGTACACGACGATGCTGACGAAGTTTGACTGCGTGGTAATGGACGACGAAACCTACGTCAAAGCCGACTACAAGCAGCTTCCGGGACAGGAGTTTTATACGGCAAAAGGAAGGGGAAAGGTAGCAGATATTTTCAAGCACATGAAACTGTCAAAGTTCGCAAAGAAATATCTGGTTTGGCAAGCCATCTGTACCTGTGGCTTGAAAAGCAGCATTTTCATAGCTTCCGGGACTGTCAACCAAGAAATTTACGTGAAAGAGTGTTTGAATAAACGTCTGCTGCCTTTCCTGAAGAAACACGGTTGTTCCGTACTGTTTTGGCCGGATTTGGCATCTTGCCATTACGGTAAAAAGGCCATGGAGTGGTACGCCGCCAACAACGTGCAGGTGGTTCCCATAGACAAGAACCATCCCAACACGCCAGAGCTCCGCCCAATTGAGAAATACTGGGCTATTGTCAAGCGGAACCTAAAGAAGACCAAAAAAACTGCTAAGGACGAGCAGCAGTTCAAGGCAAACTGGCTTTCTGCGGCGAAGAAGGTGGACAAGGTGGCTGTACAAAATCTGATGGCAGGGGTCAAGCGTAAGGCCCGGCAATTCGGATTTGGAAAAGCGGAAGCATAACTGAATATTTTTCCTGAATTTTATACTAATTGAACTTGAAAAAGAAATTTAATTTGATTTTTTAAATAAACGATTTCACGGATTTACACGCGTTGTCCCTTGACCAAATTTTGATCGTATCACCCTTTAGTCTTACTTCAGGGAAATTCGACGAATTTCATAGAAATTTAATGAACTTCAAGGAAGTTCGACAAATTTCATGGAAATTTAAGAAACTTTAACGAACTTCAGAGAAAGTCAACGAACTTTAAGGAAGTTCTAAAAACTTCAGGGATGTTCTACGAAGTTCAGGGATGTTCTATGAAGCTCAGGGAAGTTCAAAGAATTTCAAAGAAATTCAATGAACTTTAGGGAAGTTCAACAATCTTTATGGAAATTCAATGAACTTCAGGGATGTACGAACTATGGATGTTCTACGAACTTGAGGAAAGTTCAACAATTTTCATTGAAATTCAATGAACTGTCAACAAAACCGAAATTCAACTAATTTCATGGAAATTCAAAGAACTTCAACGCAGAATTCCACATTCAAAAAAAATTAATGAACTCCTCGGATGTTCATAAAACTTTACAATTCACTACAATTTACTCACTAATTTTCACTCAAAGAAAGTGGATTGCTGCAATCCCTCAGCTCACGTCTCTGCGAAAACAGAATGCTTTCTTCATTATCGTCACTGTCGTCATAAAAAATTGTGAAAACTTTTCTTTTAAATTTCAATTTTCAGCTGCAAACAATTCACTACCGAGCAAGTTATGTTTGTTTGTATGCATCTACACTCTACACTGAGTACAATTGTATACTATATCTTTTCCTCTCACGGAAATGTTTCTCAATTTTCTTAAAAAGTAAATCTACTCAATTTTATGAGTAGATCCACTTTTTACGAAAATTGAGTAGTATTTCTGTGAGAAAAACGAGGTGGTGTACAATTGTACTAAAAAATTAAGTAAAATGAGACGGGAGTGTATAATTTGACATTTCTCTTCGAGTTGGTCAAGTACCCATTAAGCTCGAAATCTAGTACGCTAAAATTATGAACTCGAAAAAAATATGTAATAAAAAACATAACTCGATTCGAATTCAACATTTCTCGAATCGAGTAACTCGATTCGAGATGCGCAATGCCACCCCAGTTTTGTCAACCCTTGCATCTAGAATCGCCCACAAATTATCGATGTGGTTGAGGTCCGGGCTTCGCGGAGGCCATTCGAGCTTCTCTTCTAGACCCGTCTAAATCAGCGAAATACCTTCAGATTTTGTGGTAGGATGATGATGTAGGGATCTGCCGTCATTATCTTGTCGATTTTGACGAGGCTACCAACTCCGCTCCACGAAAAACGCCCCCAGACCATCACATTTCCTCCTCCATGCTTCACCGTACCTTGCATGTGGCGCTCCTGAATCTCCTGACCCAATTTGCACCACACACGAATTAAAAGCCTTGAATTGTGATTCGTCCGTCCAGAGAACCGTTTTCCGGAACTCTACGCGCTTATCAGCATGCTCAATAGCAAACCTGACCCGTTTGACTTTGTTTGCCTTGCTGATAAATGGGCGCTTCCGGGCAACTTTGTTAATCAGCCCCTGTGCTACAAGACAAGACCAGAAACTGAAGGGTTTCCTAGATCTAACGGACAGTTACCTTTGGGTTATTCTTGACTTAACGCATGATCTTGGTGTCCGTTTGTGTATCCGTTTTGAGCTTCCTGCCGATCCATAACTGATTTTTTTTTGGTTCAGTAGAATTTTTCCAACCACTGCCTTGCTGCCGCTTGGTGTTTTTTTGGTCACTGTTTTTTTTCTAACAATTTGAAAATGATGAGGTGAGCACTTTATTTTGCCTATCACTGTATATATATCTAAAAAATGAATTTCTGTCTGTCTGTCTATCTGTCTGTTTAACTTTTATAGACTCGGAAACTACTGATCCGATCGGCGAAAAAATTGTATGCAGGGGTTATTGGGGGAGGCAAAGGCTTAAGACCCCCCACCCCCCTAGTAGGGGGAGACACTCCCATACAAATGAAACACAACATTTTTGAATAACTCGAAAACTAATCAGGCAAATGGAACCAAATTTGGCATGTGGATTTTCTAGAGATAGAATATTCTATAGTAGTTCGATATCCCTCCCATTTTTGTAAGAGGGTGGGCTCTCCTACAAATGAAACAGAATTTCAACCGAACGGCGTGAAAATTTGTAAAAATTTGGGTTTCTTTTATGGTTTGAGACCCCTCATCCCTCTGGGAGGGGGCCGCCCATACAAATGAAACACAAATTTCTGCATAACTCGAGAGCTAATCAAGCAAATGTAATCAAATTTGGCATGTAGGGATTTTTGGAAGCAGAACTAGTTGCTCTGGTAGTTCAAGACCCCTCCCTTCTCTGGAAGGGGGTGAGCTCTCGTCTAACTGAAACAGAAATTTAACCGACCGGCGTGAATATTTGTACACAGGGGTTTTTGGGTTGGAAAAGGTTCCTTTGATGGTTTGAGACCCCTCACCCCTCTGGAAGGAAGGGGGGGGGGCTCCCATACAAATGAAACATAAATTATAGCATAACTCGAGAACTAATCAAGCAAATGGAACCAAATTTGGCATGTGGAGGATTTTGGATGCAGAACTAGTTTCTATGGTAGTTCGAGACTCTTCCTCTTCATACAAATGACACAGAAATTTAATCGATCGGCGTGAAAATTTGTATGTAGGAGCTTTTAGAGTCGAGAAAGGTTTCTATGATGGTTTGAGACCCCTTTCCTCTCTAGAAGAGGGTGCTCCCATGCAAAAGAAACACAAATTTCTGCATAACTCGAGAAATAATCAAGAAAATAGAACCAAATTTGGCATGTGGTGGTTTTAGGAAGCTGGATATTTTTTCTATTGTGGTTTGAGACCCCTTCCTCCCTCTGTAAGAATGGGGGGTGGGGGGGGGGGGGGCTTTCATACAAATGATATACAAATTTCAACCAATCATGAGAATTATCCAGGTAACTAAAACACACAATGTGTATTTCTAGGGATAGAAGCATGTTCTGATAGAAGTTTGCACCCCTACTTAGTCAAGAAAGGGTGATGTTTGAGTACTATATTATACAGACGAAGTTAATTTAAGGTAATACAATTGGCCATGGCACCAGAACACTGGAGTTGTTCCGGGTTTCCGGAGAGGCCATCTAACATGTTGAATTTGTGATGAGATTTTTTACAAGATGCCGTTGTCAAACTTTTTTTTTAAGTAAACACATAAAAGAACAAAATATTTACTAAGCTAATGAAATGTCGATTACAAGAATCGGCCATAAATTGACCGAGATATGGCTATTTTCGTGGAACAGGTTCTGATAAAGGGTCCTGGATGCGGTTAACTGTTTATTTTTCTCAAAACATGCCATGTGACACCTCTTTTTTCTTGGTTTTTCATCAAAACCTTGTTATAAACTTAAAGTGACCATTTTGGCCACTCCCGGAACCACCGGAACGTTCCCGGGGGAACCTGTAGTAGGGACCAGTTAGGCATTTATACCAAAACATGCCGTGCGGCAGCTCTATCTTCATGATTTTTCATAAACATGACATTGATAAACTTCAGAAGGCCATTGGATACATTGGCCACTCTCGGAATCACCGGAACGTCCACGGGGAAGCCTGTAGTAGGCCATTTACGATTTTACTCCAAAACATGCCGTGCGGCAGCTCTATCTTCATGGTTTTTCATAATTATGATTTCTGTAGACTTGAGAAGGCGGCTACATTAACCATTCCCGGAACATTTTTGGGGGAGCCTGTAGTAAGGATCATTTACGATTTTACCTCAAAATATGGACGATAAGATTCACTGGGCGACGGGGATGGGAAAACATTCCGAATCCTTGCTTCCAATATTGACCCCAATGTGTGTGTGTACAATCTAACACTTATTGGCCGGAAATGGTATTATGGAAGGAATCTGTTTACAACAATCCCTCAAGTGATCATTGGAAGCAGCTTTAATCCGAGAGCTAGAAAGTGATAGCTCTACTGCTGATCCAGCAACCCATTTCAGAATGTCTGGAGAGTCACGCCCATTCCAAGGTTACTTTCACATACAATAAGCCCCGCATATAAACATTACCGATACCATTTGGATAAGGGCACTGCAACACACTTTCAGATTTGGAAATGTTCAATTTCCAAACCAGGCACGTATTTGGTATTATTCAAAAGTAAGGTTATTGTTATATAGTTATAGTCAGATACATCTCACCCATGGCCGATTCCTTGATAACACTCGCTTGTTCATTCGTAAACATGAAAATTCTCGACGTTGATTCGTAATTAGCTTCATGCACTCGCGACGAAATAAGCGCAAAAATTGACGTTGCCGAACCGGCCGTTAGATATGCCACCTACACAACTACGTGATGAACGCATCTGAAATTCTGTGGCAGCCTTTCACGCACGCATGCGCATTGTCTTCGTTTGCTGCTTCTGACAAGCAAATGGCCGTTTTCTACAGCCACTGGTCTTCTTTTTTCACTCCACACTACCAATATCAAATCCCTGCTATGAGGCGACTCTATAACGAACTTCAAAACTGCAAATATTTATCGATTCACTCGCGGACAAACACTCAAACTGAATAATAAATATCCGGATTTCAGAATACTACCACTAATAAACAAAACTAAGTTGATGTAACTCTTCTTCCGGTGCGGGGGCGAAGCACATAAAAAACAAAAAATGTGGAAATACTACCGACACTCACACATTTCGGGAGGGAATCGATTGTATTCACTACGTTCTTCCCTAAGCACGCCTATTTAATGATTTCACTGTTAGTTAGAGTTAAATTACGAATTATTGTTTGATTTTTGTTCGCAAAAACGACGCAGCAAAAACAAAACACGTCAGTTGGGAGGCACGGCTTGCTGCGATCTTGCTTCCAATGTTGACCCCAATGGTTCAATAATGTTAATGTCCGGTGACTGAGCAGGCCACTCAATGTGATCGAAATCAATCCAAGCACATATGTTTCGTACCAACCGGGCGAAACTCAGTTCTATACCCAATGATTTCATTATATCCAACCCGCTCAATAAATTGAAATTTTTGATAACTCAAGCAGACGTCTTCAAAATTTGACGGTACAACGGGCAATCGGTGGATAACCACCTGGTACCTCATAGCAAGATGCTAGGAAGCGGACCGGAAGATTCAATAAGTTATATCCCCTTCCAAATTCCACAGCTTCACATGTTCTGAAAACTGACTGAAAACAATTAGAGCAGAAGACATTATAAAAAACTTATAAGAAAACATATGTGCTATGGTACAGCAAAACGAACAGAGTGGACGAATAATCTAAGAAACTTGCCAAAAGTCAAACGTCACTCTCGCAAAAGTCGAATCAGTTGATTGTTTCGGAGATGATTGCTTTCCAAAATAGAATTCTTCGGATTGAGTGCTCCAGCGTTACAAAACAATGCTCTGGAGTCTGAAGTCAATGCCTTTGGAAGTCCATTCAGGGCAAACAGTTGATGCTTTACCAAAAGAAGAAAACAAAAAAAAAACCCCATCACCACCATTGTCGGTTGGTCATCCAGCATGACAGCGGCAAAAAGACACACCTCCCGCTCCCAGCCCATGGTAAAAATTGAATTTCCTGACAACAATGACGGCATTCTTGGGACAACCGTTCAGTCTAATCCCTTCGAGCGGGACCGACGACAAAGCTGACGGAAACAGACACCAAACTGTAGTCGGCGAAAGCACAGGCTTTTTGGGGTCGTTCATCATTTTGGGCCGTACTTTTAATGGGTCCCCGGATCAACAAGACTTTCGACCGGCTGAATTGGGATAAAGTGCGGAACGGCTGCCTCCAGCGGAGAGAGAATAACTCAATGACATCGGGAGGGGGGATGAAGGGAGATTTCCGTAAGCCATACTGAGCTCCGAATAAGTCCCATTGTTATCTCCCGGTCTCCAGCCATATTAACAGCCTTTGCCGCTTAGAAAGATGGCCAGATGCCTCCAGGGCTCGATCGAAAAAGGATACATTTATTTTTCAAAATTGAATTTGGCAAAAAAGAGCTTTTGAATTAGATAATATTCCCAGATTGATTTCGCTTTGCCTAGCGATTCATGTTGGTAAAGGATGCTTGGGAAAGCCATTTCGATGATTTGGGATATGAAGGCACACGTACCTATATATTGTTCCAAGTCATGGGTGGGGCAAAGCTTCTCCATTCGACAAATATAAACTTTGCTCTTGCACACTCACTCTGTCACTTTCGCTCTCGAAGCTAGACGTGATTGGATTACTCTATGCACTGAAATCTGTCCTGGGTCTGGCACAGGAAGGATGTGCCCCTCGACCGACCGAACGACCGACCGACCGACACATACGGCAAGCAGGCAGTAGGCGAAGGAAAAAAAAAGAAACTTTGTGTCTCGTTTTACAATCTCATGTCAGTGCTGTTTACATTTTAGACATTATTATTGTACACGACTGGAATTCTCTGATGACGAAACACAGAGCTTCGGCACCCGGGCGGAGTTGAAATGAGCTTCGTTGTGGTTTTTACGGTCTGTTTCTTACGTTCTGCTTCGACAACGCCAGGAGTAGGTTAGCGTCCCTGAACGGAAATTTCTGTCAATAGAACTTGCAGGTGATGGAGACGGTGCACAGTGGTTCCCCCATAGGCCATAAATGAAGAAATCGCATGTCAATATTTTCAAATTCAAGTAATTTTCCTACATCTAGCATAACCTGAAGTTTACGATGGCATCAATAGTATCATGATGTTTTGCGAGGATTGTTTACTATTGAGCTTACAAAGTCACGCGTTTGTCATATTTTAGCAGCCATTAAAACCGCTTCATTTGGTATAGTAAAACTTAACTGTTTTCTAATGAATTTGTGCATTTCAACGCGGTTTTTTGCCATGGATATTCAAAAACAAGGTAGGTATTATCATTTCTGGGGGTTTTGGAGGATATTTAAATCCACTATTAACAGCTATGTGTATGTAAACAAAGGCAAATTTACGAATAAACTAATGTAATCGATGAACTTCATGTTAACTTTTAAGTATGATCTTAAATTTACGTCAACCACGTATACCAAAATGTTGGCAAGATGTCATTCATCAACCATAAACTCATTTTAGCTGCAAGTATCTGCAAGTAAACTTGTGGGAAAGGATTGAAGTTGTGACATTTTTTGACTTTTTCGAGTCTGTCCAGGGCGGATTTGATTCAACTTTCCCGCTTTTAAGTGAATTTCCAAGGTATTTCAACATGGTTTTTTGTCATGGATATTATAAAACAAGGCATGTATTACCATTTCTAGAGGTTTTGGGGTGTATTGTTATTTTCTATTAGGAACAGTTGTGTATGTATGTATGTATGTATGGTAGCCACCATCCCCTCTAGCCCTTGGCTTGGATGCAGCTCCACTTAATAGCAAGATCAAATTGGGCCACCGATCTGAATTCGCACTATCGCTGTATGAAGGGCCAAAAACGGAGGGGTGGACCCGTAAGCAGAGACACTTACACGAAATCCACGGGAAATTAAGAATCTCCTTCCAACGATATGATCCAACAAATCGAATAACACAATTCGCAATACTCATTAAGCTTTCTACAGGATGGCTTGTTAAGAAGGGCGCGTCACTCTCCCTGAAACTGTTGGAGTAGAACTCGCAGCACCACACTCGAATCGGTAGGATAAGAAATGATACTGTTTGTTCCCTCCTAGACTCAGGCAGTCAATCAAACCATCGTCCAGTTTCAGCTTGAATGATACCCTGGTGCTCCCTCCCAACCCAGTATTTATTATATTTATATAAATATAGATGTAATGTATTAATAATATGTTATATATGATTATATAGTAGAGCAAAAATTATATAAGGATATTTAGTTAAATTATGTAATAGTTGGAGTTCACGAGCCTATGATAACCATTTTAACTAAATTAATTAACCTGCTGAAATAATAATATTAAGGCAGTAATAATAATATGCAGCTTCGTACCACTTTGTATCACTGATGGGTGACTGTATCTCTGGAATGTGAAGGTCATCTTGTTATTCATTGAGGTATAAATATCAATAAAGCATTCAATTGTATATAAAACCATAATATTATATTATTACGTATTTAATCATGACATTTAGATATGTAACCTTCTGGAATGAAGAGCATTTATTAATTTTGATTATTATTTGATATAATGTAATAAAATAATTATACCGGCCGGATCACCAATCTGAAGCAATTAAAATTTTATTAATTATTTTATTACTTCTTCCATAATATTATATTTATGATATGCAATTAATAATGATGAACAGCTGTGTTCCTCTGAACCGCTCAAATAGTAATTGATGATCGTGTACTGAAATGTTAAGGTCATATTACGCCATTTAATGGAAAATATAATGAAGGAATTAAAGGTTGAGTGGTCGAGAGAGTCGTCAACATTTCTATTAATGAAAACATGCTAGAGCTTTTAAAAAACATGCATCATATAATAACACATACTAGTATCTACACATCTATATATACATCCATTGCTACTTTCGAGAAGGCCACTCCGACGGTGCTAGATACAGCTGAAAATTGATCCCCATTCTTACTGCTGCTTCTACCAGAAGATGATCATCCTATAGCCGCAAGACCTCCTCTCCTAAACTGTATGGTACCTGAGAGAAATTTACCTTTCTGGCGTAATAAATGTAATGAAATATACAGAATTAGGCTATGAATAAACAATGTCCTATAAGATAAAATATATAGTGAGGGTATATTGTAATATGAACTGAAAATTACATGTGTGCCGACTGCTGTTTTGTTGCAATTGTAGACAAACTTGCGCATCCATTATGAACTAGAAAATTTAGGCAATGTATGACCGCCATGAAAAAAAAAAGAATTTTAAATTTTAAATTATTTGTAATACCTGACGACCTGGAAGACCTGAAAGATATGAGAATGGAAAATTATGATATGATGTACCGGTCGCACCCCCTCACTTCGCTATTGTCGGATTGACAACATTGCCCAGGCTACGCCAACCAGCGTCTCCATGTTTCAGCTGGCAGTCTTTTGTGATCATATGACTCGTGGAGGCGTGAGGTAGGAACTTGTGAGGACCAGAGGTCGGTCGCACCCTCCTGCCAAGTTGTCAACTCACCATTTGAAGCCCTTTTCTATTAGGAACAGTTGTGTATGTATAAAAGAAAGCTACAAAGGCTTATACCGTGGACCGCTGCTAATCTAAACGACAACACTTGCATATTAACTGGGTTCATTTTTAATTTGCACATCTAGTAACCCTGTCCGCAACAAAAACGAATGTTTCTGGTTACCTTATTTGCTGTTTTGTTTTGATTCTGCGTTTCGTTTCGCAATGTTCCATTTCGTTTTACTACATTCCAAATGCTGAATGACGTTTGAACACTTTTTAGTTTGCACGTCGTGCAGATGAGCGGGGTTCAAATTAAAAAGGGGGGTCCACGGTATAATCAAAGAATCTGTTAAAATTAATACTAAATTAAACTATGATCTTACCCGAATGAACCACGTATACCAAAATGTTGATTTAAAGTTTTTTTTTAACAACAAGCACATAACAGCTGCAAGTAAATGCAAGTAACTGTGTTTTTTTTTGTCAAATGCTCATTGTATTTACATTCTTCTGCTTTCTGCCTACATTTGCTTATGTATTTTATCCAAAATAAATACAAAATATTAGAACAAACAAAAATTGCCTACAGGTTCAGTGCAATAGTACATGTGGTTTTAAGTTATTTTTTCAAATAATTATTAACAATCAATTCTAGCAACCGGTATAAATTGACGATAAAATATTTTTAGGTACACACCCAAGTAACACACAAAACATCTTTTTAGAAAGATTTATAATTGTTTGTATTATAATTGTATTATAAACGTATTGCAAAACTTGTCAAGTTTGAAGCGGTTTATATTTCTCATATTCTATATATCACTCTGACAAACGGTTTAGGTAAAAATAATTTTTCAAATACTGCAAGTGATTAATACTTTATTATTGTTCTTGAAAACATGGTTCCATACATTTATAAAACATAAACAAGACAAGATTTTATGGGCAGTTCTAAATACGGTTGAAATTACATTACACCAACCATGGTTTGCAAAACGTGTTCTTTTTTCTCGTTACGATGAGTTTGTTGCACAAGATCGTCGTTTCACTGTCAACGGGAAGCATATCATAGATACTCAGAGTTTACTTCTCAACCATCTGAGTTGGCTAAGCAAAGAAGCTACAAACCTATCACGCCAAGGGCTAGTGTTCAAATCCCACGCTTGGCGATGTTATATATTTTATTATGCGGATAATTTTATTCCATTTTATAGGCTTCACTTTTTGCGCTTTTTGTGTCATATTAAAGTACGAAATTAAGTATTATACACCTATATTTATAACCTGTTTTTGTCATTTAACAGTACTTTCAACTTGTTTAATACAAGCTGTGTTGCTTGGGCAGTTGAAATGTACATTTCAGAGGATGTATATCTTTGATATTTGGACTACAAAAATCGGTAAAAACGCTCAGAAGATACAACAAGTATCACATTCTCTGTACTCTGTTATTCCTAATGCTCAAAACTTTAATTTGGACGGGTTGCACTCACGCATACATTATATATGCACTCGACTGTCAGTTTGCTGGCAAAGATCGTAAAGAGTCAAGCAAGAGTGTATTCGAAAGAATTCTTCGAAGTTGAAAGAACTAGAGCATGTCAGCTTTACATTGAATAATCAAAGGGCTAACATGGCTACGTCTGGACGTGGACGGCCCAGGAAAGACTTTGATTACTGCAGTCCTCGCTCGAAACGTAGAAGGACCGCTGAGTTGACAAAAACCGATACTACAGCATATCGTTCAGCGTGCAATTCAGCAATAAGATGTATGTCAAGACCTCCAGCTATAGATTCAGATGAAGTGGTGTCGCTGACAGTAGAAACAAAGATGACAAAGAGCCAATACCTTACTATCAGGAAGTTTGTAAATAACAGGTTCAGTTGCAAAATACTACCGTCATACCAGAAAATACTTAAAGCTAAAAGTAAATGTTATCCTGAAAACATGACGGTCTCCGAAGCAGCCTCCGAAATTGAATTACAGGACTTACTAAATCATACGGCTTTGAGGATAATTGAGTTACTACCTCAAAAAAAAAAAACTGGAATGAACTGCCAATTGAAACTGCTGCTATTTTGACGGGCAAATGGGGATTCGATGGATCGAGTGGTCATGGAGAATATAAGCAAAGCTTTTCGGATCCAGCTATTGAGGATAGCAACATGTTGGTGACTTCATAAGTCCCTCTACAGATGATTGTTGGCAGTAAAATTATATGGAAAAATCCATGCCCATCGAGTACGAGATACTGCCGGCCAATTCGTCTTCAGTTTATAAAAGAAACCACAGAAATGACCATTCGGGAAGAGCGATATTTCAAAGAAAAAATTGAGAATTTGCAGCCGACAATTATCTGTTTACAAGACCACACTCTTCAAATCTATCATCGTTTGCAATTAACAATGGTTGATGGGAAATGCTGTAGCGCCTTAACCGGACACCTTCCAGCAGGTGAGATATTTTGATATTTTTGTTAGTTTATTTTATTCATTTACTTTTATTTTTATCGTCCTATGCCGTATTCTCACCAGATGCTGCCTCTGCGGTGCAAAACCTAAAGAGATGAACGATATCGACAAAAGTCTTGGTAGGCCGCTTCTGGAAAAAGGTTGTGAATTTGGCTTATCACCTCTTCACTGTTGGATAAGATTTTTTGAGTATCTGATCCATGTCTCATATCGTCTCAGTATTCAAAAATGGCAAGCTCGATCACCAGGAGAGAAGCAATCTGTGGCACAAGCAAAGAAACGTATTCAGGATGGGTTCAGAGCCTCGAGCTGGGGGAAGCGGAACATCGAACGACGGAAATACCGCAAGAAAATTTTTCAAGAATTCTGCGGTATCAGCAAAAATAACAGGATTGGATAAGGAGCTTATCGATCGATGCAGAACAATTTTGGAGTGTCTTGGCTCGAGCTATATGATCAAGAAGACCAAATTCAAAAAATTTGCATTGATCACCGCACGAAAGTTGGTTGAAACGTATCCTTGGTATTATCTACCACCTTCTGTGCACAAAGTTTTAATCCATGGCGAAACTGTTATTGATTACGCACTAGCATCGATTGGGCAGCTATCAGAGGAGGCAGCTGAATCAAATAACAAGAACATCAAACAGTTTAGGCTCTACCATACCCGCAAGATATCGCGAGTAGCAACCTACACAGACTTGTTACACAGATTATTGTTAAGCTCTGATCCATTCATCACTAGCCTAAAGCAGGTATCAATGGAAAGAAAAGAGGAACATTCTCAAGACGTATTGGATTTATTATGCGTATAAGTGCATTTATGTAATGCATTGGCTTATTATCAGTTAACATTGATTCATTAATTCGTTAATAAAGATTTGTTTTTTTTATTTCTAAATTTATTGAAATGAACTTTCATAAACTATTCTGCCCATAAAAGCATAAGGATTCATGTCGTTTCTAGACACATGATAAACGTAAAATTCAAGGGATATAATTAATTTATTTGTGAGAAAGGTAAAAAAGCCATTTATCACTGCATGGTGGATCGATCCGTTCTTCTTGACCTCAAATTTGCACTCAGCGACCCAAAATTCATTAAAGACATATGGTTTTATGACGAAACTATCAAACAAATTATTTATGACCGCCTTCCTTCTACGTTGGAACCACTGTGCGGTGATGGCGATTGGATGAAGTTTCCTCATCTATTTTGCTGGTTGGGCAAACGAAACGATGACGTCAGGTTTGTGGCAAATTGTTGAAGACAAGTTAGTTGAAAATCGAACCAGTGCCAGTTATGATTTCCATGTAAACATCTACCCCTCGTTTAAACGAAATGCCCGAACCCATAAACAGTGTCCAGTGTCCTTCACATCGCACTAATCACATCGGACGGAACGGAAACATTACATTTCGCGGTGACATAATTCTAGCATCAGGTGCCATGTTTCCGATCGAGCTGACAAATACACAATATCGAGGGAGCAAACAAAACGAATCAACAAAAAAAAAATACTGCTAACCAAATTAATTTACCGGATTGTTGCTTCAGCGAACCGCAAAGTTTGCCCACAGCATCCATCCATCCAGAGTTTCCCGTGTCGATTGCAACCAACCCAGATAACAGTCTACATATACATCCACGTATACATATGTACATAGGTATATGGTGATCTGTGATGCGTGGCTTCCCATTCCAGACCGCAGCCGGGCCACGCCCAACCGACCGGACTGACCGACAATGGATTGCCACACAATCATCGTTTGCTGCATCCAAGGTGACAATATTCGCTCCATCAACCTGCAGCTGCCAATTACATTACACGAACTCTCGCTCGATGGGCGACGACAACGACCGAGGGCTGGGGGTGGATGTCCGAGGACGCGTCCTACGATATGGAATTAATTTATCACTCCTCCTGTCCGACCTCGATGTGGCTTTCCCTGGGCCCGGGCTGGAGAAATTTCAAAATTTAGAATCCGCGTTGTTGGCTTTGGCCCTCCACCACGGGGTTCGACCGGCACACAGGGTCTATCGGTTGGATTTAGATTTGTTTACTGTGGTTTCAGTGATGTGGTAGGCAATATTTCACCCCAAAAACCACGACCCTGGATATAATGCCGTTAAGGGGGGCTTGGGGCTGGTGTAGGAGTTATGGGACATTGGGATTCCGGGGTCCATAATTGTGTGCTCTGATACGTGCCATTGGTTGGCAGGGAGGTGGAATGACCAACTCCGGAAATGCATATTGGTGGTATTCTTATGGCGGTTTAAAATCGCAAATAGATTGACAACCACTTTTCTTTGAGATTTATAAGGATGAACAATTAGTGCTGATCAAATCTTGTTCCATGCTGTTTGTCCATGTTCTTGTTCTTGTCCATTGTTCTATGCTATTTGTCCATGTGAATCCTGGGCGTCCCCTATTTCGGTATTGATTTTTATATTTTGCCGCTAATTTTAGCACACTATCGTCGTCGGTCCTCGTTATATGGCTCCAGTACCGCATTTGAAGACTCTTAAAGGGTGTTCCGATCAAAATTGGGTCAAACAGTAATGTGTGTGAGTCGATCAAAGTTTTTATTATTAAATCACTAGCTGAACCCGGCGCTGCTACGCTTGCAACAAAATGAAGGAAAATTTAAAATAACTTGCACGTTTTTGTTTTTTTTTTCGAAATGAGTTTTCTTTCTTGAATAAGCAGGGGTTCAAACTTCTATCAAAACATGCTTCTTATCCGAGAAATACACGTTTTGTTTTTAAGTAACCTGGATAATTCTCATTTTTGGTAGAAATTTGTGTTTCATTTGTATGGGAGCCCTCCCTTCCAGAGGGGGGTGGTTTCTCAAACCACCATACAATCATTGCCTTCAAAACCCCCCACATGCCAAATTTGGTTCCATTTGCTTGATTAGTTCTCGAGCCATCACATGGGGCCCATCGATTATAATAAAAAAAATATTTTAATTTGTTCGAAGACCCCCCCCCCCCTTCAGAAAGGGGAGGGGTTTTGAACTACCATTAAAACATTCTTGCCTTCAAAACCCCCCACATGTCAAATTTGATTCGATTTGTTTGATTAGTTCTCGGGTTATGAAGAAATGTGTGTCTCATTTGTATGAGAGCGCCCCTTCCTGAGAGAATAGGGGTGTCAAACAATCATAAGAACCTTCCGCAACCTCGATTCTTTAAGGGTCTGACAGACAGACAGACAGACAGAAATTCATTTTTATGTATATAGAAATCAAGCCTCCAAAAACCCTCATATGCTGAAAAGGTTTCATTTACTTGATTAGTTCTCGAGTTATGCAGAAATTTGCTTTTTATTTGTATGGGAGCCCTCCCCATTTAAAGGAGGGGAGGGGTGGTGAAGTGCCATAGAAACATTTCTTGCTTCCAAAAACCTCAACATGCCAAATTTGGTTTCATTTGCTTCATTGGCTCTCGAGTTATGTTAAAAATTATGTTTCATTTTTATGGTAGTCTCCCCTTCCAGAAGGCGGAGGGGTCTCAAACCACCTTAGAAACATTTGTTTCCTTCAAAAACCTCCACATGCCAAATTTGGTTCCATTTGCTTGATTAGGTCTCGAGTTATGCAGAAATTCGTGTTTCATTTGCCTGAGAAACCCCTCTTTTAGTAAGCGGAGGAGTCTCAAACAACAAAAGAAACATTTCTTGCCTTCGAAAACCTCCATATGCCAAATTTGGTTCCATTTACTTGGTTAGTTCTCGAGTTATGCACAAATTTGTATTTCATTAGTATGAGAGCCCCCCTCTTACAGAGGGCGGAGGGGTCTCGAGTTTCTTTAGAAACATTTCTTGCCTTCAAAAACCTCTACCTGTCAAATTTGGTTCCATTTACTTGATTAGTTCTAGAGTTATGCAGAAACTTGTGTTTCATTTGTATGGGAACCCCACCCTCTCCCCCTACCAGAGAGGGAGGAGGGGTCTCAAACTACCGTAGAAACATTTATTGCCTTTAAAATCCCCGCAAGCCAAATTTGGTTCCATTTGCTTTATTAGATCTAGAGTTATGAAGAAATTTCAGTTTCATTTGTATGATAGCACTCCTTCTAGGAGTGGAGATGGGTCTCAAACTACCATAGAAACAGTTTTCGCCACCGGAAAACCCCACATGCCAAATTTAGTTCCATTTGCTTGATTAGTTCTTGATATTTGCAGAAACTTCTGTTTCATTTGTATGGGAGCCTCCCTTTCTAGAGAGAGGAGGGGTCTCAAACTACCATATAAACATTTCTTGCCTCCAAAATCTTCCGCGTGCTAAATTTGGGTTCCTTTGCTTGATCAGTTCTCGAGTTATGGATAAAAATGTGTTTCATTTGTATGGGAGCCCCCCCTTTTTTCTTACTATCTTAAAAAGCTTCCCCGGCCTCAAAAACCCCTGCATACAAATTTTCATGCCAAACAGTCCTTCCGCTCGCGAGTTAAATCGTGACAAAGGAAACCCCAACTCATTTTTATTTATATAGATTTTTTTTTTTTGAGTAAAGTTAATACAGAATACAGGAGAAATATTCAGCTTCCTTTTTGCCGGGTATTTCGTTTAACACCTACCATAAGATTTTGTACAGTCTCCTTGTCCACTTTATTTGCCGCAGAATGCAAGTTTGCCTTGAACACAACAGCTCTTTGAGTCTTCTTAAGGTTCCGCCTGACGATGGCCCAATATTGTTCGATTGAGTGGAGCTCTGGTGTGTTGGGAGGGTTCTTGTCCTTGGAAATTACTTGAACGTAGTTGGTAGCATGTCATTCCATGGCCTTTTTTCCGTAGATGCCAAATCCGGCAATAGAGCGGAACAATTGTGTCGCTTCAAGAAAGGCAGTAGGTGTATTTTTAGGCACTCGCTCAGATAAATTTCCTGGTGACGGTTCCGGTCGCAATGTAGATTTTTAGTTTAGCAGAGGTTGATGCTCGCGGTGACCTTACTAGAGCTTGGGTTTTGGTCATATATAAGAGAAGGTTTGCGATCTCCATATGTTTAGTCGAAACAGGAAATAATTTATCCAGTTGCTCGATATTCCTGGCGATGATGAGAAAGTCACCAGCGTATACGAGAATGATGGGAAATTTAAGCTGGGATACTTGGTCTACCACAAAAAAATTACTCAGCTCCTCTTTGGTGAAACGGAGCAGGTAGGGTGACAGTGGACAGCCTTGTTTCATACCCATATGTCATCTCTTTTTGGAGGAACTTTGTTCGTTCCGAAGAGTCGGGAATGTCTCATTTCATGTGCACTGTATGATCCTTGGTATAAGTTGGTCCGGAACATTGTTTGACACTAATATTTCTGGCAACTTTGAAAACGCAATCCTGTCGAAGGCCTTGCTGACGTCCATGGCCATTCCAAGGCGTTCCAATTCTCCTCCAACACTCTTTTGGTCACAAAAATATGATCTAATGTAGATCTGCCGTGCAAGAATGCTGCCTGATGCGAACCTTTAGGATCCGAAACGTTTACGAGTTTGTTGAGTATGTTATAGCCAACACTACTCAAACAGATTTTGCGATAATCAGACGTAGCTTTAGGATTAGGTTTCTTGGGTATAGGTACTAGAAGAGAGGTTCCGCATTGCTCTGGTAGGGTTTTTTCTCGCTTTACTCTAACCAGCAACTGCTTTAGTTCCACTAAAATTTCGGAACTAGAATATTGCAGGAGTTCCATGGGTATGCTATCCAATCCTGCTGCTTTCCCATTTTTACGTTCCTTAAGTATATTTTCATTTTCGGATGACCTAGAACATTTGAAGATGAAGATAGATTACTCGATGTGTGTCTTAAACAAGGTTTTGGTGTTTGTGAATGAGTAGGAAAAATAATTTAATACGATAGTTGGCTTTAGAAATTACTGCAAAGGTTTATTGAATTACCCAGAAGGCTTGAAAATGATAATCGGCTACCAAAAATCAGACGTTGATTGGTATTCCGAGAGTCGTAGTGACTTTTTTCACTAGGTGAAGTGATAAATTTCACCTGCGGTGACGTGACTCTCCATTTGATTTACCCAGAAGAGTCACTGCAGGTGATTTTTCTCACTTCACCAAGTGACAAACGTCGACTTTCAGAATAACCCCCGTTTTCATTAATTAATACTCCAAAACAGACATTTGATGTGATGATCGATCTCAAAGCCTGTAGACCTTTACCCCAAGGAGATCTAGATTAGCTTTAGCATTAGCATTAGCATTTACATTTGCACACCTCGTGGATATAGCACCTCGTGGATAAGGACTAATTCGTTGAAGACATTGCATGCCACCATGGAACGAAACCAGTTAATGATACGTTGTTTCACGCAATAATCTCCACGAAGACACTCCTCGATCGCTCACCTGGCCACGTTCATGCAACCGTTGGTGATTGGGAGTATTTGGTTACCTGATGAAGATACGGGGAACCCACGTAGCCTTAAGAAGATATCAAAGGAAAATGGAAATGAATAGTCGGAGAGAATAGTTGAACAGAATACCCTGTTTGGTGTTCAGAACAAAAACTTATTCAAAAAAGGTCGTTGGGAGCATCTAGTCTAAGAAGGTTAAGTGATGCTCCATTTCTCTTCAAACGGTTAGGACTTTAGCTTCAACTATAGTTCTAGCACCCTATGGGTTATGGTTATAACACCATTACTCGCTCTATGAAACGAGAAGAATGTTTGAAAATATAAGAACGAGAGGTGGAAGAGAACTTGTCAGAATGAGCCCAAAAATAATAAATACTGTCACACCCAAAATCATAAGTGCATAAACATTGACTCTAAGTTAAATTTCGAAATTCGGGTCAATAATGACCCTTATCTCTTATGTGTCCCTTTTTTTCGATCCTCCTTAAACTGATTTAAAAAAAAAATATTAAATTAAATGAAGCATGATGCATGTTTTTGCTGGAATAAGTGTTTTGGTATATTTTATTGTTCAAAAGTTAGGGGTAATTTTAACGAAGAACATGTCAAATTTTGAGCAGTCCTCGCAGTGTGCCCCAGGAGTTAATTTATATAGCAATTTGATGATTTTTTGGCTAAATCTCGCCTAAACAATCATAAGGCTCGAAATAAAAAACGCGTGTTGGTAAGTTAAAATTACTCGTATCTTTTGAATGATAAGTGTTATTATAAAATTTCAAATAACAAAAATGTGCGCAACAACGTTTTCTATATTTTGTTTCAAGATCACTGTTTCTTAAAATGAAAACAAAAAAGTCATAATAAAAAAAATCTTTTTTCTGAGACACCCTGATTTTAAGCACCCTATCTTGATCGAGTGCAGAGCTAGAAAACTGAACATGTAACCACAGGGTGAGTGGTAAATCTTGTCAGTATTTTTAAACATGTGTAACTTTCGATGTGTTTATCACAGACATGTTTGCATATTTTTTAGAGCGTATACAAATGTCAAAACGGCTTGTTTGTTTTCAATTTTCTATAGTTTAAGACTCGTCGTAATCATGGACGTGAAAGCGGGGACTCGTGATGAGTTTGTTTATGAAACATTTTACACTGTTTACTTTCTTAAAGAAATTGAGACCACTCAAAATAAACGCTCTGTCGGACGGCGCACTTTCAGGTGTCCGAAAGCCATCAAACGAGTGAGAGTACCAATTCGACGGAATCCTGATGAAGTCAAACCGAAAGATGACCAAAGAACTGGAAATGCCTCAGTGAACGATCAGGAGTATTTTGAAGGCCAAATTCAACTGAATCCATACAAAAACAACTGGTGCATGACTTGACTGCAAAGATTGCAAGAGTTAAAAGATGTCGCAAGCTGCTCAAGGGTGATTATGCAATTCTTTTTTCGGAGAAACAAATGTTCCTGCAACAGGATCACCACGACCAGCAAAATGATCGGGTGTATGCTGCACATCTTCATGATATTCCTCGTGATGAACTAGCTGTTCAAAGGAATCAGAACGTTTCAATGGTGATGGGTTGCGGATGCATCTCCAAATAATTGAGTGAACCTTCATTGAACATAGAGTTCTACAGGAAATATTTTTTTTTTTTTAAGGTTTACTGGCGGGACTCTGAATAGAGTAGAAACCTCTACGCCAGGCCTTTGATGATATCGTTGCGTAAATCTTTTCGTATCATTTTGCCAGCCGTACACGGAGCATGTCGTCCAAGAAGACGCTGTTGCAAATGATTCGGAAGGAGCCGTGTTTGAAAAATTTGAGTCCGTTCGTCTTTTTCGTCAATTGTCTTTTTGTTATTTCGTTAGTCAGTGTTACGTTTACAATGTTTAATGTGTCTTTTCTTGTTTAGATCGTGAAATGTGGCATTTATGTGCTATGAAAGTTTTTCGAACCAAAAATTAGAAGCTATTCTTAAGCTGTTACTTGTGCGTTAGAATGATATAACTTAACTGCTTTTGACGCAATTCACCAGCCGTGCAAGGATCATGTCGTCCATAAAGACGCTGTTGACACTGTCTCAAAAGGTGTTGAATTTTCAAGTTGGCTTCCCCTTTCTTTCAGTCATGTTCATGTCCACTGTTTAGTATGGTGTCGTTTCGTCTTTTGGTTATTTAGTTTGTTAGTTTGTTTTCTTCGGTCTTTTGTGTTAAGAATGTCATTTATGTGCTGTGAAAATCTGTTTGAGCAGTTTTCTCTAATCAAAAATCGTCGAGATATTTGAATTCTACCAGTTTTAGTCATGCCTGATGTCTCAGTAGTCGCAACAGTATAATTTTAATGGTTTACTGATGGGACTTATGAGAGAGAAGTTTTCTTTTAAAAAAATTGGGAGGACGTTGCGTCTTTTTATGCTCGAAATGTTAGAGGGCATTTCGTAACCTCGTCATTCGTTAATAGGTTAATAGATGTCCAGTTCTTATGTGCTCTGAAATTCATCGAAGTATACCTCGTGTAACTTCCTTTGGATGACCTATAACTTTGTCCGCCTTAGTCTGTTCTTGTCTTCTGCGTTATTCAGTTAAATTCTATAGTTCTGTTGTATAATCGTTTACGTTTACTTGTCTGTTCATTGCTTTCTTTTTATTTGTCTAATACTAATATCTAAGTCATTTAATCGCTTCAAAGTCTGACAGCAAGTGCAGCCTAACAATCTTGGTCAGCTCTTAGATTCACTTTTCGGTGGCAAGGTAAAGCTTCATCACGCTAGTCCTAGTCTATTATAGAAAAATTATGAGAAAGAAGCCGTTAGAAGTTGTTTGTATACCATTATATAATGTGTATTTTATTATAGCTCTTTGAAATGAGAAATAAAAAAAAATAAGAATGGTGCCACGTTCGTAGTTTTAATAAAACTTCTACTCAGTGAATCCGACAGTCGGTTCCCTACAAATGTCAATGTCAAGGGGGTCATAGGGCCAAGTGTCCAGCGATAAAGTCACTGTCCAGGATGGAAGTATAGATTTGGTATCACAGAAATAAAACCAAAGGGGTCAAATGAATCCTGCTTAAGATACCGGATAGTGAGAAGCTGTTGAAAATAGGGGACAGTCAGACTGTAGGAAACTCTCGTGAAAGATGGAAAAAAGAACGAGAGATTGATAACGTGTTGTATACATTACATAGAGGATAGTAGGAGGCAGAAAGTGAAGCAAGAGAGAGAGAGCATTTTTGGGGGGAAATGATGAGATGATTAGTTCAATTTCAAAAGGATTTGTTAACCATGCGTTATTAAATTTTCAATAAAGCATCTCAATCAACTTATGCAACATCGACTCATGTTCTATGCTAATATTAAAAATTTTCCGTCATGTCACATCTTCAAGTGTTCTGTGTAAACCACCCATTTTGTTTAAGTTCTTTTGAACTAGTTCAGCTGAAATAAGAAGCCCAGCATATCAGAACTAGGATTCAAATAACAATGACACGATGAATACCATCACATATTCCTACTTGATTTCCGCCTCGACCAACCTGGCGGAACGTCACCCAATTCCTTACTGAATCAGTTCAGACCTGGCGGTAGGTCACCCAATTCCTTACTGAAGCAGTTCAGACAATAATCATGCGTTATTGGCAACAAAAACAAGAGAGAGAGAGAGAGAGAGAGAGAAGAGAAGAGAAGATAAAAGAAACAAGAAAAGAGACAATTACAAAATAATTGTTAATATGAGTTGATGAAAAGAATCCTAATAGACACTTTCGCCTACCACTAAGAGTAATAATAAAGCAGGAAAGAAAAGTTAGTAATAATATATAACTACAATATATCTAATCTACGCAAATGAACATTGGTTGAATTGAAAACAGAATTGTTAGTATGGACCCGTAATTAGGCCGTGGCGGTCCCTCTAACAATAATGATAGACAGCTGTAGTGTAATCATGCGCAACTGTTTCTATAGCTATGTTAAACGTATGATAAATCAAGTTTCCAAAAAATAAACAACTTGAATTAATAGAAATATATCATCTATAATTATTAGTAGTAATCAAAAGATTGATCATATCGACACTTGACGAATCATCTTCAAACCCTTCACCCTTGGCCAGGGTTTATAAAGCCTAACGCTTTTCATACGCAAATGTTACTTCAAAACATGACTTGAGTACATACACTGGTGTAATAAAACGACATTTTCATAGTAAAAATCATATGAAAAGCATAGGTAAAGCATAGGCATTTCATTAAAAAAAGTACCTGCTTGGGAAAATTGCCTACTGCCGTAGTGCTTGTTACTCTAAAAAGTAATTTACCTCTGCGATAATATGGCAAAAAAAGAGACACGCCACAATAAATCAAGTCAATGGTTGCAGTGCAGTCTCCAATGATATTAAAAAATACATTTCCAGCAAGCAGCCATACCGAACACTGGAACAGAACCGAATAGCCAAAACGCGCGATCGGATTTTAAAAAGAGAGATTCTCACGACGTATCCAGAAATCATACCGATGGACGACGAAACGTTTGAAATGAGGGACTTTCGTCAGCTTATAGGTCAAGAGTTTTATGGGGTCTCGGTTCAAAGAGATGTGTGTGTGTATGTGTGTGCGTGCAGGTGTGTGTGTGTGTGTGCGTGCGCGCGCGTGTGTGTGTGTGTGCAATCCAACGCTCATTGTCTGGCAGTGTTTTTATGGAAGCAAAATGTTTGCAGTTAAACGAACTGTTGTCGACACGACAAACATGTTTAGCCCGGGATTTGGAAGGTGATAGCTCTGTTGGATCCAGTAACCCATTATGCCTGGTTACTCACGTCCATTCCGAGGTCACTTTCACTGACAACAAGCCCCGCATAAACACGATACAAACATCAAATGGATATAGGTACTGCGCATGCACTTCCATCATCAAATCTTATAGTTCAAATTTAGTTATAATCAGAAAGATCTCACCGGAAATTGTTGCTGATGTTCAGTCTTCATTTAAACGGCTTTCCTGTGATGCTTAAGGATGCATTTATGTTTCTGCAGAAGTAGCACTCCGATATTTCGCAAATATTTTTACATCATCACTTTGGCTTTGTGCACAAATTACGTAACACAGAAAAACGGGATTTTGGACCCCTCCCCCCCTATGTAACAATAAGTAACGCGAGACCAGACTCCCCGCCTTTAATTACGTGACGCTCATGAACACCCTCCACCCTATTTCTCAGTTGCTATAAAATCATCACAAATACTGTTATTTTTGTTGTTTTTATGTTTAATTCTAATATACTTGAAATAAGTGAAGATTGCAAACATCATTCAATTAATTTCATTTAAGTAACAAAGCCAATAATATAAAATTACGAAAAACATTGCACTCATTGTACTGTATTCAAACTGTTACAAATTTTAGTTCAACAAGTTTATTCAAATGTCTTTAAATTATTTAAAGTATCAGAAAAAGAGCATAATTCATATCACTATTGCAATTATTGTAATTGTTATAAAAAAATATTATTAATTATATTTTTTATATAGGTACTATTCAGAGTTTTCCAGCACTAATCCGGGCAGTGCATGAAAAAGGGCGCGCAGTGACAAGTTCATTTTGATGTGGGCTGAACGCAATGAGTAGAATCAACATTTCTCGTGTATTTAATCAAACCACACATTGTTTTAGTTAAATGCAACCATATATTTTAAACAACAATTCTTTTGTTTTCGAATCCAATATTGTTAGTAAATTAACATTTCTAACAGAAATCTTTTTTTGAGTCAGCAGAACATTATTTTGTAGAATCAACAATCAACCGAACATTTACCTTGATTTCTTATTATTTCAATGGTTCTAATGTATAAAACACATTTTATTTTTCAATCCAGCCGCTTTGGTCTAATCAATGCAATATGGTTGCATGGTGATTCCAACAATAAATGATTTTTGTTTTCAATAGAAGCCACTCCTTTGCGACGTTTTAAGAAACAAAACAAAATTGTTGTTGGTTCAAAAATTTAAATCGATATTGTT